>VDFB02000007.1:144935068-145401942 GCA_007258455.2 Sequoia sempervirens | reverse complement strand
GTAGGTTTGGACTTAGATCTATCATTGGGAAATGTGTTCCAAACTTTGACTTGGGCATACTCACACTTGTTGTACCATTGATATTTGTCGAAGGCAATGATCCTATGCATGGACTTTGATAATTGATAGGAAATGAAAGGCTTTGAGGATTCAATTGATTTAGATTACTCAAGATGTATGGATCAAGTGTATATTCCATGTTCCTCTTGTGTTTTGACCTTATTGCGAAAGTGACCTCTAAGATTCTTAGGACCAATGATGAGATGGAGGATGAAATGTGTAAATGATGAGTGATGAACGTTTAAGAGCTTTGGATCAATGCTAGACTTAGGGCTTGATTTTGATTGTTTGATGTGGAACTTGTAAAACCCTAAAATGTTGGATGTTATCTTAGGATGAACTTGTTCCAAGAGGTGATAATTTAACTAAGTGTGCGTGGAAGGATTTATCCAAACACACCTAACTAAACAAATGATTTTGATTTGGTTTGGAAATGTACCCAAGTCTAAGTAATGACGTTTTCAAAGCTCTAAAGTTGTTTGTGGGATGATGTTGATAAATGTTTGGATGGATGAAGTGTTTGATTTGATCCTAAGAGACTTAGAGAGACTTTGTTCACTAGGCCAAGGTATTGAAGAACACACTTTTCTCTAAGAGCAATCAAAAGACCAATATAACCAAGAGATATCAAGCACATGTGTGGGGTCCAATTTGTTATCTTTGCTTAGTGTATTCTTTTTACCAAAGACAACCAGTTGATTATGTTCCAAACTGAATGTCCAATGTCACAACTTCTTTTCGTCCCACAAAGTGCTATGTGGAAGTTCCAAGAAATTAGGACAAAGGTTGCCTAATGTTGACCTTTGTAAGAGCAAATTAAGATGTAAACCCAATTACTTAGGAACCTCTAAGGACATAGTCCCAAGGGTAAGCAATAGTTCTTGGGCTTTGTCAAAGGTATTTGCTCAAACTAAGGGGTTTGAAGTCTTGATGATGATGTTGAATGTTGGTTTGCAAATTTTTTTGAATACACACTGTGTTTTCAAACAAAGAATAATTACGAGCCCTATGGATGTGATAGACAATGTTTGTTGAGTCCCCACTTGGACAAGTCCAGCTACGCCTACTTTTAGCAGATGGTTAGATGCTTGACCCCACTGGCTCCCCTCCACGACACTCACTTATACGGGGCAACCAAGCACCAACACCCATGAAACTCCCATGGCATGCTTTCCATCTCTACTAAAAGCCGTAAAATTGTGGGGCAGCTTCAGAACGACCGTTCTTGCACCAACAAACAGATTAAGGATTTTGGCAAATTCTAACACATAGGTTCTAGTAAGGACTTTCCGTTCGTAGGAGTTGACCCAACGTGGCAAGAGTCCCCTCGGATCCATCTTGCCTGAGCCAACCGCTGCTGATTATTATGTATGCTTTAACCAAACCTCACTTATATCCCTACTTCTGAAATACTCTTGGCTTTGTGAGTGTTACCGGTTGAGCTCGCCGCTTGGTGAGTGATTTTTCCCTAAGGCAGCTCCCTCTAAGATAAACAAAGCTTTTAGCAAGGACACAACCGAACTCGACCATCTTTGATGGCACAAAGACCCAAATGAGAATTACCAAAATGCCCCTACACCAGACAAGATGTTCAATTTTTTTAAGCCCAAATTGAATTGTTTCAGTTAATAAATGTATTTTGAGTGTTTCTAGACCCTGGGGACGCATCGGGCCAAGGGGAGAGGATACGTACTCAAAAGACAATCACACAAATCAAACACTTGTTCGTTTTATACCCTTCAAAGCAATTGTGAATTCGTTTTAAGCACCAAATGAAATGTGAGGATTGCTTGTTCAATTTTAACCCAAAACGAAATCTAGTAAGTGTGTTCTAAGGTTCGTTTTAAGCCCTTTGCAATGAAAATAAAATTGTTCGTTTTAGCCCCAATTGAAAACTAATGTTCTAAAACGAAAAGGAAAACAATTTCGTGAAGTGTTGATCAAACACTTAAAGTGTTAAAAAACACATTGTGTTTTCAAAGAAAAAAAATCTTTCCCTCCTTTCGTTTTCGTTTTGTGAAGTAGTATTGGTCAAACATTTAAAGTGTTAAAAAACACATTGTGTTTTCAAACAAAAACCCTCCTCCTTTCGTTTTCGTTTGATAGCCTTCTCTTTATTGATTTTTTTTCGTTTTTCGCTCTTCCTTCGTTTCTACCTCCTTCGCTTTTCCTTTGTTCGCTTTTGTACCTATAAAAAGAGAGAAATGATAGTTATGTTGGGACTTAACAAAAGAATGATTAAACATACAATCATATAAAAATTCCCTTAACAAGAGAATAATTAAATATACAATCTCATTTAAAAAATTCTCTTAACAAAAGGAGTGATTTTAAATAATCATATGCAAAAAAAATTCCTTATTAGAAGAATGATTACACATGATTATATTCAAAAAATCCCTTAACAAAAAGAGTGATTTTAAATAATCATATGAAAAAAAATTCCCTAATCAATAGAATGATTACACATATGATTATAAAAAAAAAGAATCCTTATCAAAAGGAATGATTTCAAGTGATCGGATTTCAAATGAAAAAGCAAAACACTGACTTTGGTTTTTTTTTTTTCTTTTAATGCACCAATCAATATTCAATGTGTAAGGCACAAATAAGTAAAGCATGGACTCTAATGCATTAACTATGTATTTGCTGATTTAATAATCCTCCAACCACAATATTCAATATCAATCAATAAAAGATCACGAAGTAGTCAAAGAAATCCAATTGCATTGATAGGTGAGCTACTCCTTTCCACCCATACGCTGCTCACCTGCAAACAGTAAAATGTCAATTTATGGCAGTATTTGAATCAGCAAATAAACAGATTAGAAGAAATAAATATGATGCGCAAATTAAATGCAATAAAAATCTTTAGTTTTGAATGTTTAGCGCCTTCCCTCGATATACTTTTCAAAACTTTAAAACAAGTTTAAGTAGAACCAACTCTCAACTCACAACGCCACCATTATATTAACTCTACTGCTGTCAGTCATATCTGCTGTCTCGACTGCTGCAATGAAAAGCTTTTCGCCCAGGGAGTGTATGTCCTTGGTGCAGTGCACATTAATTGTATTGAAATGACACCAAAAGGAGCCAAAGAAAGGCATGTCTTTCGTTGTAGGGATGTATGCTAATCAAGTCGATCAATTAAATCCTACGCCAGTGGAGTAACAACACTTGCTTGAAATCAATGGAACCATTAAAAAAAAATCGACAGTATACAGAAGTTCCCTAATTTTGAATCAGATTTTCAATCAAAGCAAAAATAGGGTCATTTCTGTACGTTCCATGTCACTGTAAGAGACATTAATGCTGAGATATTTGGAGAAAGTTGTACAAAATCCTAAGAAGATCACCAAAGCTAAAAACAATATTTTAGTCGTAGCCGCCGTAGATGTGACTTGTGCATCGGTGGCAATGGCGACTAAGAATTCATCTGGTGTGTATTTGAATTATAACATTCATCAGTTTTACCATGGCAGTCTCAGTTTTTTCGTTTAAAACAAGTAACAAAATTCTTTGTTCTGATTAGAACTTTTTGCACATTGACCTAGGAAATATATAATGACAAATTGATTTGCTCTCAAAGTCTATGAAATTAACTTATTTTAAACACAGGCCACAAACCGCAACTTCCTCCCTGTCAACACTATTGCAAGATTAGAAAGATATAAAAAATGTTTCAGACCAGCGCCATTATGTGAGCAAATAATGAGAGTGAATGTTAGTTTCTTATCATTTTCGCAGAATATACTGGATCTTTTGGAAGTAAAAGCTATTCCATGATAATTTATCTTTAGTCAATGATTCATTAATGCACTACCCTCACCTTTCACTGACATAGATTTAAATTCAGACCACAGACCTGACGCTCAGGCCACAGACCGCAACTTCCTCCCTTTCACTGACACAGATTTAAATTCAGACCACAGACCTGGCGCTTGAAAAGAATAACACCTTCCAACTCTACACCAGTGGAAAAAAAAAAGGCGTCAGAATTTTGTTTTCTTTTTTTTTTAAATGTTATTGTCAGTGTACAACCAGCGCTGAAATAGAAGCATAGAAAGGGCGCGTGAAAATTTTTAGACATTTTCAAGCAAAGTGCAATTGGCAGGTGGAAAGCCGAATTCTACATTCTTTGCGCAGCATTCTTCCTCTATTCATGTCATGATGAAATGAGAATTAGCAAATAAAACAAAGTGTGATCTAAAAAATTACAAAATGTGGAGGAATAGACGTGTATTCTATTTGACACGACGCCTCTAAGAAATGAGCATGACAGATTGGCCTTTGTCATTCTCACATCTCATATGCTCTTACCACTTGATGGGAGAGATTATCTGCGGCACCGTAAAGTCATAGCCAAGTAAGCGAATGGAATTCAGTCAATACAAAGCGGAATGGTGGACAAAACAGATGGTGCAATAAAAGAGAAATTTTCAGCGACTGGTTTGAGACATCCACATGATAGATCATAAAGAAATTCCTTCTTCTAAGATTCAGAGCCTAATGGATTTGAGATGCAAAATAGTAGCTGAGGGAAATACGTGTTGGATACATCTAGGGACATGGACCAAAGCAAACACACATTCCCCTACCTGTCGCATTATGAAAAAGAGGGATTTTGTCCTACATTGCATTTACAATACAATGACATTCCTGCGTGCAAACCCTAGAGGTATTACAAAAGCCAATACTTAACTGCTTGCAGAATACATACAAAATAAATTCAAGAAAGCTGAAGAAACACCATATTTAAGGCAACAACACAGCCATAAGTGAATTCAAAATCATCATACAATATGTATTTGTCAGAAATAAAACATAAGGCAGTGCCACTTCTAGCGCCATTTTGTGGATGCTAAAATCTGCAATATGGTTAGTTTAAAACACCATTTTAACATCCCTATGAAATAATGAAACACATCAATCATGCAATAAAAATGGAACAATAGAAACTAAAGAATGCATATGAAAGACATGATCCAACTCTATCTCATAGTGGATTGGTGTCACATGTGCTAGTGACCCTTTCCCAATCCTTGATCAATAAGCTTAAGATGATGAAATTGCTATAGATGATGGAGATGATGGACAAGATCTAATCTCAAATGAAGAGAGTGACCTTGCAAGATTGTGGAGGATTTGCTTGAGGATGATGCACCTATTTAAAGATTTTCAAAATGCCAAGTGTTGAAGAGGGACCAATGTGGGATCAAAAACAAGCCAATGAATTGAGGACACTTGTCATCATGGATGAGTTGATGTATGTGCAAGATTTGAAGAGTGCCTAAGAGGGGAAAATTTGAATTCAAATTTTGCCATAAATGAGGGGGGACAAGGAAAATGAATAAATGCCCTTGACTTGTTTGTTGAGGAAAATGAGATTTTAATAAATCAATAAAATTGATTTATTGTGCAAGTGGCTAGGTCTAGATAATGCAAGTGGGATGGGATTAGCATTAGATTAGGATTAGATGATGATTATGCTGATTAATGCTGATTAGCTGATTTGACTTTTAGGACTTTGATATTCTGATTTATTTAAATCCAGAAAATGATGGAAAATGTATGATTTGGATTTGATTTAAATAAAGTCCTGATTTATTGGATGAATGGAATATGATTATGCATGATGTAAATTTGACATGTCTACACAAGGAATGTGCTATTGACTTCACTTTTTCTTATATCTATAAATTGCTAAGAGACACCCCACTTCATGGTATGTACTCATCCAAGAGGCACGTCCATCTGTTAATGATTATCATTTAAGGGAGAATTAACATTTATTAATATTATCAAGTTTATCGTTGCTCTGCTTGTTCTTAAACTAATCTTTACTATCACCTTTACTTATTTTAAATATTATGTTTATACTTAATTGCTATATTCCAATTGTTGCCTTTATGATAGACATCTGCCTTTAAATTGTTGCATTTTATTAATCATGATCACTTTCATTTTGTCTTTGAAATACAACTATTGTCTAGAGGCAATAAAGGGATGTAGTCATCATTGCTCTCATTACCTCATAATCACTACATATATTAATCCATGCTTTCTCCACTACTACTCGAGCTAGGGCATGACATTTTGAGATGTGTCAAATTATGACATATTTTATGAGTAGTAGGTGTCAAATCCCAAACCTTCAAAACCTCTAGAATGGTAGTTAACAAGAGTAATGACATGAGTATGGATGTCATGACAGGAGAAGAGAACAAGGATATGAGCTTTCAATGCAGGTATGGGCATGTACATAAAGGAGAGAGAGGATGAGGAGACCATGCATGAACTGAGAAAGGGTGATCAAATATGGAGATGTTGTGAAATTAATGTGGAATGGCACCCCTACCATTTTCCTCCAATGTCACGTGTGTTAAACAGTCCAAATAATTGAGGGGGGGTGAATTAGTTATCTAACAAAAATTTGCTTTTCTTTAATTAATCCAGAGCAAACTTATACCAATACAAATTTAACCAAACAGATATGAACATGAATGCACACAATAACACTAAGCATAATGAACACCAAAATTTATGTGGAAACCCAAGAAGGGAAAAACCATAGAGAATGATAATTCTTACCATAGAGAATGCTAATTCTTAATTATAAAGTAACGGTTAAGGTGACACTGGTTAAGGTGATTTTATAAGGGCTTACTATTGGTTGGGTTCATTTCCCAAATACAAAACAACATATTACAAAATAGTTTCATTGAAAAAAGTGAAATGATGAAATTGTATCTATATATGCATGAATTCAATTTCGGTTAAGAACACAACATTTGTCTACAACATATTTGATCAAGAAACTTATGCACAACTTTTTCAGAAAAAATTTGCAAAATAGATTACTTCTTCATTCATACACTCTTATCTGCTTACACACATGATACTCAACACTTCTCATTTCATCAAACAGAAAAACAACCTTTACTTATACCATTCCATGCCATCACAATCTCCTAGGTTGGCTAGACACAATGTCTTCATAGTCTTCCAAGTTGGCCAAATATAATTTGAATTAGATCACCACAAAACATGTCGGCATGAAGAACAACCTTGAGATATCTAATAAGGCCTTGCATGCTAGCACCAAACCCAGAAGATAGGTCACACATAAAGATCTCACCACATTACCAAGGGACCAAAAATAGGTCATACATAAGATAACATAATTACCAAGAGATAGTAAACATTGAATTACATGAAATATATTCTAGAGCCAATGAGGACGTCACAACTAAGACCAAATCTTGATTATCATCAATTTCAGTGTCAATTGGAGAACCACAATTTGACATACAAAAACTTGCAACATGCTACATGAAGTTTCAGGTAGCAAGGTTACCTGGAGTAAGCTTTGAGCACAATAACCAACATCAAAGGATTAGACTTCATTATACTGCAAAAACTGAATTCAATGGATGTCCCAAAAAGAAGTATTGCCATATCTGGATCAAGGATAATATCCACACTATGTAACATCATAGCATACGATAGGATAGATTAAGTATGTTCATCATTCAAAGCACATCCTTCCAAATCCAAGGTTTTGAGATAAATGACAACAACGTTAAATCATCTTCAACAACTTCTCAACAATCCCCCCCTTTGGCATTGATTGCAAAACAACAAAAACTCAAAAACAAAAAGCTCCACAACTCTAACTCAAAATTGCAAACTCCAAGTACTCCCCCTTTGTTCAGCAATTCAATACCTCTTTTTTTTGTTTTTCTCTTCATTTTTCTCCCCCTTTTTGCCATCAAAGGCAAAGGGCCAAAATTAGAACATTCAAGAACTCAATTAAAAATAACACTTTTCACATGAAATATTTTCTTGTACCTTTCTCTCACAGTTGAAAGAATCCTCTTCCAAGCTAGCACCGTAGAATCCAATTTGGAACCCATACTATCCAACATAGTCAACAACATAAATTAGGATGACCAGTCCTGAGAGAGGCACTATCGTTCACAATCTTTTGCATCAGAAAGTATCCCAAAGAGATGATCCAACCAGACCTCAACAATTTCCTTGACCAACCATAAAGTTCTAACCAATTCTTCCCTTTGTCTCTAAAAAATGAACAACTCTGCTTGCAACTCAACAATTCTTATTCTCTGTTTTTCATCTTTATCTGTGAAGAAATTAAAACTCTTTCCAATATTATTCATCTTAGATTCAATAGCTTCAATTATGCTTCTAAAATTATCAGCAACAACAGGCCATCAGAGACAATACCTATAGATGTCAGACATTTCCTTAATGCATTATCTTGTCTTGCCAATGTGTTTGGATGGCTTCTATTTATCTTTGAAATACCTTCTCTCAATCATAGCTTCAAACTTATGTCCTTTAGGTCCTTCGAGTAACATTCTTTCTTCAACAACTTCTACTAGATTATTCAGTAACAAGTTAGAAACATCTGAAATAGTAATACCATTTTTGAGTAGATAATCAACCAAAGCATCATCAATTTTAAGCCTTATGATCAGAGAGCTAGTTGCACGCACCATATTCCACCAACATTCTTCAAATCACCTTCATCTAACACTGATTGAATATCATCTGGATCAAAAGAATCATATCCAGGTATAGACTCTTCTTTTTTCTTTTCTTTCGAGATAGAGATGACATCTTTTGTGTTAACTTCCCTCTTTTTAGGTTTTGAAGGGGAACCACCGTAACAACTTCCAATTCCTTCTTACCTAAGGAGGAACCATCCTCAAACTAACTAGGCACTATCACACCGGAGCATATATTCATCTACAAGGATGATAAATAGATTTTGCATGCATTTGCTTTATCTTCCATACATTCCAAACTTGTAAACTTGCTTTTTGATAGGGATGTCGGACTTCCACCTAACATTCTCCTTTGTTGGTAGCGAACTTAGAAAGTAAAATACCAAACATATGAGCAAAGATCCAAAACAGAAAGGATAACTCTCAACCAAAGACATTTTAACATTCTTAATTAGGTTTTCCATTATTAGGATACACAAATCAAGCTCCTTATTTTCCTTCACCATCATGTATGCAAGATATACAACAATAGCCAAGGTAGCAAGATATACAACAATAGCCAAGGTAGAACCTTCACGATTTCTAAAATAGATTTTATAAGTGATGTTGTAAGCAACATACCTTACTGCAGGATCGACAATGGTATTTATCAGTAGAGCCTGAGGGTCTTTGTCAATACCATTAAGTTCCTCCACATCTTTGTATTTCACTATTTCACCAACATTGCACAAACTAGTAATAGCTTCAATGGCTTCCTTCGTGATCGGATAGGGTTTATCCAAAACAATGTTACCATCCTTGAATTGGCTCAATAGGAACAAGATAGATTCTTTATCTGCAAACCAGGGAGATTCTCCCCATAAATCCATACCCAAAGTATTTACGTTTTTCAATTCATCCATCCTTAACCCTAGTTCCATTTCCTTCATCTGATGATCAAACTCATCCAACTCAACTCCCTTTAGCCTTAGCGGAATACCACCACTCAATCCTCTATCAACAGATTCCATCGCCATGCTTATCTTTTTCAAACTCTTTATCACTCAATGAAACTTCTTTTGTTTTGCAAACTGTGAGAAATGATTTTGAAAACTCCCACCTTTTATTCTTAATTACTCATAATGATTTCACTGCCAAAAATGTGCATTGATGACACCAATAATAATACTTCGTGTTTCAATCGGCTAGATTAAGCTTCATCATTTATCATCGACCAGTTCAAACTTAATCAGGTTAAAAATCACATCAATATTACTTTTGAGAGGGGGACCCGACATGATATGCAATGCAAAATTGACTTTGAGCCAAGGCAGATTGGCTCAAATACCAGTAGGGCATGTATGGAGATCTGATACCACAAAAGTGTTCTCTACACTTGTTTCCTTCTTCCTCCAAACCGTGACCATCTTCATCTTAGATTCATTTGATAGATGCAACCTTCTTTTTGTTCTTGGGCTCTTTCGGAGCAACATATCTGCATGTGTTAGTATAATGTTCCTCTAAGTGTGCACTAATTAGCTTTGTGACAATAACCATAGCATAAATAACAATAACCATGAAAGATACTATTCATTCCATTCCTTCTTGTTGGATTAGATAGTTCACTTCTGCAATGACTTGCTTTGTGACCAAACTTGTGATAGTTAAAGCATTGAGTACTTGGTTCCATCTTGCTTCAGCATTCTACCATCTTATGTCCAAATTTTTTGCATAGAAAATAGTGACCGTTGAATGATAAGTACCTTTGAGTATTTGGTTGCCTAACTGGAGGTCTTTTAGGTGTTTTAGAGTTCTAGAGCTTGCTTGTTACACCATATCTCATTTTAGCTTCAATTGCTTTGTCATACCCTTAGTGTCCCAATTTGAGTTTTCATCAGAGAAGCCAAGTCCTCCCTTATCCTTGTGACATTTTTGTAGGGACAGAAGTTGATCCAGAATCATGCTACTTTCACATACTCTTGCTTTTGTTTTCAACCTTCTTAACTCTTGATCTAACTTCTCATTTTCTTCTGATTTATGTTTGATAGTATCCTTGAGATTTTCTTCAGTCTTCTTCCATTCTTCCATTTTCTGTTTGATAGTATCTCTGAGATTTTCTTCAGTCTTCTTGCATTCATCCAACTGTAACTTTAAATCCACAATATTTTCCTTTGACTCCTTTAATTCCTAGCTAACCTCTTTATGTCTTGCTTTGAACTTTTGGATTTGCTCCCTTAGCTTTGCAATACAAGCATTTGCTTCCTTGAGATTTTCTTTCAATTCTTAATTTTTAGATTCCATGCTTTCCATATCATCTAACATTATTTTTAGTTCTTCCTCAAAGTGATAAGCTCTTGCCATCTATTCAAATTGCCAAGATCTCCCTTAAGTGGTTAAGCTCTATCTCCAAGGGACCAGGTTTTGACACCAATTGTTGAATAGTCTAGATAACTGAGAGGGGAGGGGGTGAATCAGTTATCTAACAATAATTTTCTTTTCTTTAATTAATCTGGGAAACTTATACCAATCAGAAATTAATCAAACAAATATGAACATGAATGCACACAATACTAAGCATAATAGACACAGAATTTACGTGGAAACTCAAGAAGGGAAAAACCATAGAGAATGCTAATTCTCAATTATAAAATACCGGTTGAGGTGATTCTTACAAGGGCTCACTGCCAAGTTGCTCACTACAAGGTGGATCACTAATGGTTGGGCTCACTACCCAAATACAAAACAACAAATTACAAAATAGTCTCACTGACAAAAGGGAACTAATGAAATTACATCTATATACGTATGAATTCAATTCTGCTTATGAACAAAACATTTTTCTGTAGTAGGTCTGATCAAGAAACTTTTGCACTTCTTTGCACAAACTCTGCAAAATAGATTATTTCTTCCTTCGCACACTCTTTGCTACCCACACACATGATACTCCACACTTCTCATTACATTGAACAAAAAAACAACATTTACTTATACCATTCCATACCATCATAATCTCCTAGGTTGGCCAGACATGTCTTCTTCATAGTCTTCCAAGTTGGCCAAATACAATTTGAATTAGATCACCACAAAACATGCCGACATGAAGAACAACCTTGAGATATCCAATAAGGCCTTGCATGTTAGCACCAAACCCAAAAGATAGGTCACACATAAAGATGATCTTACCATGTTACCAAGGGACCAAAAATAGGTCATACATAAGATAACATAATTGCCAAGAGATAGCAAACATTGAATTACATGAAATATAATCCAGAGTCGATGAGGACGCCACAACCAAGACCAAATCTTGATTATCATCAATTTCAATGTCAACTGGAGAACCACAATTTGACATACAAAAACTTGCAACATGCTACATGAAGTTCTAGATAGCAAGGTTACCTGGAGTAAGCTTTGAGCACAACACCCAACATTAAAGGATTAGACTTCATTATACTACATAAACTGAATTCAATGGATGTCTCAAAAAAGAAGTACTACCATATCTGGAGAAAGGATAATATCCACACTATGTAACATCATAGCATATGATAGGATAAATTAAGTATGTTCATCATCTGAAGCACATCCTTTTGGATCCAATATTTTGACATCAATGACAACAATGTTAAATCATCTTCAACAACTTCTCAACAATGTGAAGGTAGGGCATCCCTTCTTCTGCATGAGAAGACTACAAGATGAAGGAAAAAATATGGTGCGTAGAGAAATGACTCACAACCCACCATAAAAGCATGTTTTCAATTAGTTTGGGGATATGTTTTTTTGTCTTAGAACATTAGCAACAGAGGTTTTGTGACCTCATGTCTATAGGGGGAGGGTCTAGGGGGAATAACTCTTAGATTTTTGGGCTGTTTCCAATTGGCTTGACCTTTTTCTCTTTAGTAGGTTTCAAATGAGGCCAAAATGGGGGTATCAAAAGGTTATGAAATAGTTAAGAAAATCCGATAACTTGTTCGAATAGTAAGTTGAAGGAAAGAAATGAATTGGACTACTTGGCAGTGGTTACATGTTGAGATGAGCTCACCTCGTATTGGTACTAAGTGATTATCTTTATGTGTTATGAATATTAACCTCAGACGTATATGACTATGTATAGGCTTGTAAATTAGTTGATTGTGATATACTTATTCCTAATTAGGAATCTCTCTTCCAATTATAGTCCTAAGCTTGGTGCAAACACTAACTTTTATGGCAACAGATGGAGTAGGACCCTACAAGGGTATAGGTCGAGATGGTAATCCTGACACATAGGCTATTCCTATCCATTCTAGGGGATCACCGATGAAAAATCCTATAACCTACTTAGAGATAAGTTTATCCATGTTAAAGATTGATCGAAGTAAGATAAGTAGGAGACAACAAATAAAGGAGACAACAAATAAATGAAAAAATGAAGGATTATGAAGTAAAAATAAAAGGAAATTAAAAAGGTCTTGAGAGTGAAAGAATAGAAAAGAAAAAGGAAAAGAATGAGACAATTGAACCGAGAAAAAAATAAATTTAAAAAATGATAGGAAAATTAAAAACACTAGAGAAATCAAAGAAAAAAAGAGATGAAAAATAGAAAGATAATCAGAAAGACAAAAACAAAAAGAAAGAGGGAAAAACAATATAAAGAAAGAAAGTACAAATAATTATAAATTTATAATATATATTTATAAAAATAATTTATTTTATTTTATAATTATAATATTGTATTATAAATATATATATATTTATCACTATATATATTATATATTATACTATAATTTTATATTATATATTTATAATTATATATAACATTATTTATATATATTATATATTTATATTATATTATAAAAAAAGTATGAACTTCTCTTTCTTCCTTTTTTGTTCACTTAGGGGTATCCTTGCAACCCAACCCAACACCTGACATGCTTTACCTTGGTATTACATTTTGTCAAGTTGGGATTGAGAATGGGTGTCATGTTGGGGTGAGAGACACACAAAACCCATTTCAAAGATGATATAAAGGTATGGACTTACCTTCTTTTTTTATTGACTTAGGGGTATCCCTACAACCCAGCCCAACACCTAACCCACCTTACCTCGGTCTTACATTTTGCCAAGTTGGGGTCGGAAATGGGTGTCATGCTGGTGTGAGAGACAAAAAAATAAACACAAAAACCCTTTCAAAGATGATAAAAAGATATGAAATTCCCTTTCTTTTTTGTTGACTCAAGAGTATCCTACCTAGTCAGCCCAACGTCTAACCCACCTTACCTTGGTTTTACATTTTGCCAAGTTGGGGTCGGGTATGGGTGTCCTGTTGGGGTGAGAGACACATAAAAGAAAAGGCACACAAAACCCCTTTCAAAGATGATTAACATGTATGAACTTCTCTTCTTTTTTGTTGATTCAAAAGTATCCCTACGACCCAGCCCGACACTTAACCCACCTTACCTTGGTCTTACATTTTGCCAAGTTGGGGTCAGGAATGGGTGTTATGCTAGGGTGAGAGACACATAAACCCCTTTCAAAGACAGGTGTATCCCTGTGACCCAACCCAACACCTAACTCACCTTACCTTGGTCTTACATTTTGCCATTTTGGGGTCGAGAATGGGTGTCACACTGGGGTGAGAGACACACAAAAAAAGAAACACACAAACCCCTTTCAAAGATGATAAAACTGTATGGACTTCTCTTTCTTTCTTTTTTTTGTTGACTTAAGGGTATCCTTGTGACCTAGCCCAATGCCTAACTTTCCTTACTAGTCTCACATTTTTCCAAGTTGGGGTCAGGGATGGGTGTCATGTTGGGATGCAAGACACACAAAAGAAGAAAGAATGATGAAGTAAAGAAAGGAAGAAGATAAAAATGTGAAGTGACAAAAAGTCAAAAAAAAGAAGAAAGAAACAAAGTGAGAAAGATAGAAAGAATAAAAGAATAAAAAGAGGGATGGCCAATATAAAGAAGGTAACGAGAGTGGCATTTGTTGTCTATTAATATTACTTCTCTTTGTTCTCTTAGGTCCGAGTCTAGGAATGACCTTAACCTTGGGAGCTTACCACTCCCATGTGTATGAAAATAAGTGGTGATGTCTAGTTGATGCCACCATGGTAAATGGAGAAGTTTTGAAGTTAGCATTACTAAGCTATATGGAGGATGCTCATGGTTAAGTTTGGTATTTGTCTTGAATTGATTTTTAAGAAAATTGGTAGCAATCGAGGGGCGATTGTTACAACAGGTTCACGAGAAGGAAGCATCAAGACATTTTGAGTCAATCTCACTGACCCATATTCTCATGAACATGAATAGTCTACTTATCACTTATTGCATGTAGGTGATGCTCATAAGATTTAATGAGTGCTAGTAAAACCATTCATTCTCATGATATTTAGGTTCTTATAAATTGCTACTCATGAAATATGGGTCAATGAAACTCTCAAAAATTGTGCAACAAATCTTGATAAACTATCACATAATCCTAAACTTCTCAATGGTTACCTAAAAACCTATATGCTAACCCTTGGCACTCCTCTCCCACATCAAAAATCATCCCCATCTTGAAAACCCATATAGAGTTGCCTAATAAACTATCATATAATCCAATAACTTCTCAATGGTTACCTAAGAACCTATATGCTAACCCTAGGTAATCATCTCCCACATCAAAAATCATCCCCATCTTGAAAACCCATATAGAGATGTCACTAAACATTAAGAGACTTCCAATAATGTTTTTTTTTTCAAGTTATAGAGGAGACACCCTATAGATTGTAAGGAAGGTCAATTTCATTCTTCAAGTTCTAACTCTTGATCTATTGGTTGAGTAAGTTGTTCTTCCCCCTTTTTGTAGTGTCTTTCCTTCTCAAAGACACCCTCATCCCCTTAATTAATACAAGGATTTTTTCCAAGACATGACAAATAATGCATCAGGTTTATTAAATTTAACCCCCAATCTAGCTTTAGATAACCTTTATCAAGTGCACATATTGCTCTTTCAAATAAGTCCAGTTTTGATTGCATTTGTGGTTTTATGAAACACTAGAATGTTTAAGTAGACAAACCATAGCATTCATAGGATTATACCATGGGTTCCTTAATGTTGTATGAATGCAAAAGATTTGAAAAGGATATGTGAAATGGTTCTTGGCATAATATATGTGTTGTTAATAAAGCATGTTTTTCAAATAAGTAGACATTACCTAGCTAATGTTTCTCTAAACATTAATGTAAATGCAAGCTCTGTTCAATCACAATGTTCATTTTTATGCTAGGATTCTATGAATTGCTGACCTTACTCATCTTGAACCCCCATAGTTAATTTTATACTAAAGATCGATGATTCTTTAAATGGTGCAAATTTTTCATGCAACCACATGAACAACAAAGATAATTATATTGAAGCTTGGTCTTATGCAACTTTTTTATGGAATCACAAATATATTATGGTGTTGAGTCATAAAATTCTTTTTAATTTTTTTTTCAATGATATACTCTAAGGTTTATAAGATAAGCCATGTCTAATAAAGGTAAATGAGTTTATTGAACAAAGATATTGCACATAGCCCATTTTCAAACTGGTTTGGCCAAATTAGTACTTCTTCTTGCTTTCTTATCAATTTCTTTATTGTCAAATGACTAATGGAATTTTCAAGACATGGCATTTGAAGCGGCATACATCATGCCATGGGTACTCTTTTCAAAAGTAACATCCCTGACTTTTTTAAGTTTATAAATATGTACCTTACATTTTTCTATTGAAAAGATAGAAACTGTTGCACCATGACCTATGCTTTCAGAGTTGGACATAGTCTAAGCCTAAAAGGGTAAAACCAATAAAAAATTCTAGTCTCCAACCCTTACATATTTAACTACATGTGGATCTTTTTAACAAAGGAATATGCAACCCACATTTGGGAATGCATTCTAGTACTTTGCTTTAGTTTAGTAGACATACTTCGGTTCTCCTTTGGTTTTTTTGTACCTAATTCTCTAATGGTGAATCTCTCCAATCATCAAATTGCAATACCTTCCAATGGACAATTCATTTTATGATATTTAAGAGCCTTAGCATGGATATGATTTCTAATTTTGGATGGTAAGTATGACAAGAAAATTGATGCAATGACAATTGGATATGAATAGAGACAGCCTCTTCTCCTTCATCTACAAGTTTCTCTTCTTCCCTTCCTCTCTCTTCCATTATGGTTTATTCATCACTACTATATTCTTCATCATTTTCAAGTTTTCTTCTATAATAACCACCAAAGAAACTACCTCATTGGGGTACAATATGATGATAGCAATATTTTATTTTCTCGCAAAATTCCAAGAAACTTGAGAGCACAACTACTACTATACTTTTCTTTTGGTGATGTAGAATTGCTTTGACTCCAAGATGCTACTACATTAAACATCTAGGTAAGAGTTTGGGCTACATGGTAGAACGAGCGTTTTGGCTTGAAGAACCAAGCTATGATGTTCCTTTCCATTAAATTAGATACCTTTGTAGATCACATTTTTTCTTCTTTCACTTCCAAACTCTTGTGGAATAGATTAGGACTACTCCTTTGCCAATTGGTTCTCTTTCTCTTTTCCAAGCTCCTTGTGATCTTAGAGGTCCTCATCCACTAAAAACCATTATGGATCTTTATCTCACTAATACCACCTCTTGTTGCATTTGCATATAAATCATTACAAATAGAAAGAAAGTTAAGGGAATAAAAATTCCCCACAAGTGCTTACTCCTCTTTTGCATTATGCCATTGAGAAATTATTTCCATTTCATATTTGTGAGGTGGCCTTCGTTTCCTAGCTTAGTGTGATGTTCACAAGGCAACTCATTTTTTACATTTGTCCTCCTTTATATTATAAATAAACATGTTTTTTCTCTCTTCCTTAATCATCCACATTTCTACAACAAGGAAGAGATGATCCATTTCTTCCCTCTTTTCATTAATCATGGGATTCTCTACATATTCCTCTAGATGTGTACATTCTTCTAGTTACTTATGGTTGGTTGTGTTCTCTAAAACCAATAGGACTTCATCACATATGGGGCTCCCAAATATTTATATCTTTGTTGTAGCTTCCTTTCTAATGTCGACTGTTTCCATTACTACAACATCTTGAGCTTTCTCTTGTGATAGGCTACATTCTGCTTCATTGCAGTTTTCCAACTCTTCTCTTTTTGTATTGTAATCTTCAGTGCCTTCCATTTCTTTGAGGTAACACAACTCAACAACTCCATCTAACTCATCTATCTTTTCATCTTGATTCCATTCATCTATCTCTTCTCTCTAAAACTCTTGGAAAGTCATATTTAAAGGTCTTTCTCCTTGTAATATTTCTACCAAATCCTCAATGGATTTAATTTTCCCCTATTCTAATAGTTCTATCCCTTGGCTAATCCTTGCCTCTATAGCCATCCTCTTTGAAAATGACTCTTGCTCACAAATGGAATATTTATCCTCATCATTCGTTTCAACCTTCTCATAACTCTTCAATGCCTTTGGTGTAGATATTTCTTTTTCTTTGTTGTTTTAATATTGCATGTCTCATAATCCTCCAACAAAACCTTAACTCTTCCAACTCAATCTCTAATTTTTGCAACTTGTTTTTTTGGTCTTTTGTTAGCTTTTGCCTCTGCCATTGTCTTATATTTTCTTCCACTTTGGTTATCTTTTTTCTTACATTACGGTATAGTTTCATATTTGGATCCACAGCCTTGTCTATAGTCCTAATATAGAGTTGCAATTATCTCCTCTTCCATACTAAATGTATGATCTATTAACCATGTATTAACATTCTTTTTCTATTATTCATCCCTTCAAAGAAATTAACACAAATGTGGGGAGAAGACCTAAAAGTTAATGCTTCATATGTCGGTACAAAATAACTTTAACTCTTAGTAGTCTTCAACTTAGATAGCTACACTTGGAAACACTAATACCAATAAGCTACAACAAAACGAACTCTCTAATTCTTGGTATATCCTTTCAAAGTCATTATCTCACTTATTATTTATGTCTGTTACAAATTTTCTATTTCAGTCCCCTCATCGACATGGTATAGTTGAAAAGGAAAGATATTGGGAGTGGAAAATTGTGCCCAGAGAGAACTCAAACTTTCAACTAGTTTTCATTAATCAAAAACCACTTCTCACCATTAAAACCTTTACCAAGTTGGTATCTGGGATATTAATATTCTTCATCAAAAAATTGCATTCAGTGCCAGAAATTTCATGCCACTATCAACATAAATCTCACTGAACTCAATATAGAGCCTTTTCCTTGTGCTCATCCTTGTTATTTTCCTACACTGCAAACTCTTCTCAACTAAACACACACAATACTCATGGCTGCTCACATTCCCTTCATAAGTAATAAATGGATGGCTTAACAAGAAATGGAGAGAAAAAAAACTAGAGGATCATAATGGCTCATTGTCACAAGAACAATTTGCTCTGGTACCAAACAAATGCAAACTCAAACCTGAAACTTCATATGAAACTTTGAAAATAGCTTTATATTGCCTTTTACTACTCAAAATGGACAATTCAAAATAGTAGAAAACTCAAGTGAGGAGATTACATTCGATTCAAAGGAAAACACAAGCTTTGTTCCTTCACAATGTTCATTTTTATGCTAGGATTCTATGAATCACTTACCCTGCTTATCTTGAACCCCCACAATTGATTTTATACTTTGAGGATCTATGATTCTTTAAATGCTGAAAATTTCATGTAGCAACATGAATAACAAAGACAAAAATATTGAAGCTTGGTCTTACTCAACTTTCTTGTGGAATCACAAATATATTATGGTGTTGAGTCATAATGTTCTTTGTAAGTTCTTTTTCAATTATATTAATATACTCTAAGGTTCGTAAGATAGGCCATGTCTAATAAAGGTAAATGGGCCTATTAACCAAAGGTATTGCACATAGTCTATTTTCAAATTGGTTTGGCCAAAACACTTTCTTATCAATTTTTTTACTATCAAATGGCTAATGGAATTTTTAAGACATGGCATTTGAAGAGGCAAACATCATGCCATTGGTACTCTTTTCAAAAGTAAGATCTCTAAATTTTTGTAGCTTACATTTTTCTATTGAAAAGATAGAAACTATTGCACCATGACCTATGCTTCCAGAGCTGGACACAGTCTAAGCCTAAAAGGGTAAAACCAATAAAAAGTTCTAGTCTCCAACCCTTACAACTTTAACTGCATGTGGATCTTTTTAACAAAGGGATATGCAACCCTCATTTGGGAATGCATTCCAGTACTTTGATTTAGTTTAGTAGACATATTTCTATCCTCAAGTTTTTTCTACATAATTCTCTAATGGTGAGTCTCTCTAATCAATAAATTAACCTTCTAGTGGTCGATTCACTATCATATTTAAGAGCATTAGTGTGGATATGAGTTATAATTTTGGATGGTGAAAATGACAAAAAAAGTGATGCAATGACAATTGGATATACATAGAGATAGTCTCTTCTACTTCATCTACAAGTCTCTCTTCTTCCCTTCCTCTTTCTTCCATTACGGCTTATTTATCACTGCTATATTCTTCATCATTTTCAAGTTTTCTTTTACAATAACTACCAAAGAAACTATCTCATTTGGGTGTTCATTTCATAGTTGCTCAAACATCTTCACTCTACTCATTACAAGAACTCTCCTTCCAAGAGGTATGATACCATAAACAAAATGCACGTAACTCAAATTTAGAAGTGGAGAAAGTCACAGATGTGATGAACTTTGTTGCCAATCTTAAAAGGAACGAACAAAATAATTAAGATAACAAAAACTAAATGGGAATTTGGAGATGGTAATTTTGAAAGGAAAGGAAAGGATCAAAGGCTAGATGGTAATTTAGAAAGGGAAGGAAATGAGCTAAGGTTGGACATTAGATGTAGTTTTTCTAATCTAATTAACCCAAGGAATGTTCGCAAAGCCTTAAGTTTTTTATCTTAAGCATTTGTAAAATGTTGACAAATAAAATTTTGGGTGCTTTGATTTTGGGATTTGAAATAGCTTTCAAACTGGTATTATAGGCAGAACAATGAAGACACAAAGTAATATCATCAATTTTTCATGAACACACAAATGGCATAGATGCTAAGATGGATCCTCTGCTAGCATCCATGGAATACCACTTTGTGGACATAAATGACGTAAACAATGAAAGATAGACTCAATCTCCCATTTATATGCCAAAGCTAAACATAGATGATACAAAAGATGAAGGCCAACCTAAAGCTCCTTGGGTGTACACCAAAGTTGAAGACAAAGAAGCACAAATGCCCATCTAAAATTTTAAACCTTCATGTCGTAGAGTAGTGTGCATGGGTTGTAGAGAGGAATGGGCTTCACAGTCATAGAAGCTTTCTAATTGTAATATATATAGAAGTCTAGTGTACATGTTAATGTAATACTGCCAAAGTATCTGATGCAATAAGTTTTTTCAGAATTAATCAATAACGTTAGATTTAAGTTGACATTAATAGAGAAATAAAACTAGTGAATTTGATTTTGATGATGGTATCTCTATACCACTTTTGGTTGCTCTTCCATTCTCTCTTAGGCCTGGTTCATTCATCCTTTCATTGGGTCCTTTACTTGGGTAAGACTATCTACTCTATCCATTCGTTCCAATGAGTCCAGGCCAAATAGGCTAGAGAGAAAAGGGCAAGAAAGGCCTTCACCCTATCAATAGTAGGGTGTTTAATTGAGTTAAAGAGGAATGTGAGGCAGGGACAACAAAAGAGTTGTACATTGGAAGAAGAGTTATTGTAGAAGAGAGTTAAGAAATTGATATTCAAGATGAGCATGCAAGCCAATGAATAGAGCTTGAAGAGTATAGGCCTAAAGAAAATATCATTAAATCCTTTCCAAAATTGGGTCATAAGTCATATATTAAGATCCCTACATTTTTTGGAAGTTTGAATCATGAGAAGATGATTGATACAATTACATTTAGAAGAGTAATTAATATAAGAAGGTTGCTTTAGAAGAGGATGAATTTGAGGGAATATAGATTGATATTGGATCTCATAGGTATTAGCAAGGGTGACCAACACACTTTCTGGATGGTGAAGACAAAACCATATAAAAGAATAAAGGGTATGATGGATGAAGCTAATAAAGAAACACAATGTTGCAAAATACTGCATTCAATAATAGGAAATAGTGGACTATGTCAAAATTAGCATCTTTGTCAAGCAAGTAGCAAGCAGAGCTAGATGGAATAAATATCAAGCATATTTAGTGTTATCGCTCATCTTGAGATTTGTGTGAATATGGAGGATGTGTTTGAAGAATATAGGAAGACATAAATCCATATTGTAAATTTTGCATGTGGAAAATTGGAAGGACATAAATCCATATTGTGGAATGGAGTACAATTCGAAATAGTTAAAATGAGGAAAGATAAAGACTTGGAATATGGTGATTTAAGTGTTTGAGGAAACTTAAAGTTAAAAGGATATGAAAGATTATGCTCTTGAATTCTATAATTGAACATGTCACCTAGAAATTGATGAAGTTTGGAAATGTTCTCTGCCTTTCCATTCAAGGTGAATTTGGCATAGGGGAGTTGCATACTAAATAGGATGTAGGGGTATAGCATTTAAGGCAAAAGGGAAGTTTCTAAATAGGAGAAGATTGTAAGAGAAAATTATAAGAGCAAGAAGATGTAAGGGTATAGGAAATTGTTGTCAAACCTAAACATGAAGTAAAATCAAATTCTTCTCATATCTAAGTGTGATTAGTTGATTATAATTATTCTCAAGGGAGAAGTTGACTTAGAGGAAGAAGAGGTTGGTGGATTTTTTATGGTGTTTTAGATATGATAAGAGATAAATATGGAGTCCATATAAAAGGTAGTGGCTTTGGGAGTTATTGTTGGAGAGTCGAGCTTTTGAAATCTCATCTTTAGGAAGCTAGAGTGAAGTTGAAACATGAGTGCAAATTACAAAGAAATGGCCAAAAAGTTCACAAGCCAAGTTCAATGTAGAGTGTTTGTTGTTAGAGCGGGGGGTAGAGATAAAATAAATGTATGTGTCAAGGTAATTCTAATGTAATGGGTTTTCAGACAATAGATTAAGAATATCAAAAATTACATTTAAAGTTAAGTGGAATTTAATAGATAAGTAGAAGTGGGTTTAATACTATTGTAAGTGTGTTGAGTTTATATAACAACTCCAGAAGAGAAGAAGAAAAAATGGGGCTTCATTGTATTAAGGAGGAATGTGAAATAAGATTCAAATAGGGATACTAATTGGAAGAAGAAAAGGTGGCCTCACATTATGAGTTGTTAATCTTGGAGAGAATGTTGGGAATCATGCAAGCTAAATTGGATGCTATAGAGACATCAAAAAGGAATTGTTGTAGAGGAGAGTGAAAACAATTGATGTTCAAGACAACTAAGCAACCCTATAGCTAGAAGTGCTAAGGAGAGCATATGTATAGAGACAATATGATCGAAGACATTTTTAAATTGAGAGAAAAGTAAAAAATGGATATCCTTAAGTTTATAGATAGGATTGAAATTATAATATTATTTTATATATGAGCAAATAGATGATCTAAAGAAAGTAAATTTGGCATGCACCAAAGTAAAAGGACATGTCCATTAGGTGGGACCAAGCACAATTTGAAAAAGTTAGGATGAGAGATGGAAAGATAAAGACTTTGAACACAAATTCAAAGTTAAAGGATAAATTTTGCATGTTGATTATACATTGAGTTTGTCTAGGAAGCAAAGAATGAGACTGAAAGTATAATTTGACCATCAAAACATGTTGAATATGCACAAATGAAAATTTCCACTTATGTAAATGGTCTATTCATTTCCATTTAATATGAATCTGACATTGCTAAGTTGCATTATACCTAAAAAGAATATTAGTGTGCTTGAAGAGCACAATAGAAGTTTTCAACAAAATTACAGGGTACAAGGAATGTGCTATAAGAGGAGAAAGAAAATTATTGTCAATGATAAGTAGGTTTTGGAACAAAATCATTGTCAATGATAAGTAGTTTTCAAAATAAAAATTATACGAGTCTTTTGATAATTGTTGAAGAGTGATATATTTTCATTTGGATGCATTCAAGTTGGACTTCTGCAATGTACTTTGATTGGTTGATTTCATCTTTTAGAAAATGTATTTGTAAGTGAAGGGAGTGCAAACCACATCGTTTATCTAAATTGAAGATCATGAAAGATATTTCCAAAGAAAGTATACACTTGATCTATAGATTCTTCAATGAACCTTGTGGAAGGGCACTCTATACACCTTCACACAAGCTTGATAGATTAGATAGCTTTGGGATCACATCTTTTAGGTATTTCAAAGCATTTTTTTTTTCATTCTGTGGAGAGCAAATGCTCAATTAACTTTTGATTTATACAAGGTCACTTGGCCTTTTTGGTTTGTTATTAGAGTTATATATTTACCCTTCATATGTACAATGACTCTAGAAGGTGGTAAGAAGGAATATTAGAGGGTTAGTTTTCAGAATTCAGCAACTCAGGCCCTCAGCTACAATTGGTAGAATGTTCTTTGTGTCAATGTATATTGGGTCCTCAACAATAGATGCTTGCTCTCTTTTCTTGGGTCCAAAGGGGAAGTACATCTATCTAAAGGTCATCACATTTTGTTGAGATTATTTCCTTTATAATTTAAAACTTTGTTTATATTGCATACATAACAATATTTTGAAATTGGACAAATATATAATCCAACAAAATGCAATCCAATTGACAAGACGAGACGCAAGCCCAAGGTTACATTAAAAGGGGCACACTACTAGATTAAAATATACAAGAAACTTTTTTAAAAAATGAAGATGAAAGTTTAAAAGAAAGGATAGAAAAAAACACCAAAAGTAGTATAACAACAATTATTCAAAAACAAAATAACGAGTAGAATAACTTTAAAATGTTGATTGCATGTCGATATTATAAAAAAAAAAATCAAAATGAACAAGAAAACCCACCTGGAACTGGAAAAAATCATGAAGAACTCTCTAGATTTGTTGGCCCTGTTTAGCTCTCTTCTGCAGATCCATATGTGCAAACCTTCATCCAAGAGTGCTTAAGGTTTTTAGACTAAAAAATTTTAATTCACAAATGACCAACCCAAAAACTCATTGGTTAACTTTCTATGATGCAAACAGAATTCAAAATAAAGAAAAATATCCACCCGAAATTGAACGTTGATATAAAAGATATCTATAGTTATTGGAAATGCTCTGCCCTCTTTTACGGGCCATAAATCCAAAGTTGCACCCAAAAAATGTTCAAGAAATGTAATCAAAATTTGTCAATGAACGAGCAGGTAACTAAAAAATTCATTACTTAATAATGCAAACAAAATTCAAAATGGACAGGAAACCCCACCTGGAAGTAGAGGCTACCATGAAGATTTTTTTGGGTTATCTGTTAACTCTGTCATACGCTCTTCTACAGACCCATATGTTAAAATCTGTAAAAAATAGAGAAAACAAAGAATCATTGGTGAATAATCCATACTCCAAATAATATTCAGAACAGTTAAAAACAAGAAAGAGAGAGAAGAAAAAAAAAGGCCATCTGAACTTGAAGAATTATCCATCTTGTCCTACCCTACTCTGCACAAATTGTCCTACCCTCCTCTCCAGGCCTATATGTTCAAAGCAGTATCAACTAGTGCTCAATGAAATTATATTTATCAAACTGATTGGCTAATAATTGATACTGCAAACAAAATTCAATATGTCAAAATTAAAACCCACTTGATCCATGCTGCAAACAAAATTTCAACTACAGAGAAGAAATCCACATGAAGTGATACTTAATACAAATCAATCCCATTTTTGCGGCTTGTGCTTTGAAAACTACACACAAGAATAACTAATAAAAAATAGACAAAGAATTTCATTACAAAAATGGTTAATAATCATTCTTGAAAACAAATTTCAAAATGCACAGAAAACCCAGCTAGAGTTGAAGGAATTCTTTATATTTGTTGGCGTATGAAGAGTGGTTAACAAATTAGAGGTAGATAGTTGTTGGTCTCTGCTACAATTGAATCAAGATCAATGAAAAATCGTTATATCTTAAATGGGGATCTTAGGGTTGCAGTTTTATCCTTGTTTACAAAGCTGTTTTAGCCCATAATTGGTACTAATTCTAGGACGGCTATTAATTTTTAACAGTAGAGAACTCTGCTATACCATTGTTAGAAAAGCAGAGCTCCGACTGCAACATCATATTACTGCTACATTTGCCTCGTTAACTTGGGTTTCAGCGTGGTTAAGCTTTCTGAATTTTAACAGGTCTGAAAGTCGTTTAGGATGGGTCGCTCTCCATGCTCTGCTTTGGGTTTTGAAGAGCGCTTAACCCAGTTGGTGGGTTTGTTTGATATGCCTCTAATTTTTCTTCTATAAATTTGAAACAGCAGATACGATACATTTCACTCGTTATCTATACGATCCATGTCATATCTTTTCAATTGGAATCCCTATATCTAGCCTATGTATTTAACAGAAAATCTAATGAATACGGACGCCAACACACTAAATTTATGTTTAAACGCGGGATTAGTAACAAATGATGGAGATTGGGTTCTATTCTCTTCTCTTTCATGTTCTACAAGTTCTAACAGAAGATATGGGCCAAGCATGTGAAATCATCTGAAAAAAATTGGTGCATAAGTAAGTGACTCATAAATTCACTGGTTAATCATCTGAAAAAAATTAAACTAAACAAATTTCCACACACCCAAAGAAAAAAGCACGATTACTGGCTTGAGAAATTTCAATGTATAACTGTTTTAACAACTGCAGACACCCAAAGAAAAATTGCACACACCTTTTGAAATCGAATGGTCAAAGAAAACATTATACCCAATCGGATTGGGCTGTATGGGCATGTCTCCTCGACACCTCTGCTGTGTATGGGAATTAATCTGATTTTGGGAAGAATTCTCTGGATTCTCGTATGGTTTGATTTCAATTTGGAGCATTTTGACTCTGCCTCAAAGATTGCACCACTACCATTTACTTGAGAAGCACAGGGATTGGGCTTTATGCGCTGAATGACGGTTCTGAACAGGTCCGCTCTTGGACGCCGTTTACTTGAGAATTCTCTGGATTCTCGTATGGTTTGATACTAACAGCCGCTGCCAAGAACACCAGAAATGCCGCTGCTACAGCTTGAGGTCCACCGCATACGAGACATCGTTTCCCGAAACTCCTTGGGCGGGGAGGTTGAGACATACGCAGAGGCAGAGATTTCGGTTTCAGCCATCGTTTATTAATCACTCGTGCCTCCCCAACGCAACCAGGCTTAATGTTTTTGCATGCAGCAAAGCCAATCGGCAAGGGAGAAGAAATCACCATTTACTTCGATGCCCTGCTCCCCCTTCCACAGCGAGAAGCCATGTGTGAGGCCTGGGGTTTCAATTGCGCTCTGTAGAAGTCTCTTAACACTGCCTTCAAGAGCTTGAATACACAATTTGAGGCGTTGCACAACAAAGCGCTGGATGAAACCAATGCGGAGAAGAATTTCCCACAGACCTTCCCAAGTCTGCAAAATTCTCCATCTCAAGAATCGCAGCAAAGAGAATACGACAGTCTACGCTAGTCTTGAATGCAAACTTACCGTTAATGTTTTAGTTTCAAAAAAATCTAAATGCAGCATCACCTAGCTTTATATTTCTTTTTTGATTGGAATTTAAAATGATGGTCGAACTTTTAATCATTTAATCTAGTTGTCTTAGCCCTAATAAATTACATTAAAAAGTTGTTAGCAAGGATTGCTTGCATGTTGTTAAGCTCAATATTGAATATAGTGTTAATACAGTTCACACATGATAACAATTTGTGTTATCACCACACATTATAACATGATAATCCTTGTATACTATAGATTTCACAGTATTGAAGATTACAAAAAAGTACCTTAAGAAAACGTATTCTAAGTTGGGGGGAGATTTGGTTGAAAAGTTGTAACAATGGAAATAACATGGTAAATGGTTAGATCCTTCTTTCCTAGTAAGTCATATCACACTCGTAAAAGAGTAATTTTAGGAAATGTTGAATTCATAGCTATGGTAAGGAGTTATTATGTGGTCATTGAACTAAGTGTTCAATGTATATGAGTTCTATTTGTATCAACTAATAGATTAATATAGATATGGGAACCTAAAAAAATTAGCTCTAGGGTTTTCAATACTCAAGACCATGGTGGGAATGTGTTTGCCAAATTACCTTGCATACAACTATTGGAAAGTAAGTATAATATTTTTTTAGGAAACTTGATGTACTAGGTAACCCTTAACCCTCATTTTGGGCAACTTGGGTTCTTTGTATTTAGTTCACATATTATTATGATGGCTAATGGAGTGAAGTGATTTTAGATCATTGTCCTTGTAGTCTTTAAAATATGATTGGCTTGTTAGTTTATGTTACAATGATGTCCATTTCTATTTCTACATTTACCCAACATAGATATTCCCATTAATTGTACTTGAGAGTACATTAGACTTTGATTTTGGTGAGTTGTTGAATATGGTTAGAAAATATTAGAGGTTGATATTAATAGTCAGTTATTGGTTGTTGCATGTTACCATGAGAAATTATGCCATGAAAATTGAATAAAAAATACATGACATATATTATACCAATTAGGAATAAGTAGGTAAAATAGTAGTTATAGAAGTTTCTAAGATATTAAAAGATTATAATTACAACTGTGGTAAGACTAAATCGTCAAGCTTACACATATTGAATAAAATATAGTAAATGGTAGGTACTTTTATAAGAATATTGGGTTAATAAGTATACCATTGCATTTACCCATATATATTCAATGATACAATTTTATTATCGCCATACCTTAATCTTTAATGCTTAAGTCATTTCATGATTTAGATTGGTAATTCTTTATTGAATAGTTAATTAAGTTGGTATATTTTTATAGGCATTGGGATTCCTTCCAAGAAATTAGAATTGTTTCCTATTATTGGAAAGTTTCCTTTTGGGCATGGTTTTCATAATATCTTTTATACTAAATCCTTAAGATGTAAGCAACAATTATTTGTTAACTTGACTTGTTAACCTTACTTGATGGGGATGTTTTCTTTGAATCCTTTCTAAATGAAATATGTGAAAGTTTATGTCACAAACTATAGGACCTCTAGTTCCCTAAAAGTGATACATATGTAGGGTTATTTTAAATCAAGCCCCAAAAAAGTACATCTAGTGCTAGGGATATGTCACGATATAGGGATCTTATCCAATGTAGTGCATTATTGGAAGTAGTAATAGAGATTTGTTGTCATTTCTAGATTTAGTAAGGTTTACAAATAACATATCTAAATTTAAATAAACTATTAAGTATATGAATCATTGTTTCCATAATTTAAAGAAGATCATCATCAATAGAAAGGTAAATAAGTATAATAGATCAAGTGGTTGGACATTTTATACAAAGAAGACATATTGCCAAAATGTGTGATGCATGTCACACTTTGTAATGAAATTATAATCATTATGATGAAAAAATAGTAGTAATCAATGGTGGTTGTTGAATTGGTATTAGAGCATAGTTTATATGCTAGACCCATATAGCTCACTAGAATTTGGGAATAAGTTGACAAGGTAATAATATAGAGTTGTGTCCTATTTTGGGCCAACATAATAGTTTTGCAAGAAATAGTTTCATTTGAAAGGTCTCTTGGGTGAAACGGCTTCCCCTAAACCATGTGGCACCTACATGACACAAAGGGTTTCGATCAAAACTATCTCACCCAAACACTTTATAAATTCTCACATCAATTTATAAACAAGGTTTTGGCAAAAAATATTTCTCCTCAAATAGCCAAGGTGGAATCCCATGTGACACCTTTGCCGCTCTTTTGGGGAAAATTCAACAAGTGGATTTTAACTCCTCATTTCTCCAACTAGGCCTATGTTCATAAAAATCTAAAAATAATCTCTAGTAGGGCTTCGATCCTAGAACCTAATATTTATATTTTTTAACATTTTAATAGTATTATTATTAATTTATTTTAAGTAGGTCATTATAATTAGGCATAAGGCTACTTAACTTTTTTTCTTAAATTAAAAAATATAGTGTACTAGAGGAGACAATTCTCTCCAAAATGGTATAAATTATTTTGTTTATGATGAATAATTTATCTACCTAAATTGGAGTTCCATAAAAACTATTTTTTTTAGTAAAATTAGCTTAAATTTTTATTTAAAATAAATATTCATAAAATTTCTATTTTTTTCTTCATGCACTAGATATTAAAGTTATCTAAGTCGGTGGGATGGAGAGGAGAAAGTGAAGAAAATAAATATATTTAATATATTAAAAGTGGAATCCCATTGACCTTGTTTTTGATTTTTTTAGAATTTAAATAGTCTCTTCAATTTATTCAAAAAAATTCAACTAATTTTTTAAAAATTAAAAAATTAGAAGTTCATAAACTACACTAAAATTTTCACATTTCATTAGTTTATATCATATTAAAATTTTAAACATACACATGTATATCATTTTAGAACTCCAAGTTGAAAAACTATATTTGTGTTGGTCATTTCCTTTATTAAAGTGGGAAATAGTTTTAAAGTCTTACCCATAACATGTAAGTTGAGGTTTTTATTTTGGATATTACTATACATTGAAACATATATAGAGATAAGGTCCAAGTATGGGGGCTTGAGTGGCTCAAGAAGCCCAACAAAGATCATGTTGTATTTGACCAAATAATATAGTTTAGATTTAGGGAAAAATTTATTAATAAGTTAGAGAAAGCATACACCATAGAAAGATCAAGGATTCAATCATAGGTATCATTAGATATAACAATTCTAATCAAAGGTCAAATTAGCATGCCTATGTGTACTCATTACAAGGTACAAGTGGTGGTGAGTATGAGTTACTTGGATACTTGGTCAAGATGATTATGCCAAACCTTGACTAATGGGACCCTGAAAGGAAACCCGATATTATCAAGTGTCAAATTGAATCCTTTATGATGCAATAAGGACAATAATTTCTTTTGAATCTCTTTAAAAAAAATTCAAACAATTTTGTTGAAGGATAAAGGTTAGTCACTAGAATTTAGTTGGATTTGTAATGCCCAAAAATTTTGTAATAAAATATGGCTAAGGGAAAAACACAAATTCCAAATTTTGATTATAACTGTGATAGGTCGAAATAGGTGTTAGAAAACAAGCAACAAGTTAAAGAGTGCAAATAAACAACTTAAAACAACCTACACTTCGAGATTAGCCTAAGTTGGAAACAAAACAAGACAAAGCCACGAAATGGAACTTTATACCTTGCGTTGAGTCGATCCTTTGGTTGGCCCTTCGATCTTGGATGTGTATGCTCCTTGGATGGCAAGATGCAAGCTAGATGAAGGATGTGAAGATGGATGCAAATGGATGAAGATGTGAAAATGGCTAAGTAGAGGTTGAGAAATAAAACTGCAAGAGTTTGGCTAGCACAAGTGATCTCCCCAAAATGAGAGAAAAGAGGGGGTATTTATAGGATTTTTGGGAAATCCTAGGGGAAATGGGCGGTTGAGATTGATCCACCAAATATCAAGATGTAGGGCTAAGGTGAGTTGAGAACTCACAAGCCCTCACATCTTGACATGTGGCATGTGAGATAGCCCTAAAAGGTGAAGTGGACATGAGGTGGAAGGAAAAGGACATGACATGGAGAGGGGTACAAAGTACCTTGGGATTGGACAAGATATCCTCATAAAGGAGGTACTTGTCCCCATGTGGAGAGAGGACAAGTGGGGAATTAAAAATTCCTCAAATATCCTTATGGGGAGATGGGAAAGAATTTTAAATTCCAAAGGGCATTGGGGATTAAAAGGTGAATTAAAAATTCACATGGGGAAGAGAGGAGCCTAGGATAAATAAAAAGGAATTAAAAATTCCTTGGGGGATGGGGAGAGTTGACTAAAGGGGGTGATTAGGATTGTGCAAGTACTTGATTAGATTAATTAATGAAGATTAGAAGAGGTTAGATCTCACATGTGACTTGATGTGACAAGTCAAAGAATCACATGGGGAAGAGTAATGAAGGATAAAAGGAATTAAAAATTCCTTGAGAGGTTGATTAGGCTAGTTAGTGAAGGATTAGAGGATGGTTAGGTGGCTAAGAGATTAGATGCCAACTTGCAAAAGTTGGGGATGTGACACCTCCTAATCAAGGATTAGGCATGTGCACATCCTAATGATGGGATTTAGAAGAAGGATTAAGATAAGATAAAAATGATGGAGGATGTGACAAGAAGGGAATTAAATAAATGGAATATTTATTTAATTCAATTGATGGAGGGAGGATTAAAGAGATAAAGTATTATTGATTAAATACCTTAGGGATTTGGCAGAATTAAAGATATTAATTAAATAATAGGAGTATTACTTAATAAGATGAAAGATGATGAATTTGGATAAATTAAGTGTCCAAATTTAGACATCTACAATAACACACATCCTAACTCTCACAATTTTGTTTCCAAAGCACACAATTCTTAAAAAGTCTAACATTCAACCAAATATAGATTATAATATTTAGTTAAGTAACTAAATTGCTCTGGTAACCCTAGTAGGGATTCAAGAGAAGACAAGGGATTCACATCATCAGATCAACCCTAATAAGTCCTACTAACACATTCATAATCAGAAGACACCATCAAGTCACATGTTATGCCAATACAATATATTAGTATTAATTCAAGTAATGAAAAGAGAGCAAACCCTAGGGGATAGACCTAATTCCTCGGGGGCTCATCTCTGACGGCCTTTCCTACGTATATATTTTACAGAGGAACCGTAGTTCAACAACTTGAGTTCACCCAACTCATATTTTATTGACCAACAATCACACATAACACCCAAGTTTAAATCACCACTAAATCACAATGGTCATAAATACTAAGAATGAATAATGATGACGAGGGCTCCTTCTACTACAAAGAGTGATTAACAATCTTGGTTACAATGCCCCTCAAGGGCCACTTTCCAATATAGATAATCAAGAATTGGTCTAGGATGAAGGTAACCAAAAAATATCTTGAATAGATAATTATAATTAAAGTCATGGTTTAATCCAACCTTACAAAGGTCACCATATGAAATTCATAAGATTAAGAGGTGAAAGGTTAACAAAAAAATCCACATATTGAATCTTTTTGGCAATTCAACCTTCATACACTTGGTTGACTAACATAAGGAGTATAACCCTTAAGTTCAAATATCGCTCTACAAAATTCATCTTATTCTTTTAATAATTTAATTATAGAATATAAGAGTGGGTATGCAACCCTTTCTAGGGTCCTCTTACCCCAGATAGTTTCTTCATCAATTGCCACCCACTTAGGTGGATTTTGAGGTTTGAATCCTCTATATGGATAGGCATAGTTTAAAAGGACAATTTATTCAAAAATAAAACACATCACACTTACACGATAATTTAGTGCCTATACTTAATATCTACTTTACTTCATGGCTACAATTCTAGTTAAGTGAAATGTTCAATAGCCACCTCTTACCATAAAATAATTCACAGTAATATGATAACTCAAGGAATCAACTTGCTCTCCACCCTACCATATTGGCATCATGAAGCCTCATGAGCTCTAGCCAAACCCCTGAGCAAGAAATATTTTATCCCCATGATGTTGAAATGGGGTCTTCCATTCAAATAATATAAATTAGTGTTTCAAGACAAGATTTATCAAAGTAACTATCAAACAATGCCATGAGAGCAATACTCAAATTTTGTTGAACAGAGAATTCCAACACCCATTATTCTTACTAGTTATTATTTATCAAAAACTTATATATATAAATTATTGATATTGGCATTTGAATACCAAGAAGGATGTAGAAAACCAATCTCTATTCCTTTAGGGATGACATTAAAATTGCCATAAAATAGATTATAAATAGGGATATTGTTTGAGACCAATGGAATGGTCAATGAAAGCGAAGATTCTAAACAATATCCCCAAACACTCATGGGTACGATTTGGGTATAAACATAAACTCCTAAATATTACCACATTAAAATAATACACAAAATACACAGCCATCACCCCCAATACACACGATAGGGTCCAACATGTAATTGCATTTAAATACATACGAAATAACATATGGGTATGCTTAAAATGAGCTAAAGATAAACTCCCATACCTGCATAAATATCCTCCAAGGGCTTGACTTGGGGTCTTGAACCTTTGATTTTTCTCCACAATCCTTTTTCCACCATGAAACCCATAAAGGACTTCAGTCATACAATAAATCTAAAATGACAGTGTGATTTTGTGCATTCTAATCTCCACTGAGCTTGGAGAAAAATTCCATGCCTAACCTTTGCCTTCTCCATTTCCTTCTGCTTCATTCCTCCTCTCTCTCTATCCATCATCCCTCTTTTCTTCATCAACAAGCTTCCTCCTCTCGAGTCGTGCACCCCTAACCAAATTCATTGCTACTACAATTTCTGGCATATCACCATCTAGGGTTTGTTTTGCATTTTGAAAATCCTCCTTCCTTGCTTGATCCCTTTTGCCTACATAGCCATCCCTTTTTGCATTAATCCTCATGTCCATTGCCTTCATTCCTTTTTGAGAATGACGCCTAGAGATGACATATCAATTGTCGTTCCCAAGCTTCATTCGCCTGACCACTAACACAATCTTTCCTTGAATGCAGACCATCAATCTTGAAATTTCTGCCATGGTCAAGTGTACTGCCTCTCATACTATTTCCCTGGCAAACTAAAAATTGATCATAATACACTATATGATGTTAGACTTATTGTTATGATACTTGATATTTCATCCACATGTTATGATTAGTATATGGTTTTATTTAGGTGACTATGGAGATCTGTTTTGTTTATGAGGACTAACCCTATCATGAGAACCATGTGATTATTTTATCATGATTGTTATTGATTATCATGTGATTGATCTTGTCATGATTGTTATGTAGTTGATTTTTTATGGGTTGATTCAATTCTAGGTGTTGTTCTTACTGATGTGATTAAGTGAAAGGGATAGTGTCACATCACTCACTTGTGAGTACCCTATGGCATTGTGATTCCCTTTCACAGTGTGTCTATTTATATGTATATGCATATGCACAACCATTTTGTGTGCCACAGGTTGCAAGTACCAAGAATTGACTCCACTTGAATTGGTAGGTTGGAGCGTGCCTTGAACCCAATGGATCAATTGATCAGAGATAACACTTGATCCCCTACCCTATCCATCATTCTCAAAGAGGATGAGTATTCGGTTTGGCACCTTGTCAGTATTGCCAATATGTTAGTTTGGTTAGTTAGTATTGCTTGAGGTTTTTTTTCGACCCTAGATAGTGGTTAGGTAATTATTTGGCATTTGGTTTTTATTTAATTTAAATTGTTTGATATTATGCCTTGGTTATCTTATGCATTAAAATAAATTAAGTAAAAGGTATACTTTGATAAATAAATATATAAATATATATAAATAAATAATCATAGTTAATAGTAAAATAAATTTATAATGTAATGTTAAAATTACTAAATAATAATAAGGTAAATAAATAAAATATTATAAATTTGGGTTATATAATTAATTATAATATGTAAGTAATGTTGGTAAATGGTTTTACCATTTGTGTGAAATTAGGTATTAATTATATTTACCCAAATTATAATTTTAAACGAGACGCTTTTAATTTTTTGAACCATTGATTTGATAAATTAAAATTAAGTTTAATCCATTTTAAAGTTGGTTGGAATTTCCCATACAACAGACATCCTTCTTTTTCCTGTAAGTGTTTTTGGTTTTGGGGGGACGGGTAGTCTTGGAAATGGGAGAGGAATGCAAGAAGTTTCATTCTCCAAAATCAATGGAGTTCTAGATGGGTTTAAAAGAAATCAACTCCATCACAGCTTATTTCCATTGCAGAGGATTGGTTGTTTTTCAAATGATCAATAATACTAGGGGTTACTTATCTATGAATGCAAGATGATTGGTGAACAAAGGAGGAAAAAAAAACTAGGTATGTCTGCAAGAATCATCCCCTCCTAGTGTATGTGCATTTTACAAATCTGATAATGATAGAAGCATTGATTGGAACTAGTAACATTATATTAGGGACTTTTAAGATTTTGAGTCTGTACTTTCATTTAATCTCCTTTTTTGATCTATAAATTATCCTTGTTGGTCACAATGTCTTAACCATAGTCTTTCCCAGCTAGATTTAGCATCATTCACTGTCAAGTTATATGTCTAAGATCGGCGACTTCACACCATGATCCCAATGTGTAGAATTGTTAATCCAGGTCCATGATTTACTATCTAGATCACAAAACTATGATCGTTACATCTATTTTAGTTTAGTTTTGACCTTGTATCTCAAACTTTTCTAATATTCATCAAATGCATTATCAATCTATTATTTCATGGTCGCAACATGTCATTATTATCTGATTTGGTACGCCATTTTTTCTCTACTAAGTCTTATGTCAAATGTTGGTAAGTTGAGGTCGATGGCTTCATACCATGGCCCCAATTTATAATGAATAATAATAGCTCAATACTATGATTTAATGTGGTCGGTTACATTTAAGACTATTATAGTTTTTTTAAGACTATTTATCGTTTGATCTCCATCCTCCTTTTATTCAACAATGCAATCTATTTTCCTTCAATTTTTTGGATCATTGTATTGAGATTCAAATTTGAAGTTTTAGATTGATCTTAGATGAAGTTATGTGTTTGGAAATCCAATTTACTCTCTAGAGCATTTGCACCACCTGTTGGTTTCCTTTGAAAATTTTTTCCAAACAATTCAAATTTTATGTATATATTGTAATTATTGTATTATTTATGGAATGAGTTAGATAGCGAAAAATTTGGCATATCAGGTTGGATAGAATGACTTGTTCAAAACTATTGAGAATGCTAATAGATAGCTATCAATATAGTTTTCAATGCCTTGTCTCAGCGTCCTCATAAACTTGAACAATATTAGCCTATATAAAAGATTGTTGTTTAGAACCGTTCAAACAAATAGTGTTATGACTTTGTCCCATGGTAACCCAAATGAGACCCCACCTCTTTCCATCAATGAGATTTCATGTCCTTAAAGCGCACAATGTTGCCAAGGCTCGATGGATTGTGTTCCATAATCCACCTTGTGTGTTTGTCGTTGCCTTCACAGTGTTATCATGAAATTTAGCAGTCCTCAATCCACGGATAATCCTCCTACAAAACTTGTTTGTTTCATAGGTTTGTGATATTCAAGCATGCAAAACAAGGCAATTTTCAATCCACCTCGAATGGTGTTCCCAAGTCTCAAACAGTCCGTTTGAGCGTTCCTCTACATCCATCTATCGAAGACCTTTGAAACAAATATCTTCGTGAGCTCTCAATGTTTAGACTTAGTCAAAATTGTGAAAAGTGTAGGAGTTCTAAAAATAATGCTCCTACATGATGTAAAATTTTTCTAAGTGTTGAGTGCACAAGCACTAAAATTAGTGCTTGTGCATTTTTAAGTCAAGTCAGTTTTTGGTGCACAAGTGCTGATTTTAGCACTTGTGCACTTTTTCTCTACACTTAGCCATTTTGAGGCTTGGGCGGTGATTTTTAAATGAAGTGCACTTTTCCCAATTTTTTCCACTTAATGTGCCTTAATTAAATGCACGATTTTTGTTCATTGATTTCACTTGTAAATCACTTAAAAGTGATTTTATGTTAACTCTACTTCATTATTATCTCCATTAATTCATTCCTCAACATGTTGGGCAATAATCTATCCTCCTGCAACTCACGTTTTTGGAGATCTCTCATTGATTCGAGTTAAAAATTTTGAGTCCTTCCAGGTATGTCATCACTTCAATTCCTTCATAAACTTTTCTTGTTTTTCGTATTAGTAAGCTTTGTATTTTCGTTTCATCTTATCTTTTCATTTCTTGTGATTTGGGGTTTTTGAATCTCGTCTTTCATCTTTGAATCCATCATTCCTCTTTCCATGACACGTCCTTTATTCCTCTATTTCTTTACACATTTTTTCCTTTCTTCATGTCGCACCTTGTTTCTTTAGGGATTTTACTTTCTACAAACATCCTTGGTCATTTTCAAATGCCTTATTTTGTTTCTTTTAACTTTCCATGTCTCTTTAAATCAAGTGGTGAAAAGTTGAGTTCTTGCATTTGAAGAATGAAGCCTTCATTTTTTGTATGATTTTCACTCACATGATTGACAACGGTGATTTCTCTTGGATTTTCATCTTTCTTTGAAAGATCATCATTCACAAATGTCACGGTAGTGAAATTCATAGCCATTACACCAAGTTCTACCCTCACTAATCCTAAGACATTTAAAAACCCCGCCTTTACACTTTACTTTATTTTACTAAGTAAGACCAAGTGTCAAGGCGCTAATTTTTAGCATCTTGACACAATATGCAAACTTTCATGAAGGAGATGTAAGGGTGATCATTTTTAGTGCCCTTAAACCTTATAGCATCTCTCTAAGTGTAGGAGCATTGATTTTCAGTGCTCCTACACATTTGACAATTTTTACCTTAAACACTTCCAAATTGCTCCATTTTCACTTTGGACCCTGTTTCTTCACTTCGACATCATTTTTCATGCCTTGTTTCTTGTTTCATGCTTGCTCAACATCGTTTCTCACTTCATGCTTCCCAATGCTACTTTTTCATCTAATGTTTGTTGATTCACCATCTTTACAATTTCTGTCCAGATCTCATCAAGGGATCCTCAAGGTGACATATTTTGATCTATTTGCTCCTAAATTATAGCCAAGAAGCCTCTATCATCTTCTAAGGCTAAGGAAAAAATGAAATACAAGTACCAAGGTGTCTATTCACCTATAGTGGTGATTTCAAAGGTGGACGAAATAAAGGACACCAAGGTTGGTCATCAAGACCTTGTTTATTTCATAAAAAGGACTGAGCAAAAGCATCTTGAAGACTCCCTGAGAGCCATTGTACACAACAATCTACATCTAGTGTCCATGTTCCTGACTTTTGCACACAATACAGAGTTCATCCTCCAAGTTGCATCCCATTACATCAAGGAAAGCATAAGTGTGATAGATTCCTCTAGACAAGAGATGATGAGGCTTGATCCTGGTTTCTTTGACATTGTTTTTAGAGTCCCACACATGGAGAAATACAATAAAATTTCAATACAACAAGTGCAAGAAGTCTATGACTCATATCCCAATAAGGATAAGAACTTGATTAATAGTTAGTGGTTGAAATAACCTAGGCATTCTATCTCAAGATGGTCAAAGGGGCTTCCGCAAAGAGACTTCAAAGAAGATGTCAGGGACATGATTACACTCTTGAGTAAAGGGATTGCCTGAATCATCTCATTTTTAGGAATGGATGTATGAGTACATTCAGATCATAAAAAGACAAGCTCATATTGATTTGGGAAAACAGATCAGTGACGAAATCCATGAAAAACTGATAAATGTGCCAAACATTCTAGAGTTCTATATGACTTCTTATCTAGTGTATGTTGTAGCTGTGATGAGGAAACTCCCAAGTTTATCTACAAAAGACAACTGGTAGTCTATACTTGTGTACAAATATTTCTATCAATTGGAGCTAAAAGAAAGCCTTCACCATTTTAGAAGGGTCACTGAGGCTTTCTTTGTGCATCTACTTTTTAGTTTTAACCCAACTCTCGAGAAGAAGAGAGTGTCCAATGAGGCTTACAAAGTGGTGTGTAAATTTGGATGCATATTCTTACAATTTCCAACTTTCACTTACATGAGGGTAGGATGCTACACTAGGTGCCCTTACATGTTGCCCAGATATCCCTCAAACAAGTGGATACTCATGGAGTTATGTAGACAACTAATTTTAGTTCACAAAGAATGAAATGAGGATTCACAAGCTGGGATTCAAGTTTCCACTAACAATTGGTAGAAATACCATCAAGACTGTGCAAACAACCAAATCGATCTATGCAGAAATATAGGTCATGCCAATAAAGACCTATAAATACATATTTGACTTTGATTACTGGAATGTAAAAAAGAAGTTGAAAAAGGGTCGCAAGCACAAGTATCACTTTGAGGACATCTGGGATGATTGCAGAGATGAGGAGGCTATTCGTATAATGGATTATTGCATACTAATCATACAAAAGATCAGGGATCTTCATGTTGTTGACCTACTAGAGGGTTTCACAGACCCTAGTGACATCATGAACACTACTTACGATGAAAATGAAATTTCCAAAAGACCTTTTCCTACAATACAATGGTCCAAGAAGGAAAGTGTCTCCATCAAAGAGAGGCTTTCCCCAATATCCTCCAACACACAGAATGGCTACACAAGCATGGTTTCTAGATGAAAAAATTCAGGACAGAGTCAAAAAGAGAGGAACCTAGAGTTGAAGTCAACCAACAACAAGAACTTCACACAAAAGATAAACATGCAGCTATTCTCACTTGTTCTCAAAGAGGCCCTAGGATTAAGTTCACTATTGGCAAGAAGGATACACAGGAAGTCAAAGAAGAAGAGACTACAGAATCTGAACCATCTCTCTCAAAAGGAAAAGGGCCTATTTCCAAAGAGGTAGATTTCAAAGAAGAAGAAAATTCAAGCTATGAATCTACTAAAGAAGAAGATTATGAAGAAGCGGACTTTTAAGAGGAAGAATATTTTGCAAGAGAACAAGAGTTTGAAGATCAAGAAGGTGATCTAGAAGAAGAGAAAGAGGGTGATAAATAGGAACTCGAGCATGATGAAGAATAGACTATATCTCCACATGAGAATGTAGTCAAGGATTTTCCCATATATCATCACTCATTCACACACCCCCTAATCCTAATACTCCTCCACCTCCATTTCCTACATCACCTTCTCCTATGTCTACAATACTTGCAGTGGACATTTCACAACCCCTTGTAGCATCAACCATACTTGACACTCCTCTGTCAATTTCAAATATATAAATAGTTGATATTTTGTTGAGCCCTGCATCATCCATTCCCATTTTTTCATCTCCATCCTATGATATCACTTCAAAATTTTAATTCAACAGGTTCATGAATGAATCCTTTCATGGTCAACTCGGTGTGCAATCTACTAGAGCAGTTATGAAAAACACTACCCCAATTGTCACTATACCAGTTGTTTCTTCAAAAGTAGCAGTGACAAAAGAGTTGACAGTTAGCCAAGAAGCTCGCACTTCCTCTCTTCCCCCTTGGTTGGTATCTCAAGTATCAAAGCATAAGAAGCAAATGATCTCTCCAAAAGAGCTCAATCTTGAAGAGATAGCCCCTTGAAAATCCAAGGGGAAGAAAAATGAAAAAGTGCATTCATGACTTCATATTGACAATTCAATCATAAGCATGCAGAGATTAATGTACTGCCTCAAGAAGAAGGGGATGTAAATATGGAGGACTACATTGTAACAAGAGTCTAGCTTGGCAAGGTTACAAATGAAAGTGCAAAGACAGATGCATAGGTAACCTTGGATGTACTGGCAGGAAGGCTTGACAAAATAGAGCAAGCCTGAAACATGTACAAATAGAAGGCAGAGCATTATGCCACTATTTTAAGGAGACTTGTAGGATCTTCAAGTAATGCACAACCTTTGGCAATGATAAGTGTTGAGGACCCAACTATGAAGAAGGCTAAGAAGTTTGCTTCCAAAGGAAAAGTGTTATATGATTTTATTGATGAAATTATAGAACATGGCTCCTAGTTTATAATTGTTATGGATGAAAAATCTACCCAAAAAGCCAAGCTCAAAATAGAGCTTGATAAGGAAGTGTTCTTTCCCAAGAGTGCAAAGAAATGGAAAAATGCTTGTTATTGTGGTCACAAATGAAACATGAAAAGATCAACAAATTGGTGGAAGTTGTGGTGATTCCCGACAAGGAGAAATATGTAGAAGTAAGAGAATCACTTAAACATCGTATCCAAGTAATCAAATCTCTTACAAAAGACCTCCACCAAGTGCAAGAAGATTTCAAAGGACATCGTGCTATCCTTGAAAAGGGGATTAAGGAGTTACCAAGACAACTCCTTGAAGAAAAGCATATCTTCCTCCCAACCACTAAACTTTTTGAGATCTTCAAATAAGCCATCATTAAGCAAGTAGAGAGTGCAGACTTTTCAAAGACCTCTATGCATGTTATTTGTGATACACAACAAACTCTTGAAAACCTCAAGATGCGTCTTGATAGGTGCAAAAAGGTTCACTCATCTGCCATGAGATCAATCACCAGAATTCACACCATTGTGGATTACATTGTTGGTCTGGATGAGACATTCATGTAGGAGACCAAGAATAAGTATAAAGACTTTTTGCCCAAAGCAAGGGACCATGAAGATTCTTTATCTCTAGTGTTAGACTTATGCTTCCCTTTATGCATCTTGTAAATAGTTTTTGACATCTTAAATTCCTTTTTAGCAAATGTACTTACACTAAAAATCTGAGATGTAGTTTCACAAAGATGAATTACATTTTGACTTAGTCAAAGTTAGGTGAGATTTTCCTAAATTAGCTCACCTAACTTTCCTAATTTTTCTCAACTGATTTCCTAGATTTTCTCTTCCCTCTCTTTTATAAATAAGAGGGATTTCTATTATAATCTTTACCTTTAGTAATTTTCAATGAAGCACTGCCCTTTTTGAAGCAAATTTGTGAAACTTTGTGTTCATTTTTGTGAATGAAAATTTGATCAATAAAGAAGAGGATTGTATACCAGACTTTGTGTTGGATTCGATAATCTTGTGGATTGATCGTATTGGTAGTGGTTAGTACATGAGATCTGAAGGGATTCAAATAGATTTATGTAAACTTTGTGTTACATTCTTTGTTTGAATTTATGTTTATGTTTGGATACTATTGTTGAATGATCTACAAGACTTTGTGCTTGTAATCATTCATGTTGTTCGAGGAATTTTTGTATCTAAGAAGACTTTGTGCTTCTAATGCAACAAATGTTACAATTCTCACAAATCCATTGTTGAAAAGCTACGAATCGACTTTGTTCCTTTGTGAGCTTTTCTCTCTTTATTTTATTTTTATTATTATCATAATTGGTATCTCTATGCTTTGCTTTGACAAGATAGAGGTATTGGCATTACTGCTTGTTTTTAGTTTAAATTTATTTTGAATCAAAACTATCAATTTTGTGAAGCATTGTAAAAAATCTCCTCTCAAAAAAGAGAGAAGCATGAATGTGACACACCCCCTCACATTTCGTAAGTATATTGTACATTTTATAAATACTTAATTAGTTTTACTTAGCTTTTGTTAGCAGTAAGAAGGGCACCTCCCCTTTCTAAGAGGAGAGATTATATCTCATACAACTGTGGTTGAAATCTAGGCTATGTAATCTATTGAAAATGTGATTACATAATTTTCACCCAACATGCAGCACACCTTTGGTTAATATATGCGATTAAATTTTTTATAATGTATACTATGATTGTATTTTGATTTTATATATATCATATAATATAATTGATAAGAATAAAAAAATGATTTCTTACATATATGATAAGTGAGGAAATGAAAATTACATAATAAAAGATTTAGAATTGGATAGTTATTATTAAAACGAGTAATTAATTTGCTATAGATAAATGAATTGGGTAATTTAATTCAGTGAATTGATTTATTTCATAAATAGATAATTGAGAGTTAATGGGAATGTAATATTACGTGGGGGTAAAATACTAGGGAAAAGGTTAATTAATTTAAATGTTTCTAATTAAATGATAAATGATCTAGTTTACTCTTTGTTAATTAATTAGTAGATGAATGTTGATTATTTTTATAATTATTTAATAGTTGATTAGTAAAATTTCCATGTAAATTAATTAATTGGAATATTGTGGTTATTTTAGTAAATAATCTCTTGATTGAACTAAATGGTTAAGTTAAAATGAACAATCAAAGAATTGAAATAATGTCTTGTTTAAGGGAATATTTTCATGGTTTAATGATAGGATTAATTGTTGTATTAAACAATGTGTCTTGACATTTGGATTAAGTGTTTATGTAATTGTTAAAGATGGATGTCATCTATGTAAAATATATTCAAGTTTTTGTGCCATTGGGAAGTGTGTTTTGCATGTTGGTCTCTGAAGGCCTAGGAGGGGGTTTATTTGTATGAATGGTTCTTAGGGTTGTTTAACCTTGGAAGTGGTTTGGCTATGTTGTTGGTCATGTGCACTGTACGAACACAAACCCTAAAGGTGTTGCCTCCTATCTATGTATGGATTCATGAGATTCACGGAAGGAACCCAATGGGGGATGAAACCCAAAGTGGTGTCCAATACAACCCATTTAAGGGTTTCTTAATCTAATGATAACCTTAATAATGAATTAGGAGGGATGGGTAGAATTTACATTAATCAAGATAATGGATTCCTCACCCATTTCCTGTAGTGCTCGTATAGGCTAAGGATGGGTTGAGAAGGCCTAGTTGACAAGATCAAATTCCTTTTCCTCACGAAAGGAATGTTGGTTTCGCATGTGTCACCCTATGGGGCCAGGACCTAGTGAGAGGTTTACTAGGGCAACCATAGATGGGGGCTGGGGTCTAGTGAGAGACTTCTAGGACAACCCATGCTAGGACCATGCGATGACACTCCTCCCTATTGCAGTCTAGCACTCCCTAGTTGTATTTCCTCTTTTTGATGTGTGAGTACCTCTAGAAGTGATGTAAGTGTTGAAAGTATTGGTGTTGTTAGTAGTGTTGTTATGGTGTCATGTATAACCCTTGTTTATGTTAGCCTATGTTCTTGACTATCTATTGGATGTGGGACCTTGTGTTATCTCCTAGCATGAGTGGTGGGCCTCAGGGTTCCACATGGTTAGTAGGTTGGTGTTTTTTCTCCATTGGGTATTCTTATTGCATGTTCATGTGCATGGAGATTGATCAATGCACTGCGGACTCCAATTCCTATTCCAGTTGAGAAGACATCCTTTCATGTATTTGTATATTGGATTGTATTTTTGTTTATATCTCTTAATGTAATGTAATCTTCCCACATGGACTAGGGGAAGCATTGTTGTAATTATTGTAATGATGTAATAATTATTGATGATTCCTTCTTGTAAAGAGTATTGTAAAGTAATGCATCATTCATATGCTAGTTAGCTAGAAAATGATCTTTAATGTTAATTATCAATTGTCATATTATGTAAGTAAGTAATGTAGGATCATTTAATGTGGTGCTTTAAAATGAACCTTGCAAGCTATATCGATCATGTCATCTTTTGTCATTGATGAAATGTTTTCCAGTAATCTTGATTGTTAGTTTTGTGAGTAGCGTAGTCAAGGAACCTTAGAGGACCTAGGACTAGATTATTATGTTAAGTTTTGCATTCTATAGTTATTTGTTTTTTTTTTTTTAATTGTTCTATTAATTTGACCTAGTTTATTGTTGTCCTTTGGGGTTCCTTGGCGGGGGCATTACACTTGGTATCAGAGCCCAAGTTTATAACACTAGGTACTTTGGTTTCGTATGAGGCCATTATGTTGTCCTAGTTGCTTGGACTCTTGAAATTATGTTTTTTCTCATTTTTCCATCCTCACCTAACAACCTAGACTCCCATCTCTTTGTGTATGATTTATGCTATGTAGTTAAAGAGATGTATGCATCAAGGTTGCCAGTTTTTTTCTGTGACGGTTAATGATTTCAAGTTAGAGGAGAGTTGAGAGGTGTCCCTCGATGATCATCCTATTCTTAGGGAGTTTGCATATACCTTCCCCAGTGAGATTTAGGAGATTCCAACTAAGCATGACATTGATTTTAGGATAGATCTTGATCCCGAGGTATAACCTATTTCTTGAGCTCTGTATTAGATGACTACTCAAGAGTTTAAGGAGCTTTGTTTGTAGCTAGAGGAGTTGTTGGCTAAGGGGTTCATTCATTCTAGTGTCTCCCCTTGGGGAGCACCGATCATTTTTTGTGAAAAAAAAGGATAGACCCCTTCGGTTGTGTATTGATTGTTGGCAGCTAAATAAGGTGACTATGAAGAACAAATATCCTTTGCCAAGGATTGAAGACCTCTTTGATCAGATTAAGGGAGCCAAGGTGTTCTCGAAGATTGACCTAAATTTGAGGTATCACTAGTTATGTATTTTTGAGGCTATAGACACGTCAAATTGACATAATGCATTCAACTAGGTCATATTCATCCATTCGGCAAATAAATCAAGTTTATTTATCAATCTCCTAAAGTCATTAGTTTAAATCAAATAAATCAACTTGATCCCATCACCCTCATTTTAATTAAATAAATCAAACCTTTTATTTAATTAAGTCCAAATCATTTTCCATCCTTTTCTGATTTAAATAAATCAAATATTTATCTCAAAAAGGTCAAAGCATCCTAATCATCATCTATTTAATTTAATCCTGATTAAATGCTAATCTCATCCCACTTGCATTCTCTAGATTTGGCCACTTGCACATGAAATTGCATTTAATTGATTTATCAAAATCTTTATTTTCAACTTGGCATAAAGGGAGAATATTCTCCAAGTTTGAATCTCCCCCCAAGTGGACATGTACACCCAACAGAGCATTTATGAGGCCTTACATGTCTCTTACATGTCCCCTTCCAAAGTCAAAATCAGCATTTATTGCCAATTTGAATTCAAAATTTCCCTCTCATGGGCACTCTTCCCAAATCTTGCACAACCATTGGCCTATCATCACTCGACAAGTGGCCTTATCCTATTGGCTTGATCTTTGTCCCACATTGGTCTCTCTTCAACACTTAGCATTTTGAAAATCTTTAAATAGAAGCTTCAACATTGAGCAAATCCTCCACAATTTCATCCAAAAAGCATATGCAAAGTTACTCTCCTTGAGAACTAATTTTGCTCATCATTTCCATTGCATCATCATCATCTAAGCTTATCAATCAAGGATTGGGAAAGGGTCACTAGCACATGTGACACCAATCCAATATGAGATAGTTTGCATCATGTTTTCTTATGCTTTTGCTTTGGATCTTTTGTCATTTGTTTGCATTTTGAACATGATGTATTATTTCATAAGGATGTTAAATATTTTAATTTGTTGTTGAAATACTAACGATTATGCAGATTTTATTGTTAGATTTCTAACCACATTTTGTAGATTTTAGCATCCACAAAATGGCGCTAGAAGGAGGGCTCCATCATTCAAAGTTGACATAAGAAAATTAAAAGCACAAGGAAATGGTCTCTAAAAGGGCTCAATTTTTCTTTTTTTTAAGATTTCAACATGTTGTGTTGTAGTATTTTGCAGGAAGAGTATTTGATTTTGTTGGATACTTTGCGCCATTGCTTAAATCCTTTGCTAGATTGCATATCACAGTACAGTCTATTCTCAAATGTGTGATGACTGCCAGCAGCTGTCTATAAGAATATACAGACGTAATGGATTTGATCTCTACGAGATATTTTTGGTATGAAGATAAGAGTATATAGGCGCTGATTTCCTATGTTTTCTGGCGTAGTCCCTCCTCCTACATTCACAACATTCTCATTATTATTGTTGTTTCCTATCATTAATGCTTTGCAGACCATGTTGTAAAGTTTAAAACAGAACTCTGGACTCTCGCGCCTCATATTTGAGTTTTTCTTTTTTCATTTTTTCTCTTGAATGACGTTGACTTCTATTTTAAAATTTCTTGGCCTGCTAACAGGGACTTGTGCACACAAGCGGTCTATTGAGTAGAGACAAAAATAATCATCACTAGTAATTTCACTGCCAGGTTACAATTATATTACGTAAACTATTTACAAGGATTTGCTGATGCTTTCTCAAAAATGTCATCACGTTCTCCTCTAACTTTTACATTTAGCACAAGGCTCGATAACTTCGCACAGCAACAAGAGGTAAAGTCAGAAAGTTTGGGGTAATTAACATTCTTTGCGCAGATTCTTCTAGTTTCCACGCAACTTGTATACTTTGCTCAGGCGCTTTATATTAGCGTATCATTGTCGAACGCTTAAAATCTGAGTGCTTCATTTTAAATCAATCCAATTGTCATCCACATGTCTGTCCAAGTTCAAAATTCAAGAAATTAAGCACTTAGTTTTCTACGTTCTCCAATGTTTTATCAGCTCTGATTGTCTGTCCTTGCTCTTTACTATGTTTAGTCTTTCGAGTATGTGAGTTGAGTTGTTTGTTTTCTAAAAATATGGTTAAAGGGAGTTCGAGTCTGATTTCATTGTCCATCTCTCTGTTATATTTTCCTTGAATAATCTCATGCCACAATAGTCTCTTTCCTTTTGAATGATATTGTATGTGAATTAGTTGTGTGGACTTAATGATCTGAGTGCTCCCATATGCGCAAACTCCACAACACTGGTACATTGTACATTTGGTGGAGGTGTGGGGTACACTAGTTCTGTGGAATCCTCATTAAGCTTCTTTGTTCCATTTCAACTTTCTTTCCCAATTTTTGAGCCAACAATTGTAGCCTGCAAATGCTAGGAGCCAGTATTTGAACAACATCAACTCCAGATGCTAGGAGTCAGACGGTTTTCCAGTCGCAGATTATCATCCACATTAGCTGTAGAATTTTCAATTTGAAGCCTCAGTGCCAGCCACGAAAATGAGACTGAATGACAATAGCTGAGCTTGACAATAACTTGGAAGATGGTAGTCAAATGTGGTTCATATTGCGCATAGGTGTATTAATATTGGTATTTGCTGTTGAGGTTGCAGGGTTGTTATCCGGAGATTGACACATTGGCAAACAGATTCAATCTCGATCCTTTTTTTTTGTTATTGTTTTACCAACTTGAGCCGCTGAAACATCAATGCAAGGAATGATGTGGTCAACATACATGTTGTATTTAAAATCCTATTGTGGTCTATCTAACGTGCCTTTATTTATTATCATGTTCCTTTCTTCTTTTTAAAGCATCTATTTCTTTATTTCAAACCATGACAAGCAAGGTAAAAGAAAATCAGAAATTAAGTTTTTGGTGTGTTCGTTGAAATCAATTAATCTTTTATCAAATAAGGGATTTCGAAATCAATTAAAACCTTTCATGACCTTTTATGGAAGTTTGAAATCAATTAATCAAATAAAGATTTTGAGATCAATTAAAATCTTTCATGGCCTTGGTATATCAAAAATGGAGAGTTTGAAATCAATTAATCTTTGTGGCTTTTTTTCTTTTTTGGAGATTTTGAAATCAACTAATGGCCTTTATATCAAAAGTGGAAATCGTGAAATCAATTGATCTTTTATGTGTTACATAGAGAGATTTTAAAATCAATTATTCTTTTAGGGAAATAAGTATAAAAGTTATTGTCAATTTTGACATTTCTTGTGTATACTTTTATCATTTTCCATGCATGCCTAACTTTTATTTATGTTAATAGGTACAAATGAACAACGAAGGAAAAAAAAAAAAAAAGGAAAAGCGAAAGCGAAAAATCAACGAGGAGGCTAGCAAACAAAAACGAAAGGAGGAGGATTTTTTTTATTGAAAACACAATGTGTTTTTTAACACTTTAAGTGTTTGATCAACACTACTTCACGAAGTTGTTTATCATTTCATTTTAGAACACTAATTTTCATTTGGGTCTAAAACAAACAATTTGATTTTCATTGCAAAGGGTTTAAAATGAATCTTAGAACAAACTCACTAGATTTTGTTTGAGGTTAAGAATTGAACAATCAAAACTCACACTTCATTTTGGTGCTTAAAACAAACTCACAATTGCTTTGAAGGCTATAAAACGAACAAGTGTTTGAATTGTGTGATTTTGTCTTTTGAGTGCGTATCCTCTCCCTTGCGCTTCGTGCAATCTAGGGTGCAAGAGAAACACTCAAAATATATTTTATTGCTTTGAAACACTTCGATTTGGGCTTAAAAATTGAACATCTTGTGCGAGTGTGATTAGGGGCATTTTTGCGTACATTCTCTTTCTTTGTGCCATCAAAGATTGATCGAGTTATGGATTGTGTCTTTGCTTGCTTTTGTTTATCTTAGAGGGTCTGCCTTGGGGAAAAAGTACTCACCCAAGGAAACGACTCAATCGGTAACACTCTAAAGCCAAGAGTATTTCCAGCTGGGATATAAATGAGGGTTTTGGTTAAATGCCATTATCACGCAGTTGGCTCCGACAAGATGGATCCGAAAGGGGACTCTTGCCGTATGAGTCAATCTCCACGAACAGAAAGTCCTTACTAGAACCCATGTGCTAGAATTTGCCAAAATCCTTAATCTATTTGTTGGTGCAAGAATGGTCATTCTGAAGCCACCCCACACTCTTACGGTCTTCTAGTAGAGATGGAAAGCATGCCATGGGAGTTTCATGGGTGTTGATGCTTGGCTGCCCCATTGACGATAATGAGTCGTGGAGGGGAGCCAGTGGGGTCAAGCATCTAACCATCTGCTAGAGATAAGTGTAGCTGGACTTGTCTAAGTGGGAATCCAACAAATATTATCTTACACATCCATAGGGCTTGTAATTGTTCTTCGTTTGAAAACACAATGTTGTATGAAAACATTTTGCAAACAAACATTCAACATGATTCTCAAAATTTCAAACCCTTTGAAGAAAATATCATTGACTCAATCCATATGCTATTGCTTTCCCTTGGGATTCACGGCCCTTAGAGGTTCCTAAGCATTGATTATACCTCAATTTGTCTTCTTTGAGTAAACAATAGGAAAACCCTTTGCCTTTAAGTTCATTGAATTTCACATAAAATATCTTGTGGGGTTTAAAGAAATTAAGACATTGGACATCTTAGTTTGAAACTTTAATCAAAGAGTGTGTTTTGGTAAAAAGTACTCATTAAGCAAAGATAACAAATTGGACCCTACACATGCGCTTGATATCTTTTGGTCATATTGGTCTTTTGATTGCTCTTAGAGAAAAGTGTGTTCTTCAATACCTTGGCCTAGTAAACAAAGTCCTCTAAGTCTCTTAGGATCATCAAAACTTTCATCTATCTTCCAAACATTCATCAATCCATCTCATAAAACAACTTTAGATCTTTGCAAACATCATTCTAGACTTGGGTACATCCCTAAACCAAATCAAATCATTTGTTTAGTTAGTGTTTGGATGAATCCTTCCATGCACACTTAGTTAAATTATCAACCATCCTTTGAACAATTTCATCCTAAGATCATCAACATACCTGGGTTTACAAGTTCTATCTTAAATCAAACAATCAAAATCCGTCAGTTTCATTTTGATTGAAAATAAAAGATACATCATAGTCACACCTTCTCCAGTTGGTCCCTAAGAACCTTAGAGGTCACTTTTAACAAGGTCAAAACACACAAGAAGAACATGGAATATAAACTTGATCCATACATCGTAGGTAATCCAAATCAGTTGAATCTTCAAAGCCTTGCAATGCCTATCAATTATCAAAAAATCCATGCATAGGATCATTACCTTCGACAAATGTTGTACAACAAGTGTGAGTATGCCCAAGTCAAAGTTTGAACACATTTCCCAATGATAGATCTAAGTCCAAACCTACAAATCCACCAATCAAATAATCAATGCATGAGCCTTGAAACAAACAACGTCATTCCACCAAATCCCTACAAACCAAATGTGGATGTACCAAGTGCAAGTTTTCGAAACATGAATCCTAACTCGAAAAACTTTGGAAAAATGATTCCCAATACCAACAATGTTCATCCTATCATGCCAAATCTGAACATCATCCCAAATCAACATTATCCAAAGTCAATTTTCCCATAATCCCATTCAAAAACCGCAAGTAGGCATCCCAAATCCGCTTAAACAAAAGCCAAATCAACTATCTCAAGTGAGTCAAGATCAAAATCAAGAACAAATTTGGCAGATCAAATTGGGCACTTTCCAAAATAGTTGAGGCATTGCGCCAAGGGAAATCTCCACCACCATTACCAACATCATTCCTTGGTTTAGGGCTTCCCCTTTACCTAACACCAATCACTCCATCCAAATCAATCCACCTAACGTCAATCAAGCCATCACACATCAAATATACCATCGACATCGCACCAACAGATGGTATCTAATCAAACAACAACGTCGATCCCAAATCGAAATTTGGTCTCCCAAGGACCTATCACATCGGTCAATCCAACCATCTCTATCACTTTGATCACTCCAAACACCACTATCACACCCATCACATCTCAACCCCTCACTACCATGATCGCTCCGAGCGTATCTCAAACACTTTTCACTACATCCAACATGATTTTGAATCCACCACCACCCCCACCACACCACCAATTTCCACCACATCATCCAATACAATGCAACATTACAAGTTGCTTTCAAAAAGGGATTCCAACAACATCTAGCCATGCAACAAGCAACACAAGCCTCAACAAGTGAAACAACAATCCCTCAAGTTGCCCAAGCCTCTCAAGCTACCCAACCAACACGAAAGCACAAACACAAAAGATAACTATTGATAACAAGGATCAAGATTAATCCATCACTGAGTGCACGTTTACTTCATCCAATGATCGAATCGACATATGTCGAGAGTCACTTTTGAATCACTATCAAAATCCACCAACAAAACTCGACAATGAGCCAATTCAAGAAATATCAACATCACTTGACTCTATGGTCGAAGACATTCACAATCTCTCCACCGCAATTGTCAAAAACAATGATCAAAACCTCTCCATTGAGGAGCACATTGAGGATGTATCTACACAATCCGATGATAAACTCACCATACATCAAGAGCCACTTTTTAGTGATCTCTTTCAAGGAGTGTTAGGGTTATTTGATCCTATTGACATAATGCATGATCCGTTGACCAATGATCATATTGAAAATGTCTCTACATCGCCTTATGAGGTAGAGGACATATCTCAAGAATTTACTCAAAAGCATGATCAAAATCTTCCACCAAGGTCTAGCAATGGTCCCTTCCAAAACATGTTGATCCCCTTTGACCGCATGGTTACAGATACTGAAAGAACCTTGAACTCAACACTTGAGGATATTGAGCCATTCCCCATGTCTAATAACGACGTCCAAGAACCCTTTGTAAGAAATCCATCCTTCGAAGCTGCCCCATGTCAAGAACTTGATCCAAAGCATGTCGAAAGCAACTCCGAAATTAATCAAGATCAAGAATTTGTATCTTCAAGATACTACAATAATCTAATGAACACTCTCTTATCCATGCAAGATGATCATATCCATGTAGCACATACTCCTCCATCTACCCATGAGATGCTTTTTACAGATGGGCACATAGATGATCTTCATCTAGAACAAGATTTTGTTACACAAAAAGAACAGATTCTTAACTCCTACAATCAAATAGAGTTGTCAACATCAAGATCAAATATGTCCCAAACTCAGATTGAGGACATCATGAATAAAGATATCCATCATTATCCGCTGAAGGAAACAAGTTAGATAAAACATCCAGAGTTAGCAGAGCAGCAAATTGAAACGTCACCTACGATGGTCATTTGTCAGAGCATGTTTATTGAACAAGATATCTCAAAACGAGCAGAATCAAAGCATGAAGGTACTACTACCACCATACTGGGGGCAACTTCATCTTGTGCAAATGTCAACATAGGGAGCACAAAGAGTTCTTATGAGGAAACCATTGCCAATACTACAACCAGTCATGTCATGAATCGTCATCCACCCATCACCCCATCCATGAATTGGGACCAACTTCAAAAGAAAGATTTGAATCAAAGTACGAAGAATGTTATCAAAGCAAAAGAAGTTGATAAGCATAATGGACAAATCAAATACAAATGGATACCAAAGAATACAAAGAAAGATCATCCCTATCAAACTCCATCAGTCAAAGAAACTATGGGGCAAAATCAAAAAGGGAAAAGTATCCATCAAGAATGTCTGCAAAAGAAAAAGCAGGCTTTTCAAGCGATGTACAAAGTATATCAAGCAGTTGGGCCTAATTCCACGCACACTTACGTATCCACCCATCATTGCTCATCTTCCCAAGTTTGGAGAGTCAAAGGTTCCAAACTGTCAACCAATCCATCTCTTATCCCTAAACACACTTCATCCACGCCTCCATGCATAATATCCAATTCTTACATTGACCGTGTATTGGCAATGACCCTTCATCATAAGGATTCTGAAGGCACTTTATCGCGATGTGCGCACCAAGATAGAGTTAACTCCAGTATCGACGAAGCAGATCAAGAATCCCAAAAGCTGCATTCAAGTGCACGTATCTTAGCAAAGTAGCTCCTTCAAGCAGGATATTGATGGCACATTATGATAGGGGCATCTACATCAGCAACACCTTGTGATTCAGCATGAGCTTAAAATCTTTCGAAAAAAACCAAAAAAAAATCAAAAAAGAAAAAAATCCAAAAAAATTAGAAAAAAAGGATTGAAAACAGTAAAGATAAAAATCGTCCTCTAGTGAAAACCGCATGGGCGGCGCTTTGGGCAAGACCATGATGAAAACCTAGCAAACAGGCGTCATGTGTAGAATTGAGCATCTACGTGCGCCACTTCAGGTGAAAGCATCTCATCCCATCCGTAATAAATCGAGCATTCCATCCATCTTATCCATAATAAATATGTTCATCCATAAACCATTTATCCAATCCATTTTCATCCATCTGCATCCATCATCCAAGTTATCTTGATCTTGATGAAAATTTGGGGCACACTTTACACTTGCTTATGGTAAACATCTTGACATGGATTGTTTTCATTGATCCCATCCTTCCCTAGCATTATCTGAAGCCATTAAGCATTATCCAAATTAGCATTCTTTATCCAAACACCTTATCTTATCACAAGATAATCCTTGGAATCCTTTGCGTATCCATCCATCCATACACCTATCTGAGCATCCATATATGAAATTACATACATTGCTAGACACTGGGGGCAAAAGTTTACATCTTGCTTTGGGAATAAATCTTGATCTATATCCTGCAACTTATGTGGCGATCCGAACATTAGAAAACATGAAACCAAATTGGTCAAAGCATTTGTGATCCAAAAATCCAAATCACTAGCCTATGGCATATTTTGAAAAGAACATGTTCTTTATCGATCTTCATCTTTCATCGAACATCAATCGATATCAGTCACATCTAAGCTGCACGTCAAACGTCACATCAAATCATCCAAACATCTTTTGTTCGAAACCAAGCTTCATCAAACATGATCAATCAAATCCAATCAAAAAATCATCATCTCGGGATATCCTTGTGTTGCTTAACACTATCCTTGCATTGTCGTGTATCCTCAACAATGTTATCACATCAAATCCCCGATCAATCCAGCCCTGCATTGTTGTGTATCCTCAACAATGTTAATACTAATAATCCCATCAAATCCTTGTGTTGCATAACACTAGCATTGCATTGTTGTGTATCCTCAACAATGTTACCATCATCATCCAACCATCGATCCAATCAATCAACTTTAGCTTGGTTTTTAGAAAAATCCTCAAACAGAGCACTGATATCACATCCATATCAAAATCGTCAAAATCATGAAAATCCAAAAACATTCATATAAAATCGAAAACATCAAAAACATTGAACTAACCACGCCATCTATGAGCTTAAACGTAGGCAAGGCTCATCTTTGATCAGCCCCAGACATCAAAATCCAAAAACATTCAAAACATCGTGTCCAAAAACAAAATCCAAAAAAACATTCAAAACATCAAAATCCAAACATTTGAAAACGCGAAAACCAAAAACATCACAAAACTCAAAAAATCAAAACATCTAAAACTAAAAACAAAAATAGCCCTTCAAACATTCCAAGTAAAATGTCAAAACATCTAAATATTTGAAAAATCCATTCGTCTCATCTCGCTTGCACCCGTAATAATCAATCATCCATAATAAACTGATCATCACATTCATCCTTTGGCAACACAAACTGAAACAATCATAGAAGTCAACAATAGCAAACTTCAATCGTAAAATCTAAATCGAACAACAAGCTTTTAAATGCAAAATCAAACTCCTAATCATTTTCAAACATGTCATTCAACCTTATATCAACTTATCAAGCAACTCATCAACCCATCATCATCCTATACAATGCATGTCCTAGGATATATCATTCCGACAATGGGCATCATTTTGAATATCACCTTGGATTCTTATCCTATCAAAACAAATCCCTTAGGATAGAGGTATGAAGAACATTGAATTGTTTGTTTACTTGATCTTTTCTTTTGATTTATCTTTATTGCAGCCATTCCAAGGACCTCTCGATGATATCCAATGAAGGATTTAGAGGATAGGAACAAAACGAATGGCTATCTTTGTTTGCCGTGTTTGTTGGCGCTCTTGTAAAATAACTTGGTGAATACTTGCTTTGTTAGGTACGCCCTAGCAAGGTTTCCGTATGTCAAGTGTGAACAAGAATACTCCTATCTACTTGTTGAGTCAAAGTCCATCACACTAAGTACAATGCCATCCTGGTCCTTCATACCTTGATGCATCGTGCTTAGCCGTGTTATCAAACATAAAGTAAGTGACCCTTTGAAAATCCCAATCCTTGATAAGCAAATCATCCATCTATCATCATCATTTCTCATCGTCATTTCTCATCATCTCTCATAATGTTGGCTTGTTGGATCCTCTTGTCATCATCTCATTTCTGTGCTAACATAACATCACCAATGCATCCATCATGCATCCATCATGCATCCATCCATCCTGCATCCATCATGCATCCATCCCGCATCTACAAACCGTCAGCATACCACATATCATTCATATCATACATAATAGGAAACATCGATTATTTCACATGCATTGCATTTGCATCATCTTCATAATATAGATCTGTTAGTCTAAGCATCTACATAAATCATCCATTGCATAATCATAGCATATCACATCATCAATCTCATCCATCTCGTATCATATCATTATTTAAGTTGTTTAGGATAATATAGATTTGTTATTCTAAGCATCTTGAAATCATCTCATTTGCATTGTCATCCATAACCATCCATTTTGAACCTCTTTATCACGAGATCAACCCTCAAATCGAATCTTTTCGCTCGATCTCTCGAGGGGGCAATGTACCAGTGTACTTCTTTCTGCTGGGGCATCGAAAAATTAGAATTTTTTTTAAATTTTGATCCGGCATGTTTATTCTTTGAACCAACGCAACAAGTACATTGTTTCAAAGAGGGGAAAAATGTAGACACGTCAAATTGACATAATGCATTCAACTAGGTCATATTCATCCATTTGGCAAATAAATCAAGTTTATTTATCAATCTCCTAAAGTCATTAGTTTAAATCAAATAAATCAACTTGATCCCATCACCCTCATTTTAATTAAATAAATCAAACCTTTTATTTAATTAAATCCAAATCATTTTCCATCCTTTTCTAATTTAAATAAATCAAATATTTATCTCAAAAAGGTCAAAGCATCCTAATCATCATCTATTTAATTTAATCCTGATTAAATGCTAATCTCATCCCACTTGCATTCTCTAGATTTGGCCACTTGCACATGAAATTGCATTTAATTGATTTATCAAAATCTTTATTTTCAACTTGGCATAAAGGGAGAATATTCTCCAAGTTTGAATCCCCCCAAGTGGACATGTACACCCAACAGAGCATTTATGAGGCCTTACATGTCTCTTACATGTCCCCTTCCAAAGTCAAAATCAGCATTTATTGCCAATTTGAATTCAAATTTTCCCTCTCATGGGCACTCTTCCCAAATCTTGCACAACCATTGGCCTATCATCACTTGACAAGTGGCCTTATCTTATTGGCTTGATCTTTGTCCCACATTGGTCTCTCTTCAACACTTAGCATTTTGAAAATCTTTAAATAGAAGCTTCAACATTGAGCAAATCCTCCACAATTTCATCCAAAAAGCATATGCAAAGTTACTCTCCTTGAGAACTAATTTTGCTCATCATTTCCATTGCATCATCATCATCTAAGCTTATCAATCAAGGATTGGGAAAGGGTCACTAGCACATGTGACACCAATCCAATATGAGATAGTTTGCATCATGTTTTCTTATGCTTTTGCTTTGGATCTTTTGTCATTTGTTTGCATTTTGAACATGATGTATTATTTCATAAGGATGTTAAATATTTTAATTTGTTGTTGAAATACTAATGATTATGCAGATTTTATTGTTAGATTTCTAACCACATTTTGCAGATTTTAGCATCCACAGAGGCAGACATTCATAAGATTGTATTTCGCACTCGCTATGGGCACTATGAGTTCACCATTGTGTCATTCAGGTTGACGAATGCACCATTTGTATTTATGAGTTTGATGAATGGATTATTCCACACCTATCTTGAATTTTTTTTCCTGGTGTTCCTAGATGACATTATGATTTATTCTCAGACTATGGAGGAGCATGAGGAGCACTTGTGACAGGTATTATAGTGTTTGAGGGAGAATCAACTATATGTAAATTTGGTAAAGTGTGAATTATTTTAGATAGAGGTGAGATATTTGGGGTATGCCATTTTAGGATAAGGTATTGTCATGGATCCTTCAAAGATCCAAGCCATCCTAGATTGGCCTGAACCCACTAATGTTTTATAGGTTCACAACTTTATGGGGTTAGCAGGTTATTATCAGTGGTTTGAATAGGGTTTTTCGAGGATAGCTCACCCTATAACTTCCCTTCAAAGGAAAGGGAAGAAGTTCATCTAGTTGGAATAGTTTCAAGCAACCTTTCAGTACCTCAAGGAGAGGTTGACTAGTGCACCCATTTTGGCAGTTCTTGATCCTGCAGGAGATTTTGTAGTGTGTACTGATGCATCTTTGGAGGGTCTAGGAGCAGTATTGATGCAAGATGGTTGTGTGATAGCCTATGAATCTTACAAACTCAAGGATCATGAGTTGAACTATCCTACCTATGACTTGGAGTTAGCCATCGTCATTCATTCCTTAGTGAGATGGAGACATTTTATGTTAGGCAATTAGGTTGAGTTGCATAGCAAACACCACAGTTTACAATGTATATTCATGCAACCAAACCTAAATGTTAGGTAGAGACGATGGATGGAATTTCAGTGTGAGTACGAATTTGAGGTGAAGTACATCTAGGGTAAGGAGAATGTTAAGGAAGATGCTCTTAGTTAGCGGAGGCATGAGCTTTCAACAGTTACTCTTGGAGTAGATTTGAGGAGTTAGATCCTTGCAGCACTTCTAGTAGACAATTGGTATCAAGAGGCAAAGTCAGAGATTGAGTCAGGTAGAGCCTTGGAGGGAAAGTATGTAGGTTATTCTCTTGATTTGAATGGTCTCTTGTGGCACTTAGGTCACATCTATGTTCCTCCATTAGAGGGTCTTCACACCCTAATTATGTCAGAGGCACATCGGGCACCCTACTCAGTTCATATGGGTGTCAAGAAGATGCACGCAAATATCTATCAGTTGTATTTTTGGTCTGGGATGAAGAGGGACATTGTAGATTTTGTCTCAAGGTGTTTGGAGTGCGAAAGGGTTAAGGTAGAACATCAACACCCTGCAGGTCTTCTTTAGATGCATCTTGTCTTTGCCCTCAAATTTTTGTAGCAAAAAGCACAAGAGGCTATGTAGAATGGATTTGATCAAAATGAGATTGGAGTTGTTGGTGTCTAAAAAGTGAGGAGAAAGTGAGCTTAAATTAGATTTCCTCATAGGAAAGGTTCATATTTCGAGAAGAATGTGGGATAAATGATTATTTAAATTGTTTAATGAAATTGGTTTATGAAATGAACAAATGCTCATGCAAATGCATATATGATTATGGATTAATGATCAATGAAATGGATGAGTTAATGATTATGCAAATGGTTAAATGATTTATGCAAATGACTAAATGAAATATACAATGGATAAAAATGATTATGAGGACATTTTTTATGCATCTACAGTATCAAAGGGGGGAAAATGTAGACACTAAAAATTGTCCTCTACCTATGAACACCATTTTTCCTTGTCAATCCCCTTTCTTTCCTAATAATTAAATAATTTTAATTATTTGATTATTGCCTAAGGTCATATTTCTTCTATTAATTAAATAATCTCAATTATTTAATTAATTAATTTCTTTTCTTTTATTCCTCCTTTTAATTAATTAATTAAATTTTATTTATTTAATTACGTCACTAATGGCCCCTTTCCTCTATAATTAAATAAATTCTTATTTATTTAATTATTATCATTTTTCTACTATAATTAGATAATTGTTTTAATTATTTAATTATTCATTATCCTCTTCCTTTATAATTAAATAAATTTTATTGATTTAGTTATTTACTAATTTGTCCTTTTCTTCCACTTTTTAAATTAAATTATTATTTAATTTAAAAGTCAACTTTCCCTCTTCTTCTATAATTAAATTATTGTTTCAAATTATTTAATTATTCACTTTCCCTCCTAAATTAAATAATTATTTAATTATTTAATTTTCTCCAGCAACCTCTTTTTTGTGTCAGCCTCTTTATATGTGCCATTCTTATCTCTTCACATCTCTTTTAATTTCCACCCTTGATTGAATTATTTTATAATTTAATCCCAACTGTCCATCCTTAATCAAGTCCTATATTCTCCCTAATTTAACCCTAACCTTATTTCATACTTCACCTTTCAATCTTGGCCATTGGTTTTCATGTCATATTGGCTTTTAATCCTATCCTTCATCCAAATTTTATTTTCTATAAAAGAGATCTCTCATTGTCATTTCAACCCTATCTAGGCTATTCAAGGAAAGTACATTCAAGGAGACAAGTATAATCTTCAATATTTTTCTATCATTATCACTAGGCTTATTGTTGCATACTCAAAATTTGAGGGCAATCAAGCATACAAAGCAAGATGGAGAAGGATAATGGAGGTGAATCAACCATGTTGTGGCATTTTAAATCAAGCATACAAAGCAAGATGGATATTACTTCATATTTTATGTTTCTATGTTCATTTGTGCTTCATTGTTGTTTTAGGGCTCTAGGGTTTGAGTTTTATTGATTCATTCTTTTTACCTTAATTTTACCCTATTCTACAAGTTTCCTACTATTTTAAGTTTTCTTTTCCATATTTGATGGTGTATATGTAATAGATATTTGATGAATGTTGTGGCATTTTAAATCAATTCAAGTTGGTTTTGTATTGGTCATTTCATTGTTATATGGGAGTGTTTGTAAGTTTGATTAAGGATCACTAAGTAGATATTCTTACATAATATCATATCCTTGCTACATCTTCTTGTGTGAAATTTTGATGAATGTATTTGACTTTGTTACCCAATAAGGCAACAATCTTAAATAACTAGGCATTCCCTATCATTTAAAAAAAATAAAAAACATTAGTTCTAGTACTTTATGAGTAAAATTCAATGTTGTGCACTCATGACCCCATAATTTATGGATATATCTAATGAGAACCTTGAACAAAATTATTTCATGTGGATTATGTTTACAACTTTTAATTAGCTATATGAGGTTTAATAAAGCTAGTCTTACTTGGCCTAGTGACAAAATTTGGGGTCAAGTGTGCAATTATATTTAGACGTGGTTATTTTTGGTTTTCCATTTTATTTGATTTCAATATCTATTAAGGTATACCCCTAGGAACACTCTCATAAGTCTAAAATGAACTCAAAGTATAGGAGATATAACCCACTCTTAGATTTATCCTTTAATCATCCTAAGTTTGTTGATGATCCTCTTTTATCCCTTCTTGATGATAAATCCCTATCCTTGAAGTTGGAGAAAAGATTAGAATTTAGGAGTGTTGTTTTGGGACCTAACAAGAATGTTACAACATGTATTATGTTGTAGGTTTTCATTGGAGAGCTCAAGCATGGATGAGGAATGATAATTCAATCTTGGAAGGAGAGGGAAGCTCCAATATATATTCAAAATATGAACATGATTATTCAACTTCCAAAAATGAGGTGAATGCTAGTTAGAAAGGAATATTTGGAAGCTAAAAGGTAACCATTTAGATAGGAAATAAATTTTGTATGATTGTATAGATAGGGGATGGAAGCACATCACACAAAAATCTACGCACCACACTAATGTTCAATTAGTACATGCTCAAAGACTTCACAAGATGGGAGAAAAATATGAAACAAACACAAGGGGACATATGACAACACATGAAGTAGGAATAAACATAAAAATCATAACATTGATACTAGGATTGAGTAAAAGGATAAGTTTAGGATAAAAATATCCTAGAATATGCTGTGGGAGGCAAATGCCAACATGAACCTCAAATGTGGTTTGATAATTTTAGGATATGTAATTTTGACATCATATGTACATGAATGGGTCCTCATTTTAATTTACATCATGCATGATGTAGTGATTCTTGATCTCTTCTTTCTAGGAAATGTAGTTCACATGATCCAAAGTGATAAAATAACATGCACAAAATTTAGAGAAAAATATGAAACCCAACCAAATCAACTAAGAAAAACTAATAAAATACCTCTGACATGAAAGTCTATATAAGTTCATGATCACAAAATTCCCAATAAAATAATCCCCCATATCATTCAATATGAGATACCCTAACAAAAATGAAGGTGTCATTGATAAATAGTGCAAGTATAATTACCACTTGTCAAATAAGAAAAGTGGTCTTGACCTTGGTGCATTATAGAAATTGGAAAGACCAATTTTTTGAAGTATAATTTTGATATAGAGCTGGAAAAATGATCCAGAGTATTCTGAGGATGTTCTAGAGGTGACATAATTGAGAAAATTTGAAAATCCAAATTTTTGGATTTTTTCTGGTATTTTCTAGGTTCTAGTAAATCACATTTTTAGAGGTCTTCAGAGTGGAATTTTGGGTTGAAACTTGTGTTAGTTCCTTAAAATAGAAGGCATCAGATTTCCAAGATCCGAGTTAGTACTCTTGGAGACCTTTCCAATGATGTAAACGGATTTGAATTCCGAGCACCAAGTAGAAAGTTATGACCCCACCGAGTTGGAGTAAATAATTTCTTTTCTTTTTTGAAAATTTATATTTTTTATTATTGTATTTTCTCATTTTTGAATTTCCCACCATGTGGTGACTGTTGGAATTCCATTTTTTATGTACATATTCAAGTTTTGAATGTAAATAATTCAGTTTTGGAGTTGTATACATCTCTTTTTGAGTGTGTTGTTCTATACAAAATTAATACAATATTGTAGGTTGCACGCCAGGTATTTTCTCTAAGTTCCATAATTTGGATCAGTGGTATCAAAGCCAAAACACTCTTGAATGTCATATCGCACAAGGTTAGGCTACCAAAGGTTAGGATTGAAAACACAAAACTTGACAGAGTATCCTCCTTTGAGATGCACACGACCAAAGATGGTTGATGAGCAAGGTGATTCATTAGACCCTATCAAGATAGTCGTGGGTGAAGCTTTGAAAAATAAATGAGAAGAGATGATGAATCAATTCATGAATCTCTTCCATAATCAACAACCAAATGGGGTAGAGGCACCCTTTCATGGACACACCCCTTTCGAAGTGCAAGTAAATTTTGATATCCCAAATTTTGAAGGAAAAATTGATGCTAAAGTTGTTGATGATTGGTTGTCAAAATTGGAATGATACTTCTTTGTGAATCATTTTTCAAATGTGGGAAAAATAAAATTTTCCCTCCTCAAAGCTAAGAGCCATGTGAAACAAGCATGGGAAATCAAGGTGGCATATAGAGAGGCACCCATTGGACCAGAATTGGAGATAGCTTTTGATAACATATTGGAATGGGGAGAATTTGTGGAGTTCATCAAAGAGGCATACTTCCCTGAGGACACTTATCAACAAAAGTATACACAGGGGCAATTGCTTTGACAAAAGAATGATCAATCTGTGCAATATTATACTAATACTTTCTATGCCCTTTTGACAAAACTTGGCATCAAAGATTCAAAGAAGGATCAAATTTCGAAGTATCGTAATGGACTTCATAGGTACATTCAAATTGAGATGGATTTTTTGAATATTGAAACATTGGTGATTGCTTTTAAGTATGCCACAAAAATTGAAGAGAAATTCAAGCAAAAATGGAAAAGAGATTACTTTGCAAATAATAATAAATCGAAGGGTAAAGGTAGCAACAAATTTATAGAAAAATAGGTGGTCAAGGACCCTACCTCAAGCTCACCAAAGAAGACATGGGGTGCTAAGAAGACACAACCAGATACAAGAATTTGGTGTGAAATACATAGGAGTGCATTCCATAACACCAAGGATTGTCGAAGCATCAAGAATCTGATAGTAGAGACACATGGAGAAGAAGTTGAGCCTGAATCATTACCAACAAACCCTTTTGAGTAGAAGGATAATGAACAGATCATAGCAGTAGACCCATATGCCACAATTGCAACTACTAAAATATTACCTCATGGAGATGAAAAATGATTGTTCCATTCACAAATGTGGGTTGGTGGAAAGCCTCTACACTTTATTGTTGATAGTGATGGATAGAAGAATCTAATTTTTATGGAGACGGTCAAAAGATTAAATCTGCAAACAACAAAACACCCACAACCATACTCCATGGGATGGGTAAGCGAAGGGAAAGATATTTAGGTAAATAGATAGTGTCGTCTATCATATTCAATAAAACCATTCAAGAATGAGGTAATATGTGATGTAGCACCCTTGGATGTTTGTGATGTCTTGTTGGGGAAACCATACATGCATATCAATTCCATGGTGTATATGAGTCGAAACCATACAGTTTCACAATCAATCTTGGTGAATGAAATTATCATATACCGAAGGTATATTGAAAACAATTTGCTTCTTTGAATAGTGTTAAAGAATGTAAACATTTGATTGCTCAAACTAGATTTTTTGTACTGCTTATGATTTGCCCCAAGGAAAAAAAATTAGTCATTATAAATACACATGCTAAAGAGGCCACAACAACAAACTAGCAAAAGCAAATGGATAATTTTTTGAAAGAATATAAGAGTGTGTTTAATTCACCAACAAGGGTCCCAATGCATTGTCAAGTTAAGAATTATATTGATTTAATTCTAGGGATGCCACTACCAAGTGAGCCAATATATAGGAGGTCATTTTTGGAAAATGATGAAATCAAGAGGAAAATTCAAGAGTTGATACAAAAAGGACACATTTGTTCAAGTGCTTCACTATGTGGAAACCTGATTATTCTTGCTAAGAAGAAGGATGGGGCATGGATACTTTGAATTGATTATTAGGAATTAAATAAAATCACAGTTAAAAATAGATACCCAACCCCTCATATTGATTATCTTTTGGACTAGCTTAGAGGGGCTAAGTTCTTCACCAAAATTGACTTAAATTCTAATTATCACAAAGTACTAGTTGATTCAACAAATGTGTGGAAGACTACATTTAAATCTAAGAAAGGTTTTTTTGAGTGGTTGGTCATTCCTTTCGGTCTAACCAACACCCCTGCCACATTTATGAGGATGATGAATTATGTGCTCATTCCATTCATTGATTCTTTTGTGGTTTTTTACTTGGATTCAACATACTCATCTTTAGAAAAACTTGGACCGAGAATTTGCAGCATGTTGAACGAGTGCTTTCAACTCTACAACAACACAAACTCTATGCCAACATAGAAAAGTGTTCTTTTGGTATGTAAAATAGCTAATATTTGGGGTGCATTATTAACAGTGAGGGTGTTCATGTTGATCTGGCAAAGATTCAAATAATTAGAGATTGGCCACATCCTAAAAATTTCACAGAGCTTCATAGTTTCTTGGGTCTAGAAAATTTCTATCACAAATTTGTTCTTGGTTTCTCACATTTATCTTGGCCTCTAAATCAATCACTAAGGGGTGGGGCACAAGAAAAATTTCATTGGACAGATGGAAACTAATGAGAATTTGAGGAATTGAAGCAAATATTATGCTCAACACTAGTTTTGGCCCTCACAAACCTACAATAATCATTTGAAATAGAAACAGATACATCCAAGTATGCCCTTGGCACTATTCTCATGCAACATGGACATTCAATTGCCTACCATAGTGATCCTTTTTTTGATATAGGGCATCAATACCCCACATATGACAAGGAGCTATATGCCATCATTCAGGCCTGAAAACAATGGAATAATTACATTATGGGAAAGGATATTGTCATACATACGGATTAAAAAACTCTTCAATTTTTGCAAACACAAAGTAAGTTGTAAAATGATAGGCATCAAAGGCGGTCTGCTTATCTACAACAATTCCACCCCAACATCTATCATAAAAAGGGGGGCAACAACAAAGTTTCAGATTGTTTGAGTAGGACCCCAATTGCAACCTTGAAAATGGTGTCAGAGTCATGTGGTCACCAAACAACAACTTGGGCCTAGCTATATGGCACTGACTCTGAATTTGCTGATATTTACAATAAATTGGTAGAAGGAAAGTCTATCCCTGATTTTCAATTTCCAAGATGGGACGCTTTGTCATATTGGTCACATATGTGTTCCCACTGAAGAATGCAAAAAGATGATATGGGATGCACACTATAGTTAAGTTGTAGGCCATTTTGTCATCAGTAAGACCATTGTTGTCCTTCAAAAGTATATATATTGGCCAAAGATGAAACACAACATATTTTATATATCCAAGCTCGTGCAATCTATGCATTGTAAAGCCTAAACTAGGTCTATATTTACCACTACCTATCCCTAATAAACCATGGCAGTGAATTTCAATGGATTTTATGTCTAGGCTTCCAACTACTAGATGAGATCATGATTGTGTTTATGTGGTGGTAGATAGGTTTTCCAAAATGGCTATTATGATGGCATTAAAGAAGGTAATTTTTGTAGATGAGACCGCCAAGCTATTTTATGAGCATGTTTGGGTTTATTTTGGTTTGCCAAAAAGCATTATTTTTTATAGGGATAATAGATTCATAAGCAATTTTTGGTCTTCACTGTGGGCTAAAATGGACATGAAGTTGATAAAATCTATAACATTCCATCATCAAACAAATGGGAAAATAGAGGTGGTAGATCGAATAATCATTCACATCCTACGAATGTATCATTAAAAGAATCCTCACACATGGGATGAGAGTTTAATAACCTATGTCCAACACAACTACTACCATGCACTCCATAGCACTACAAGGCATAGTTCGTTTGAGGTTTATCTTGGGTATCAACCATTGGAACCTATGGATATAACACTACCTATACAACAACCAACAACTCATCCAAATGATGAGGAGATAGATAAAGTAACAAGATTCGTTGATAAGATCAAACACCTACAACAACAAGTTCATGAGATTTTGGATAATAGTAGTAAGAAGTATAAGGATGGACATGATAAACATAGAACTCATCAATTTTAGATTGGTGACAAGGTGTGGCTGCATCTTCAAAAGGAACAACTTCAAGGACCCAACATGAATCTTTTTCCCCTTCGCTATGGCCCATATACCATTATCAAATGAGTTGGTGAAAATGCATTTGAGCTTAATTTGCCACCAATTTTGGGTCTACATCTAGTTTTCAATGTGGAGTTGTTGAAACCTTATTTTTTGCCTTTGTTGGACATTTCATAGGCCACTGAGCATATTCATTCTACATAATTGAATACAAAGAACATTACTCCCTTACAATGTGATCATGTCACTAAATTCATTGTGAAGACTCTTAGAAATCAGTGTATTCCTCTCTACCATGTGGTTCGAGTTGGACAACTTTCTCACCAAGGCAAGTGGTTAACCAGGGAATAGATTTAGATTCAATTTCCTCATCTATTGCAGCAAATGAATGCAATTAGTCTCATTTCATCTCAAAGGGGAAGGAATGATCCAAATCAGTCCAAGGATGTTCCAGAGGTGACATAATTGAGAAAAACCAAAAATCAAAATTTTTAGATTTTTTTCAATATTTTCTAGGTTCTAGTAAATCATATATTTTTTTTGATGAATAGGCAGCTATCTATATTAATTCAAATATAAAGATACATATTCACAAAAAAAGGGTGGGTGGTAGAAAGGAACACCCCAAGAGTCACATGGGAAATGCCCAAAAAATTAACAAATTACATGGGCTAAGCCCAAAAGTCCATAAATAACAAAGATAAAAAGGCCATTAAGTGGCCAGAGTAGTGCCAGCAAAGTCAGGAGGGTCTATGTCATCCAAATTTTTCCCCCATACATCAGCAGGGTTTGGATTGATGTCAGGAGGAGGACCCCAACAATCATCGTCTTTTTTCTCTTTATCTTCTTCCTCGTGCCAGGGCGAGATTGCAAGCGCCATACATGGGAATACTTTATCAGTAACTGGCCACCTAGAGCTAGAAGCAAGAGGATCATCAAAGGCCCACTTGAAACCACCACCACCACTCCCCGAAGCACCGCCAGAAGGCCACCCCTGAGTATCCCACGACAAAGGAGAACGGTTTCATCGAGGAGTACAAGAATCCAACTGAGGTGGGGGTTGGGAGTGGGGACGTGCAAAGCCACTCTGTTGCCAACCCATGGAGGGCGACTGACCACATAAAGAGGTAGGTGAAGCAGGGACCAAAGCAAATTCTTATCTTTCCCACAAAAAGGGCAGCGAGGGTCCCAGACCCTTAGGTGGATCAGCCGAGAGCCCACAGGCAAGCCCTAGAAAAGAATACACCAAGAAAAGTGGGAAAGCTTCAGCTCAACACTTGTAGACCAAGTGGCAACAAATCTTTTACACCAGACATGAGTGGGAGATTGAAGAAGCCACCTCTAGTTCAAACTCTGAATCATAGGAAAATGTGGTGAGAGCCACCTATAACCAAGTCGAGGCTTGTAATTCCTGAAAGGGGTGTCTAGATACCACTTCCAGTCTTTCCACCAAGGTTTGGTCCCATGAATTCCAACCTTATGAAGCATTTTCAGCAGGAATGGCATTCACCAAACCATCATAAGTAGCACGGTTCTAGTTATGAAGCCTATATTGGGCACAAAAAGCATCCCACGACATGATATGCATGGTGAGTTTGGAAAAAATATATTCTAGGGTCTGGATACCTTTCTTGTGAAATCTGAGCGCCTTAAGCCCTAATGACTTAGCCAATGGATGACCATTGCTAACAAAAAGAGGTGACCACCAAACATTATGCTAGTTGAGAGAAAGCCCATCTCAAAAATTAGAGCCAGCCCAATGGAGTCAAGGTTTGACAACTTCCCAAGCCCACTAGATGCTTTTAGCCACAAAAGTCCCAACAATATGGACTAGTTCATTCATGACTAGAAGGGTTTGAAAGCCAATCCCCTTCCAGGTAGGTCTATGAAAAGGGAAGCCGAATTGAATACAATGCCTGAGAATAATTTTTTGGGCCTCGTCCCTGTTAAGGACACAAATAATCCATTTAACACACAGAGCAGTCCCTTGCCATTGAGTAGAAAGTAACCTGAGGCCTCCCGAATCTCTAGGAAGATAGCAAAATTCTCAAGCCACATGATGAAACCCTCTGTGAGTTTTAGAGGAGGCCTAGAGAAAATCACAAATCAGCTTCTCAAGCTTGCCATATGCAGCTTTGGAGGGGGCCCAGCAAGAAGAATAATTAATATGGGTGGCCGCCAGGGTTTTGGAACACACCTAGAATTTCCCTGCTAAAGAGAGGGACTTAGTAACCCAATAAGTAAGCTTCTGCTCAACTCTGGAGAGCATGACTTGCCACAACTCAGCGGGAGATTCTTGAAAAGTGAAGGGAATGGCCAAAAACTGAAATACTTCACCAGGCCCAATCCACTTCCAACCATACTATTGCAGCCACTGTGGCGAGGGCAAGATAGATTATCGGTAACACAAATTTTTATGCCATTGGATGGAAAAGCCAGAGGCAAGATAGAAGGTATTAAGACACTCAAGGGTCGTCGCAATGGAATCTCCATCCTCTAGAAGGGTGAGGAATGAGTCATCAGCAAAATGGCCACTAATAAGCTGAGCCTGAGAGTTGGGTAGAGAAATGCCTTTGACTCGCCGCTAGGAAATCGCATTGGCCAAAAGATAACCAAAACCCTCGGCTACAAGCACATATAAAGATAGGGCCAGCAGGCACCCTTTCCTAATTGAACAAAAGAGTTCAAAGGAAGAGGATTGATGACCATTGATGGTAATACAAGTTGAGGCATCTACAAAGAGCATTCAAACATATTGAATGAAATTGGGCCCAAAACCCAAGGCTTGCAGTATAGCAAGAATAAACAACCATTCAATATGATCATAAGCCTTGGCAAAGTCAATCTTAATGAACAGGGATTTTTGGTTTGAGCATTTGGCCCATTCCATGCCTTCACAAACAACAATGATATTATCCAAAATAAATCTAGATTTGATGAACCTAGTTTGTTCCAGGCACATGATCTGAGATAGAAGATGGTAGATTTTAAGAGCTAGAGCCTTGGCGATAATCTTGTAGGAGACATTAAGAAGCATGATAGGTCTCCAATTATAGATGTCTTCTAGGTCACCTGGTTTAGGTATGAATTTTATGTTACCTTTATTGATTAAGTTACCCAGAGAATTAGAGTGAAAAGCTTCTAAGTAAACTTGATGCAGATCATGCCCAATATCGTCCCACATGGCTTTGTAGAATTCACAAGGGAATTTGTCAATTCTTGGGGCTTTGTCATTAGCCATGGAGTAAATAGCCTCTTTGAGATCATCAACTGATAAAAGTTGATGAATTTTTTTTTTTTGAGCTGAATAAAGCTTATTTGGCACAACAGCAAGGCAATCCTGAAGGGCTTGTTGTCTCATAGGTGTGACATCCTGTGCAGTGAAAACTTGCTCATAATGACACACAAAGGCCTAGAGAATGTCAAGAAGCTTAGAGAGAACCTAGTACCATCTTTTATTTTTTTAATACCCGGGGATGAGTGCTTGACACACAAAGCCAAGAAAAACTCTTTGGAAGCACGATCACCAACTTTTAGCTAGTGCAACTAGGCTTTGATTTGCGCTCCTCAAGCAACACAACTATCAAAAATTTGTTTCTTGTGCCTTAGCTCTACCACCCTGACTTGTAAGGAAGGAGAAAAGGGTTTGGCCGCCAAAACCTCAAAGGCAACACAAAGGTTAGTAGTAGTAGCCTCATAAGACCACTGGTGAAAAATAGCCAGCTGGAGCCCATACATGCACAAAAATCTAGTCGTGCGGATGATAGCCTCATTCCACCAAGAAATATAGCCTGTATGATGAGCTGGCTTCCACTCCAAATTCCAAACTCTGCGAATGTGGGCCAGGGTAGGCTTGTGGCAGAGTAAAGATGTGTTTAAAAAAAATTGATTTTTACACATACTTGGTTGTTGAGTCTCCCATTCAATGCAAAAGGAAATGATGAAATGATCTGACAAAGTCACATCCACTAATGGTTTAACTGGGAGAGAAGAGCTATCAAATAAGAAAAAAGATTGCGCCGAGATCATGACATGATTAAGGCGCTTGAATATTTTTTTAGAACCAGCTCAGTAATTGCACCAAGTGTGCCAAAGAGAATGAGAATGGTGGTGACCAATATTGGGATCAAAAAACCCCATTTTATTGCGCATGTAAAACCATGCCTCCCTTTCCCTAGCTATCCATCTGAATGGAAAAGTACCATCTTTGTTAGATGCCATTTCTACCATATTGAAGTCCCCATAGAGTAACCAGATAGCGACTGGTAAAGAATCAACAATCCAACGCCAGAGCAAAGAGCATTCCACAACATCATAAGAAGCATAGACATTAATAATCCCAAAGGAATGATTATCAATGTTGAGAAGGATATAGATGAGTCGATGAGTGGGATCAAACCCATGGTCAACCATAGAGGAGTGCCACCGTGGGGCCAAAAGGATGACAGCTCTGCCACGCCCAACATTGTGGGTAGTACAAAACATTTTAATTGCTGGCCAAATAGAACGACTAGTCGCGACAAGCAAAAAACTAGAAATTTTAACTTCTTGAAGACAAAGCTCTTCAACACCAGAGTACTTACACAAGGTATCCCCAAAAGAATACTTTCTAGAGAGGTCTGTCAGACCTCAAACATTCCATGAAAGGAACTTCATGAGTGAAACTCCTCCATGCTTTCAAAACCTAATTCCTCTTCAGTCAAAGAAGAGAAATGATTCTGTAAAAAATTTGTCAGAACTAATCTAATCTGAATGGAAGGGGAGGACATCCTCTATTTTTCATAAACATATTCCCCTTCTTCCCTAGGAGGGGAAGGGCTGCGAGAACGCCTATGAGGTCCTATCACTAGAGAAGCCACATTCGGTTGTGTTAACTTGATAGTAGCTGACTGAGGCATAGCCTTTGGCCTAGGCTGCTGCGAAACATAATCAGCTCCAACCAGAGCTTCTTTCCAATTCATAGAAGGGTTTGAAACATCTTTTACTAGCTCAGAGGTCACAGGACGTGACCCAGAACCAGTGGACTTATTCTTTCGATTCATGACTGTAGACACGTAAAATATACTAATTGACATTGTGCATCTGATCCTAACTTACTAACATCGTTTCTTCCTTAATCATCCCTCGGTCTAACTATTTAATCAAGTCTCCTTATCTGATTAAATTCATCAACATTCCTCTCTTAATTGAATAAATCATTTTATCTAATTAAGTCAATCTCTTTTGTTAATTAAATTAATCTATCTGATCTAATTATCCCTATTCAATTAAATAATCAACTTATTTGATTAAATCCCTAAAGTCTATCTATTAAATTAAATAAATTAAAACCTTATTTGATTTAATCTAACACCATCTCTTTTAATTAAATAAATCAAAATCCTTATTTAATTAATCTCTGGTCATATTCCTCTATTATTTGATTTAAATATATCCATAAATTTGAGTCAAATAGGTCACATCATCTAACCTCTCTCATTAAATTAATTAACCCTTAATTAATTTAGTCTCATCTCATGTCCCATCCTCTAGATAATGCAAGTTGCACATGAAAATAGATTTAATTCATTTATTAAATCTCTATTTCCCTCACAATGGCATCTTTTGGAATATTCTCTCAATTTGAATTCAAAAACTCCAAGTCAACATGTGCATCTAACAAAGAAATAATTTCATCTTATATGTCATTTTCCTTGAGCCAAGTGACATTTATTACATTTTCCCTTCCCTCTCACAAGTCATTTCAACAAATTTAAAATTCAAAAATAAGCATTTATGGGTACAATCCCCAAATCTTGCATCCACTCATGGTTTGACAAGTGACATCATGCCATTGGATGAATGTTAGTCCCACATTACTCTATTTTGTACATTCATCCATCTTCTCATTCTATAAATGAAAATGTCATCTCCTCATTTCATCATCCACAATTTGAGTAAACTTACTATACTCAAATACATCTTCAAGCATTTGCAAGATTCATCCATCCATAGCTAGGTTATGTAGGTTTTTCATCATGGAGCACATTTGAATCTTCAATAAGTGGATCAACCCTCATCATTCATCAACATTAATCAAGCTTGCATCATTGGAGTTGGGAAAGGGTTAATTTTCACATCAAATTGGCACCAATTCCCCCATGGGATCATGAGTTTGCACATCTAATTATGATTGAATCTTTATGTTCTTGTTTTATTGAGTTCTTTATTGTTTTCTTTTCTATTTTGAGTTTGTAAAAGCACTTTCCATCTACCAAGATCTTTATGGCTTTTTCTGTATTATCCATCCATTTCTCTTCTATCATCCACCACATCCAAATCTCCATCCATTACTCATTCTCTCACATCCGCACCATAGCTTAGTCTTGTTTTTGTATTATGATCCCTCCTAGTACTACTTGTCCCATCCTCAAGGTTAGTTTGTCCTACCTTTATCGGAGTAGTCTATTGCATCACGCTGGGGGAATGTTCTTATTGGATCGGATTCATGTATATTCTTAAAGTCCTTGAACCAGAAAATCCAAAAAACATAAAAAAATCATCAAAATCCCAAAAATAGGTAAAAAAGTATGTCAAAAAAAGTCAAAAATAGGGTTGTCTTGTCGAACTACGTCGTCTCTAAGCTTGAATGTAGGCAAGGTTGATCTTTGATCATCCCCTAAGACACTTAGGTCAGTCCTTTAGGAGTCTATCATAATAAGCTGACAATTCATCATGTATATCTTCATCTCTAAATTGATCAAGTCATCAATTGAACTATGTGGTCTCTACGTATATAACGTAGGCAAGGATAATCTGTTGATCAGCCCTCGAGGCCCCTAGGATAGGTCCTTAGGTTAGTCTCTTCGTCAAAATCTCAGAAAATCCCAAAACATTGGAAAATCAAAATCAAAACATTTGAAAATCTTGAAAATACCAAAAAACAGCCTCAAAACATTCCAAAAAACATCAAAAACATCCAAATATTTGAAAAAATCCATTTGTCTCATCTCGCTTGCACCCGCAATAGCACCATCCATAATAAAATGATCGACATCCTTAATCTTTGGTAAGATAAGCAGAAATAAGCCTAGCAGGTCATAAGTAAAAACTCCAAAACATCAAGTCTCAAGTCTAAGTCAGTGCATAAGCAAGTTGGTCATCTCTTCGTATCAGTAACTCATCATCTTGGTCCCATATCAATCATCATTTGAAAACACTTTGGATAAAACAAAATGGTGTGCCACCATCCACTAACATGTCCTAGGATGAATCCTTCCTACAATGGGCATCATCTTTTGGCAAATAGTTTGGGTTCTTATCCTTAAGAAAACACATCATTCGTTGGTTAGCGGTATTGAAGAAAATCAGCTTGTTTGTTTACTTTGTCTTTATCTTTTGACTTATCTTATCACCCTCATTCCAAGGAATTCTCGATGATGTCCCAAACAGAGGATTTAGAGAAATAGGAATGGGGCAACAATCATTATCTTTTGTCTACTATGCTTGTTGGACATTATTGTAATATAACCTTGGTGAATACTTGCTTTGTTAGGTATGAATGGAGGAGGTCTAGGGAAACTTGTTGACTATTGTAGGAATAGGTTTACCTTTCTAGTTTTGGTCCAAGATATTTGAAACTTCTGAAGTACATCCTAGCAAGGTTTATGTATGTCAGGTGTGAACAAGGATACTCCTATTTGCTTGTCAAGTCAAAGTCCATCTCACTAGGTACAATGCCATCCTAGTTGTCTATACCTTGATGCATCGTACCACATGTGTTATCAAAAAAAAAAAAAAAATTTGGCCCTTTGATAATCCCAATTCCTCGGCAAGTGATCATCATCATCACCATCTTCATTTTGCATAACTGCATGTCTTGTTGAAATAACTTCTCTTCTCACTTATCGCACTAACAAAGTACTATGACAATTGATCATCATCATCATTGTCATTAATCCTGCATCCATAAATCATTAGCATATTGCATAAACATATCATAGGCATGACATTTCAATCATCATATAAACATGTTAACATAAACATTTTTCATAAATAGGCACATCCATCTTATTGCATTCATTGCATAAACCACCACATAACATTCATTTGCACTAGCATAAGCATTCACCATTCATCGCATAACAAATACATAAACATATATCATAAACCACCACATAACATTAAAGATAATCCATTTTAACCAATACATTGCATCACAATCCATTTATCACATAAATCATCGCATAACACGTGCATAAGCATATCATAATCATTAACAATAGATATATAAGCATTTAATTCATTTGCATACATACTTACATAAACATCATGACATCATCCCACATCATTGTGTTCATATTACATTACACATTATCATACCACATTGCATTAACATATCATTTCATCCTATTAAATACATCACATACATTACATCATCATTTACTATGTTTAGAGTAATAACATTTGTTATTCTATGCATCATCAAAAAAACCATCTCATTTACATTTTATTTGCATTATATCACGACCATCACATCCATATTACATCATCCATATCATAAATCATTCATTGCATAAATTATTCACATAAGCATGAACATACAAAATCCATTACAAACAATATATGCATACATTATCACAAGTCACATATCATTCTGCATAAGCATCATATAAGACATAAATATAAATATAGTCGCATATCATAAGATGACATAATATAAACCTGTTAGTCATCATCAAAATGCATACATCATTAGAAATAAGTGCATCCATAAATCTATCATAAATCATCAGAAACATGTATAGCATCATATAAATTGCACAACATATAGAAGTAGAACCATACATGCATAAATAAAGAGAACACATTACATCACATCAAAGTCATCATTGACTCATATATACCATCAATAACATAATTTTTATAGTACAAAATGGTTGGATCACTATACATATATGTCAATCAATACAAAAGGCCCATCGGGCTATCAAAAATGAGCCCATAAGGCACAAAAAGTATCATCTCGATCAAGCTCGGTCCTTGTGAATGCTACCCTCACCTCTGTCACCATGACCCTTTGCTGGTCTATGGCTGGCCTACTATGAATACTCTAAAACTCTCTCTGCTCTAGGTACAACCTCATGATAATACCATCGATAATACTTTGCCTCTCAGATGACATCCCTATAGGACCGCACTGACACTGTACCCTAGGAGGAGGAGGCTATCGTACTCTCTATCTGTTGTCTCTAGCCTAGCTCAATGGCTGCTTGTAGCTTTGTAGCCTGCCTCTGTTGAATAGCATGATCCCTCTCGGCCCTGAGTTGCTCTCTCTCAACCCTCGCCTAATCTCTCTCAGTTGTCAAGGCCTGGACTTGGGCCTGCAGCTGTGCAATCAAAGTATCTCAAGCATCTGCTTGTCTTGCTGGCTACACCCAGGGCTAATCCTCATCCCGTGGTGGCTCATCCTGTTGATCCTACATAGGCACGTCTCCCTGCCCTATCGGGACTGGAGGCACAAGTGATGGATCCTATCAAATCTCGACTCTCCATCCTCATCCCCCCCCTTTGCCTCTGACTCTCTGCACATTTGGAACTGCACCAAGTATCCTCAACCGAAGTGGAGGCTGGAACCAATCTCTGTAGGCTTGGGCAGTGCCTGGATCTGCTAGCCCCTGATCATAAGCCCATGGTTGGGCCACCAATTGCCTAAAACTGTCAAATTCCTCTAAAGTAGGAATATATCGCCCCCATGCGACTTGTGCCATGGTGTGGGCGAAGATGGCTACATAGTCATCATCAGGCCGATCATGCAACTCTGAACTAATGTTGCATGCATCCAGGCAAGTACCTCTCAACCATCGTGTGCTCCCGCCCCTGCATGAACCAATCCTGGTGGTAGTAAAACATCTAGTCAACATCATCAACCCATCTAGGCCGACCGAGGTAGGGGCGCCAAGTAAACACCTGCATCTCATCTAAGACCCCCCTCCAATAGAGGATCCCATGCTCACTGGTGTGAGTGAAAGACACACTGCCTCTATATCGTGCCACGAGGGGATCATCTGGTCCCATCAGAATTGGAATGACACGTGGATGTAGCACAGAAATGTGCTCCCACGCCTAGACATGAAGAAGGGTCACCCCTACTCCCAGTGATCTCCCATCCATGTGCACATACTCATGGAGGTCTTTGTAAAGTGAAGTGAGAAGAATAGGCCCCCATGCAAAACGAGTTGGCTTGTCTCAGACCATTCGCTCCCAATAGGATCCCTAGCTAGGACTGAAGTATTTCCCTCGTCGATCAGGGGCAACAAGACCCGAAATAATGGCTGCAATCACCTAGTTGTAAGGAGGTACTAGGATCCTATGGCACTCAAGCTCTATCTACCCCTCGCAGAAGATAATATCATTTGTAGCAAGGACTCGGAAGTAGGCCTAATGTCCCTCGTCCATATCGAAGATCCCCTGGCTACAATGAATAAGCAATCGTAAAATCTGCCAAACGTCCTCTAGAGTGACGGTGGCCTCACCAGTGGGAAGATGGAATGATGACATCTCGTTGTGCCACCTCTCCACCAACACTGATAACATCCCTAAGTGAGTGCAAATCGGTGTCGCATATGCAATGTGCCATAACCCCGCGATCTGGAGTCGATCTTGGTCCCTGTCGCTCAAGTCCCACAAATAGCAAGCCAGGTCACGCGACCTATGCTCGCGAGAGTAGATCTCCCTCGCCCGTCCTGCATCAGGGAAGGTCGTCATGCTAAATTTTTTGAAAAAATCCTTCATCGAGCATTCAAAAAATTTCCCCAGTGATGCAACCCATGATGGAGTCGTAGTTTTATTTTAATCAAACTCCAACACTAGGGCTTAAAACATCAAAATGGCACCACCATGGTGCACTTTATCCTTTAGTGGCGCACTTTGAGCAAAATTGGCGCCGCCGCGTCGCACTTTGTCAAATCCACTCGTCGGCCCTGAGCTCAGCGTCAGAGTTTCTAAAGTCTAAACTGCACCGCGATGGTGCTCTTCAACACTGAGCGGCACAGTTTGACTTCTAAGCGGCGCTATATAGCGTCGCTGCAAGCAAACTGACTCTTTAAAGTATTAATTGAAGCATTAAATGAAAGACGAAGCTTGTGTAAGGGTCACTTATCGGTGCCCCGATGTTAGGTGGTCACTGGTATGTCTGAACTCGGTCTGAAATGTGTAGGGGAAGCTGTCGTTGTGCCATATCTTCAGGAGGTTTGAGTTCAAATCTTGAGGTTACTATTGGAAGTGTTTGAAAATGACTTCAAAATGACCCCTCGGGCCCCATTTAAACATGAAAATTAGGGTTTCATCCCTCTAATTGGCTATCCTATTAAGGTTTTGGACCTCGAAACCTGTTTTTGTCTAGTCGAGGCTTGTTTTTCATCGTTTTATTGCATTTGGACACGTTTTTGGCCTCCTGGAGCCCTTTCAAACCTATCGAGCACCTTATCCTCTTTTTTCGCGAGATCACCCAAAAATTAGAATTTTTGTCCAATCTCTATAGGGGGCATTATAATGGCATGTTTCTCTCGCCGTGCAACAGTGGGGCAAGTTTTTTTTTAAGTATCAAAAATTTTGGCTTCAATCGTGATCATTTATTCTTTGAACCAACGCAACAAGTGCATTGATTCAAAGAGGGGCAAAATGTAGACAACTAAAATATACTAATTGGCATTGTGCATATGATCCTGACTTACTAACATTGTTTCTTCCTTAATCATCCCTTGGTCTAACTATTTAATCTAGTCTCTTTATCTAATTAAATTCAACATTCCTCTCTTAATTGAATAAATCATTTTATCTAATTACGTCAATCTCTTTTGTTAATTAAATTAATCTATCTAATCTAATTATCCCTATTTAATTAAATAATCAACTTATTTGATTAAATCCCTAAAGTCTATCTATTAAATTAAATAAATTAAAACCTTATTTGATTTAATCTAACACAATCTCTTTTAATTAAATAAATCAAAATCCTTATTTAATTAATCTCTAGTCATATTCCTCTCTTATTTGATTTAAATATATCCATAAATTTGAGTCAAATAGGTCACATCATCTAACCTCTCTCATTAAATTAATTAACCCTTGATTAATTTAATTTCATCTCATGTCCCATCCTCTAGATAATGCAAGTTGCACATGAAAATAGATTTAATTCATTTATTAAATCTCTATTTCCCTCACAATGGCATCTTTTGGAATATTCTCTCAATTTGAATTCAAAAACTCCAAGTCAACATGAGCATCCAACAAAGCAATAATTTCATCTTATATGTCCTTTTCCTTGAGCCACGTGACATTTATTACATTTTCCCTTCCCTCTCACAAGTCATTTCAACAAATTTGAAATTAAAAAATAAGCATTTATGGGTACAATCCCCAAATCTTGCATCCACTCATGGTTTGACAAGTGGCATCATGCCATTGGATGAATGTTAGTCCCACATTGCTTTATTTTGGACATTCATCCATCTTCTCATTCTATAAATGAAGAGTTCATCTCCTCATTTCATCATCCACAATTTGAGTAAACTTACTATACTCAAATACATCTTCAAGCATTTGCAAGATTCATCCATCCATAGCTAGGTTATGCAGGTTTTTCATCATGGAGCACATTTGAATCTTTGAAATAAGTGGATCAACCCTCATCATTCATCAACATTCATCAAACTTGCATCATTGAGTTCTTCATTATTTTCTTTCCTATTTTGAGTTTGTAAATGGATTTCATGGGGAATCCTTGTTTTGGTTTGTAATCTCTAACTTAATGTGTTTATTGGTTGTGTTTTGTAGGTACCAAGGTTGGGGTTCACACAGTGACCATAGTCCATTTCGCATCAGGTTTGGTAGTAGATGCAACCGTCAAATGAGGCTTCTCAGCATCTCATGGCAGAGAAGGTGTACGAGGCACTGCTAAAGGGCAGTCCCTTATCTTGTGGTCCGTAGACTGTCACCTATAGCACGTGTTGGGTAGATTAAAATAGGTGACCTTCTGGGTGTAGCGGAAAGCTCTGATTTGAATATCAATGGAGTCTTTAAAATCTTTGGAGATGTCGGCTTCCACACAAGCCCTCTTTTGTGGGTGGGCCTAAAAGAACCTATCTGGCTCAATGCAAATAACCCTCCCCAGTGAGGAGGTTATACTATTCAAAAATGACACACAAGGCAAAGGTAGACCAGGAAATTCAATCCAGACTGGGACCCACAACTTGGTGTTGTCCGAGACAGCAAGGTCATGAGAACAAGCTTGAAAAAATAACAAAGAGGACTGGACATACCAGGGCCCATGGCTTAAGATGGCTTGCACATGATTGACCTCTGCAAATCGGAACAAAAAGAATCCCTTGGTTAAGTTTTGGACCATATCAAGGCGGACCCCATGAGGGACCCAAGCCTTGTTAACCCAATCTTTAAGCACACTTTCAAGGGGAGTTTTCCCAACAAAATACCCAACAAGGGTGTATTGCTCAAGCCATTGACAAGAAGTATCAAAATCTGGTAAAGGAAAAACTACATCAACTGGTGAATCAAAGCACTTACCTTGTGAAATACTTTTAGAAAAAAAAATCAAGGGACATTTGTTCAGAGGAGGAGCCATTGATTATCGTCATCGAATTGTTGGGTTAGAGCCAGTTGAAAGCATATTAAAACAAGAAACTGCAGAAAATGCATTCATACACACAAGAAAAGAGGGTTTTCTTGCACAGGATGCACAATATGACGCAAACGGGTGACCGCAGAAAACACAAAACCCTAGTAGAGCTCATACACCTTCACATCTAAATCATAATTTTGGAGGTCTTTGAAGCAGAATTTGGGGTTGAAACTTGTGTCAGTTCCTTAAAATTGAATTCCTTAGAGACCTTTCCAACAGTGTAAATGTATTTGAATTTCGAGCACCGAGTAGAAAGTTATGACCCCACAAAGTTGGGGTAAATAATTTCATAGTTTTTTGAAAATTTATATTTTTCATTATTGTATTTTCTCATTTTTGAATTTCCCACCATGTGGTGACTATTGGAATTTCATTTTCTATGTACATATTCAAGTTTTAGATGTAAATAATTCAGTTTTGGAGCTACATACATCTCTTTTTGAGTTTGTTGTTCTATACAAAACCAATACAATATTGCAAGTTGCATGCCAGGTATTATCGTTGGGTTCCATAATTTGGATCAAATAATAACATTATATTAGCAAGAAATATATAAAAAAATTGTACTTTTAAAAAAGTGACCTAAAAAATGTTTATGTATGAGATCAAATGGAGCCCTAGAATGTCCCAAAATGAGGGCAAGCTAGCAACACTTGTAAATATTTATGATTTATAGAAAAATCAAAAAACAAAATCAAGAATAAATTATGTTCATATGAATCCACTAAAATTCAATCCCAAATTAAAAAATTCTTTAAAATTTGAGTTTAAATGATTGAGAATGGACCCTTTAAAGTTGGGTTGTCAAAATAAAAATCACAATGACAGAGCTCAAGTTGGCTAGGGGAGACAAGGATCGTTGATATCAAAATGACTCTAATGAATGGAAAACAACAACTTTAGTCACAAAACCACTTCATGGATGCTAAAAAGGAACTTTTGGTCAAGATTCCCTCACAATATTATTTTTGTGACCCTAAATGGAAAACCATTCTTAGTTAAATGGAAAACCTCCTTTGAAAGCTAAAATAACCTATTTGAGGGTCAAAACAACATTGAGAATGATGCATGTAGTTTATTATGATGGTATGAAGAGCAATGGAACCATCCAAGTTCCACTAGTGATAGAGTGTACCATTGATGGACGAGAAGATGGTAATTTGTGAGCAAGTTTTGATACCATTAGAGACCTCAAGAATGGTTCCCCAACCTATATTGGTGGTGGGGTCCACTTGGTGTAGGTGTGGTGTAGGCCTCCACCACCTACCAATGCTTCTCACTTACATAATTATATCCACACCTTTTGAATCTTGCATGTATCGTCCTTTGAATCTGCACTTTATTTGAAATCCACTACAAAGACAACAATGGTATAGGTTTAAAAATAATCTCTGTACACCTTTTTGGCACCCAAATTTAATGTGTATCATTTTTTCTTTGTTATGCTTCATAAGTGTGCACTTAGTCTTATCCACCCTTTGTTGATAATTGATATGAGAGATTCGAAATGGACGACTTGCTTAAAATTATGCCTTTGGGTGTTCTATTATTTCTTATCTTCATGCTTTAGTCAAATACCCATGTTGAAAAACCAAAGCTAGCTAAGTGTTGTGTTTTTCAATATTTTGGAACTTTTTGGTGTTTTCCATCCTTGCTTTCCTTTCCTATCACTCCCAAAACCCCACCTATAAGCCTTGTGAAATTGGATAAATGTTGAATTTTTTAGCCTTTTGGGTTGTCAAGGTTTCACTTACATTCTCACCTTCCTTAGCATGCCCAATCCTCGAAGTCTAAAATTTTATTAAAAAATCCTAAGTCCTTTATGATTGTCAAACTTTCAATTTTTCTTGTCCATCCATCTCTTGGCCCTTGTCTCCCTGATTCCTAGACTCCTCTACTCCTTAAAGTCACAATGTTAAATTTTTCTTGTGTTGAGTTGTCAACCTTTTAGACTGTCAGGGTCCCTTGCCTTTGTACTTATTCCCACATCCCCCAATTGCCTAAAACTCTATTAATTGCTATGTCTATCCTATTAGAGTTATAATTTCAACCAATGTCTATCCTATTAGAATTAGAATTTCAACCATCCTCATTCCTAATTCCTCTTTCCATATTCCCCCAATGGTTTGAAACTCTGTTGAACCCTTTTAAATTCACCTAAGTACTTAATATTTTAGATTTTTGGGCTTTTCCTTACCTTCCTACCATCTCTTCCTTCCTTGATTCCCCAAAATTTTATTTGTTATACTTTTGGACTTCTTCATCCCTCCATCACTGTTGAACTTGTCATCTTGGTCATGCTTCCTCTAATAGTTTTATATTCCATCAACCCTAGCACACATTTCCCTCCAAGTTTGATTTTTGGGATTTCAAAGTCTCTCATACCATCATTCCTATCAAAATTTCAAGGTATTTTTTCCTTTATCTTCATTTGGCATGCAAAGTCTTGAAACTCTGACATTCTAACAAAAAACCCCTATCTACCTTCTTGCATGATCTAGGATGCAATTAGTGGCCAAAAGTGACACTTGCAAATGGGAGATGGACACCCATACTCCACTAGTATGATAAGGACATGGTTAGGGTATGCTTGAAGAGAATAAATGATTAAGACTCTGATAAGAAGACATAGGCATCACCTACAATTATAGAAAATCATGGATTTCTAGGGGGCCTATGCAAATTTGTACATTTCCCATGTTGGACGCATGGTAGAGGATATAGGCCCTTCCCCTTCCATTTTGAAGGTATGGAAAAATCAATCAAAGAAGTTGTTGAACCAACATAACAAAGATATTCATATGAAGCCCTAGGGTTTCAATTTCCAATTTTGGGTAAAGGTATTTTGGTATTGTCATTATTGGGGTTCATTCCAAATTTTTAATAAACATTTGTAAACTTTATGGATCACATGATTAAAGAAAAAATCAATTTTAGTTGAGTGTCTCCTTGTGTATGGTTTATATTTCTAGATGTGTGTTGTTTAATTGGTCAACTAGATGACTCTAAAATCCCCGCAAATCCTTTGTAAGGTATCATTTTAGCATAATAAAGAAAAAATATGGGTATACTCATGTATTACTAAGTAGACTCACTAAATATTCTACAACCATTCATTATTTTTCTAGATGTATGTGTAGAGCCCAACTTGTCTATGTATTTTGAAAAGCAAAGTCTTTTGTGGTGTCTTGATTAAGGTATCACCTTGGTTTTAGTTATTACATATTTTATATGAAATCAAAGAATATGTTGCACAAATGGATAAGGGCATTGGTACTAAAATACATATCCTCATCACCCAAAAAACTTTAAAAAAATATTGATAATCATTATCTTTCAATTGTGGTGTTATTGTGTCTTGCTTTCATGTATGAGTGTCTAAAAATAATAGGGATTATCACTAACATCTTACTCACTCTACAAGATAAGCATTATCTATTATATAAAGTGCACAACCTTGCATACTCAAACTAACACATAAGTAAATTACAACACCAACAAAGATTGGGATACTTTGTGCAAAGGGTATAGTTTGTACCAGGAAAATGTTCAATCTTAGTATCATCAATTATTTTAGCACCTTAAGGAAACCCTCCTTTTTTTAACAAATCTAAAAGTGAAGGAGGTGTTACCAACCTCAATAATTGGTCCTTAGTTTCCCACCTAAATTTAGGTTTTGTTGATTTTCTTCCCAACTTTGACACTCTTGGCGCTTGGAAGACTATCCAACCTTAGGGATTTGGGATCCACAACTCAAATCACCAACACACTCTACATAGTGTCATACCATACACAAGCATTGGTTGAAACCTTGAGAAAAATAAGGAATCCAACTAGATTAAATATTATATTTACCATTTCTTAGTTGCTAGCTTGTGTGGTTTAATAATATGATTGAATTGTACACTTGCATAGGTATTGTTGGGTGCTTTAAATGACATGCGAATTAATATTTTCACTAATATACCCTATATGAACTACTAAAAGCTTCAAATTTACAGTCAATCTTAGAAAAACAACACCCTTCAAATGCAATTGTGAGGTCTATTTGTCACCTTGAGTGATCTTGTAGTAGTTGCTTTAAAAAAACCCTCTATGGAAGGAATAGACTTCAAACAATCAATAATCTTTGGTTACCATGTAGAATTTTCTAACAATGTAGACCACGCAAGCCTATATTTAGATGGAAGAAATGAGTTACTCAATTATCAAATTACACATGACAATGGAGATTGAAGATGCAACACCCAACTTTTCTAATATAAAAAGAATGTATTAATCAACTCAATCACCAAATGGATGGATTAAGTACAAATAAATAAGCCTCTTGGATGTATGACTTAAGGAAGTGGTATGGTCATGAGGTCATGAGCTGATTATCAGTCATTCCCAATTACGAGTGAGTTAACTTAGTGTAACTAAGAGAGAGTTGACCTTACTAAATATAGATGACACCTAACTACCATGAATCAAGGTTTGATAAGGTATTGGTGCCACTTGAGTACCTAAAATCAAGGTGTACATGTCATTATTAGCTTTAACAAAGTAAATCAAGCCTACTAAGTAGAACCCTACCTAAGTGAACTTATCCTAGATGCATATTAACCAATACAATAAATTAAACTAAATGCTAGAAATAAATAGTATGCCAACAAACTCATTTGCTCAAACTTTTTAACAGCTACGATTTTCAAAATTGTTCTTCTAGTGCCCTATATGATGATGACACAAACTTCTATTTTATTCCTTTAATACTTTTTAGAATTAAAGTTTGTTGTGATTATTCTTCTCTTAGCATGTGATGATCATTGATGAAATTAAGCGCATATTGAAATACCATGACAAAGTAACATATCACATGAAATGTGTGTTGGGTTGGCTCATAATGATCAATAAAAGGGATACTAAAATTTGAAATTAAAATCTTAATATCTAGAAATCATTTTACACTCATTATGCCAAGAGGCGTATTACAATGGCATCCATCAAAAAGAAAAATTCAATGTAAGGAAGAACTCTTTAGTTTGAATTTGACATTCAAATGACATACAACTAGCATAACTACATTAAATTGTATGTAGATGTTTTTTCAAGCATATTTAAAGCATATTTAAAGTAGATTTAAAAACGGTTTTAAATAGATTTGATATCTTATTCACTCAAATACTTATTTTTTATATCATACTCAATTTTATAATGATTTCATTATTATTATTATTATTATTACTAAAATTTAATATTAATAATTATAATAAATTAGTATTTATATAACATTATTATTTATATAAAATACTATCCTTCTTGAGGCACTTATTTTCATCATTTTTTCTCATTGTAATAGTATTTCATCATTCGTATTATAATTATAAAGACTTTTTATTTATTTTATAATATGTATGTATTATTTTTATCATTCATATTACTGACTATAATGTTGCTTTTTTAGATTTTAAAATCAATTTAATTAAAAAAATTAAAACTAAATACTTAGTGTCATTTAATAAATTTTTAAGTTTTTAGGGTGAACATTTATTTATAGTAACATAAATATATTTTTATAATTATAACAAATTTCAATGTATTTTTTTGTTTATTTTTCAATAGTGTATTTGTTTATTTTTCAATAGTTTTTAGTTTTTCTTTGTTTTTAAAACAATTTTAAAGTTGTTTTATTCACAAATTCATGAAGACCTCTATTAAAATAAATTAAAACTAAATACTTAGTGTTATGTAATAAATTTTTAAGTTTTTAGACTGAACATTTATTTATAGTAGTAACACAAATATATTTTTTATAATTTTTTTTGTTGGCAAGAGTGGCAAGCCACTATGTTTATATTAATAAATATGTATAATTTTTACAAAATCCTGGTTAAGGCGAACATTCTAGTGGGAAAGAACCGGGCAAGAAAACCCCCAATTACAGTTCGTGTAACTAAAGTTCATTGATACAATCCAATTACAAAGTAACAAAGTTACATTTTTACAACTTGAAACCTATCAAAACTCTAACCTCTTACCTAACCCTTTACAAAACCCCATTACATAATTGCATAATCCCATAAGAAACCCATTACATACAAAACCCATTACATATTTGCAGATTCCAACTCATTCCCATTACATAATTGCATAAACCCTTAAGAACCCATTGATATAGAAATTTCAATGTATATTATTTTTTTATAATTATAAGAAATTTCAATGTATTTATTTGTAAAAAAAAATAGTTTAATTTTCAATAGTGTATTTATTTTATTTTTTATTTATTTTTCAATAGTTTTTAGTTTTTTTGCTTTGTTTTTAAAGTTGTTTTAAATATGTTTTATTCACAACTTTCTTTAGATGTTCTTACCTTTGAATTCATGAACCTCTATTAAAAAAGGTTGTTGAATCATAACCGTTTCAAAACTTCGTGTTTGTAGGTTTGCCAATTGCATTGTTATAATATGTTGTTGCAGTAAAACAAAACAAAGATTCAAGGAGTCATAAGGTTTATTACTTTTTATTTGTGGTTGTTTTATTATTGAGTGGAATGGAAAGTCTCCCAAGTTGAGTTTGTTGGACTTGCTAGGGCTCATTTGGTTTGGAACTTGGCAAGGTTACATTTTCTTAATACGTGATAGAATTAAAACTAAGTTTTGGTTACCTTATCTTGTATCTTTGTGAAGAAAATACATAAATTTAATATTTAATTTTATACAATTGTATCACGTTTGTTTAAAGAAGAAATTGGACATATGTATTGACAATCAAATTATAATTAAAATTAGTCAATTCAAATTTCACCGAGAACTCATAAGACAACTAGGCATCTTTGTGTTTAACCTCTAATGTGTTATTGAGTCTTTTTTGGCTTTATTTCACTATTGAGTCTTTCCCCCTGTTTTATTTTGCTCGTATATTATTTGATTGATTGAAACAGTGATAACATATGGGCAGTTTACTGTTGTTTTGAATAAGTTGATGAAAATAGACACCTTAAAAAAAGATAACTCTCAGCATATTTTATATATATTAATATTTAATATATATATGCTAGTTATCTAAATCAATCTTATACTACTCAAAAATATATATTTGAAGAAAACGAGGATCTTAAAATAAAGAACAAATATATAAAAATAAATATAATTACAAATAAAGTAATGATAAATAAAAACCAAATTGAATACTCATGTATCAATATATTATTTAATTATCCTAAACTAAAGACAACCAAATAAACCATTGTATCATTATCTTATCTTCCTATAATTTTAACTTTCGAAAACATTCAAAAATTAGGTGAAGACATTTCTAGAAGATGATGTTAACTCGAACAATTATTCACACGTGCGGAGAATAAAACTAATTTCTGTTATTCTCTCGTGGCTTCTTTTAAAGGCTTTAGAAATTGAAGCTTTTGACTCTACACGCTAATGTTTCAATGGCTCAAAATGTTCTATTCACGGATTTGATATTTTTTGGATTTCATAGATTGTTTGGCTCGTAAAGATTATTAAAAGTATTTATTTATTTATTTTTATTATTTCAATGAGATGAGGTTGTCATCTCATTTAAGAATATGATTTATCCTCTATTTTTATTATTTGTTTTGTTTGTTTTATGTTTTAGACCACTCGTTGTTTTCTTTAGACTTATCTAATTCTTTATGGGTTGCTTTAAGTTTTTATTAGGATTCTCATCTTTGGCCCATTTTTGGGTCTAAAATGTCTTTAGTAAGTAGTTTTATTTTTATTTGGTGAAGTAGTTGTGAGGAGTTTTTTTCCTAAATATATCATTGTTTTATTTAGTATTTGTTTGTTAATTAGAAATATGTGTTATATTATTAAAGATAATTTATTATTGTTTTAGTTAATTTTGTAGTTTGTAAATGTTTATATAGTGATTTGTGTTATTTATGTATTGTTTATGATGCAATGATTTGAACAATTTTTTAATTTCTTAATATTTTTGATATTTTTTGTTTATGTGAGGGTGAATTTTTTTTTTTGTATTTTTTCATTTATATTTTGGATTTATTTTGATTAGGTTGTTCTTAATGCAATGCATTATGTATTTGTGTTTTTACACAAAAGTTGGCAAATTATCTAAATCTAAGTTAATTTTGTTTGCACACATCCCCAATGGATGGTCTTGATCTTCATATTATCCATTTCTTATCCCAAAGTCATATCTACAAGCACAAAAATGAATTTGGTTTATTCATGTGGTGTAGAAACGAACTAAGTTCATTCCTATGGTGCAAAAATAAACTTGGTTGAATCTTGTTTAAATTGAACCCAAGTTGACTCCTTCCTAGTTAGCTATTGTCTACTTGAGCACAAAACATTTCAAATTGCATACTAGGGTATTGTATAGAAAGGAACACTCTAATTCATTTTTATTCATCCAAGCATCACATAAAAAATATTAGAACATTCATAGCATCATTAGTTTACATTAACATCTACACACCAAATTAGGGTATCTTGCATGGCTACATCTCGTCCTTGATCCTTGTTCTAAAACTGTTGAATGAAAATCCAAGGGTTTAACCAATGGGGAAGATCCTTGCCTGGAAAACTCCTAAAAGTGCTTATCAACGTTATCTTGATTTATAAACGTTCATGCCAAAAGCTAAGATGAGTAGATTTCATACATCTAGGAGGGCACAACTCATGTTTGTGCACAAGGCTCATTTCCATAGGTAGGCTTCATTTCTTGAGGTACAAAGATTAGTTTTGTAGGCATTGATTTGACCAATGGTAGAGAATAATTATGTTATCCATCTATTAGGGTTACTAGTGTTAGATATGATTTTAGAGTGGTGTTTTCTACATAAAGCCTTCAATTCATACATGAAGCTAAGTTCAAATCCCCCATTTTTATTTTGAAAAGTGTACTTGCATATCAATTAGTAATATCAACTAATTAATATAGGGTTATATGCTTACTTTTGTTGAGTATATTATTTTACCTTAGAGATTATTTGAAAGTCTCCTTTTATTTCCTTTCTTTTTTATAAACATGTCTAACCTTACACTCCTTGGATCTTGGTCTTTGGGTTCTATTTGTCCTTTCTGAATTTTATTTTTAATTTGAGTAATCTTTGCTTTTCTACATTTTATACTACGTATACCCTTGTTTCATCCTTTTGAATCCTTTTAGAGTGTATGTTTTGTCTATGTATCAAAGTCTCATCATCATTCCACTCTCTCTTTGAGAAGAAGACTTTTGTCTCAATCCTATAATGCCTAAGTGTCTAGCTAATAATGAAATCCTTTTTTATTTGATTAACAATCAATAAGGAAAGAATAATTGTATTCATTAGCACACTTAGAACAAATGGATAAGCAAGATCTTTCAAATACCACACAATTAGTTTTTAATGAGCTTACTAATTTAATCAGTGTTTTTTCTACACATTTGGTTGATTCCCTTCATAATTTACTAATTGATAATCCTCTGGTTTGATGATTATTCAAGTCATTGGTGCTAAGATTAGCTCTCCCATAATTTTTCATGGTGTATATTCGAAGTTCCCCACATCTAAAACCCTCCTTCCATTGTACACCATGCTTCCCATGCCATCTCTTTTAATGGCATATATTATTTGTATGTTTCTTCCTCTAATGTTATGTCTATCCCTTTCTACCATTCACCCTAATAGTAGCATACCTTCATATAATACTACTATTAACATACCTTTTAACACCATATTTTCATGTCATACTAATAGTGTCAAGCCTTCATCTGATCCCACAAGTGCAACACCTCTTATCTTTTCCTTTTAACATTGCTCCCACTCATTACACTTCTCCTTCTAATGTCATATCTTTCCTAGTCATCCCTCATCCTCTTTATACCTTGTCCATTATTTTTATGTTCCCACCACTAATATTCCTACTTTGAATCTTGATATACTTTTGCAAATGCTTGATAGAGTAGATTGTAAGGTTGATGCCATACCTAGGGGACATGATAATGATGATTATGTTAAGTTACAACACACTCCTCTAACTTTTGAGATAGTGAGTCATCCATTAGAAATTGTCTTTATGACACCATTTTGTGATGTATAATGAAAAGTGTAGCCTTAATACATATTTGAGATCTTTCCCAACTACATGTTTATAATATGTGTATGAAGACAATTGTTGGCCAAATCATTTTTGTGCACATTGAGGGACTACACTAAAAAATGGTTCTTTTCTTTCCCTTATGGGTCCACTCATTATTTTTAAGTTGGCCAATATTTTTCTTCATCATTTATGTGTGAATATGTTCTTAACAATTATAACTTTAATTTTTTTGCATGAACAAAAGGGATTAATGAGAAAATTCATAATTACTTTATTAATTTTATTCCTTATGTGCTAAGATACACCATCAACTTCTTGATGATGAGTTACAAAGTATTTTTGTTAAGGGATTATTGTCACCTATTTAGAACAATGTGTATTTAATTAGTTATTCTTCATTTATGGTTAAAATTGTTAATTTCAAATTCACTCAAATATTGGTCGTCTCATGTGTCTTGGCTTTGTATCCTTCAAATTTTTAAAAGCCAAGTAATTTACAAAAGGGTAGTGACAAAAAAGAGAACAAACCTAGTACTCATCACATGGTTAATACTTCCAAAGCTCTTACCTTTGAGCCTCAAATTTTGAGAAAACTTTCAAGATTGGATGAACCCTTAGATAATTTTATTTAAATCCTACTTGGTGCTATTACGATTAGGATTCATCATATTCATCCATTGGACTATTTTAGAGGAATACCTAAGGGTTATGATGGGAGTTCATTCTATCATTATCACAAAGTTAATGGGCATACTACAAAACATTGTATAGGTCTGAAGCATAAGATAAAATATTTGATTGATAATAATATTATACATGAAGAGAAAATTAATGGAGGAAATCAATTAGTGGCTCCTTCTAATTAGAATTTGAAGACTTACATAAACCATTTTATTTCTCATTATCAAGCTAATAGTATACATTTTTATGAATAATATGAGCTCATGAATAGAAATGAGGTACATAAGCATAATGATGAGGCATATGAGAACTAAAGTAATGATTTTTATGTTGGTTTATATTTATAAGAGGGTCATTTTGTTGGTATAATTCTTAGAGGTGATGCTTTGTTCAACTATCCAACATTGATTTCATTTTATGATTGTGATATTCCTAATAAGGACTATTACAATCCATTATATATGTGTGTTAGAATACATGGATATCAATGCAATATGATTCTCATGTATCTTGTTAATTATTCTAATATATGCACCAAATAATTTTTGTATAATCACCATGTTCATGTTAGCACTCTTATGCATGTTCAATGGCTTCCTTGACAATGACTAATGATATTCTTATTTATATTTTGGGGTGCATTACTTTATCTTTGGAGGCGGATCTCAAGGAGGTGCCTATTTTATGCCATATCATTCTTACTTTAAAAAAATATATGTTTCACTTGTTAGGCCTTGGTTGAAGCAATTAAACACAATTCCTTATATGATATATGAGGGTAGAATGGTAAAGTTAAAAGAGAACCATATTATATATAGTATAAAAAATGAGTAATTTTACATTAGATACATATATTGAAACCCCAAAGGAAATACCATATCAAGTTTAATATTTTATTCATTAGTTTTATCATGCACATACATGAAGAAATAAGAGAAAAATAAATACATTTTAGGGTGCACGAGTCTACAAAGGAAAAATCAAAGGATGCATTTTCCCCTCATCTCCTAAATAATTTCAAGAGCATAAATATACAAGGCCCAAAGTACCTCAAGTGCCACATCATGCACCAACTCAACATAAAGGTTACAATATATGTGAGCCTCTACATGGTATAAGGGACTCATTCCTTCCACATGTTATCACTAAAGAAGAATAAAAGAATTATGAGTGACAAATCCATGCCATATTCAAAAATATATTTCTACTACTTAGTGCAAGGGTGAAAATTCCATACTTTGTATTTCTACCCTTTGTTTTGGACTCACTTTGACTAGATTCTTCCTAATGCAATGACTAGTGTAAAAGTGTGTTTTTACAAAAACTATTGAAAATTATCTAAATATAATATGATTCCTTCTACACACATCTTTAGGGATCAACTCTAATCATATTACTTGTCAACTTGAGAATAAAAAATTTCATAGTGCACAATAAGGTGGTGTATAGAAGGATAATACCCCAATTTTATAATTCCTTTAAAGACATCTAATGTCCATCTAATCATGACATAATATTATAACTTGAGTATAGAGCATTCATTTCACCATCAACTTACATTAACATCTACAATTAGTGACATATTAGGTAATCTTGGATGGTTTCTTACTATCTTCAATCTTTAGCAAACTCCCAAAGGTATTCAACACAACCTTGATTATAGATACATATTCTAGAAGGTGATACAAATAGACTCTAGGAATCTAGTGGGAGCATTTCAGTTCCATGCAAAAGGATAATTTTTACAAGGATGGTTTATTTTTGTAGGTGCAAAGATAAGTTCCACAAGTTTAGGTTTGACCTAGGATAGAGAATAATTTAGTTAGTTTCCTATTAGAGGTTACTAGTTTCAGATCTAATTTTATACAATATTTTTTAATCATAGAGTATAATGTACAACATAAATCCTTCAAGCCACACATTAAGCTAAGTCCTAATCCCTCTTTATCATTTTAAAAGTGTGCTTGCATGCCAATTATCAATCATAATTAATTAATCTAGGGTTCAATGCTTACTTCGTTGAGATTATTGATTTATCCTAGAGATTACATGAAAGGAGTTTTTTATTTCCTTTCAAAGGGAAATATTTCATATCTTACACTTTTCCACATTCATTTTATACCACTTTTTAAACATTTGTAAATATAGTCATTGTATCAACTTGACTTATTTGACACATAAATTTGATTCTTATATTAGACCCATTTGCCAAATGTCATTGCACAACACTTTAGTCTAAATTGGTTCACATCTTGAGTTTAGTTTCCACCTTGAACTAAGTCATAAAACATAGCCTACTCCACCTCATTCAAAATTCTCATCTAAAATCCAAATTCTTCACTTAGGAACTACACCATTCATCAACACATCGACTTTTGCATCCACACATATTTCTTGGCTTGGTTGTGACATATAATTCACTTTATATTGGGGTGATTACTAGCAAGACCCATTATTCTTAGATGAAGTCACACAACTTGAATTGATCTACATGATATGGCCTAGTCCAAGGTTAGGTCACACAATGTGTCCAAGTCTATAACATCAATTGTTTTTGCGAAGATTTATCACAATTTTTTTTACTGTAGGTCTATATCCAATTTTTATATTATAATCCTCTATCATAACATTTTGACTATTCTTTTATAAATTTAATTATCTATTCATCCAAAAAAAAAATATAATCTCTTCTCAAATATTTCTTAATTTTGATCATTCCAATATATCTATTTTAGTGAAATATAATATAATGTTGAAAACACTTTATTTACTTCATAATTCAATGCTAGTAAATACAAAGAAAAAATGTTAGTCTAAAATTTATACATTAAATTATATTTTTATTTATTTTGTCATCAAATGACTTGTTACTTTTTGATGTAACAATAATTTTTATTTAATTATAAATAACTAATATAAAAAAATAACTAACCTTTTAATATTAAGTACCCTTATAACTTTGCTCATATTGAGCACTCTCCATATATATTTTCTTAGTGGTCTTCAATGAAGAACATTTGCAATGAATTTCATACTTCTTTTGAGAAGTAATATTTAGAACATATTTGATTTGATAATTAATGTACATACCTAATCACATGAATGGATGGATGAATAGGTAGTTGCATTTTCTTGTAGATTAAAAAGAAGTGTATATTCTAACACTTTATTTCATTTTCAACATTTTACACACATTTTTAAGTTCTTAAGGGGGTCATAGAATTATCCAATTTGTACACATGTTTATGTTTTTAAGTTTTCTTAAGTCTTAAAATGAATTGAGTTATATGTGTGGGACATGCATTTAAATGAATCATTTGCACATCATTTTATACATCAACATATCACATAAATAGTATTTTCTAGGATAACAGATTTGTGCATTTTTTGCTAACATTTTGTAGGTTTAGAATAGTGACATATTTGTATACTTAAGCATTCATCTCCATCATCAATCTTTATTTATTATTGTTAACTCAATCTTTGGGCTTGACTAAGGTACAAGGAATTCTAAAAATTCAACATTTTCATAGCAAGTCATATAGTTCTTCTTAACACCACTTAGTTTTTCTTGCATTAGATGAACCTAATTTTTTTCTAAGTGTATCTAGGGTTGCGCCATTATATTCAACCAAAAGGAAAATATACATAGATTTCATTACAGGGCTAAGACCTCTGGGCCTGCTAGTACCACTAGGTGACATTTTAAAAGTCGAGGTATACTACTATCTATGGAGAAAAAATGTTATAGAGCATGAAATAGAAAAAAAAACCATTACATTATTTGGGCTAGATAACACCCTCCCGAGCAGTCCTCTAGGAAAAATCATTGAGCTACCCCAGTTCATAAACATGCTCTAGGTTGGTGATGTGTTTAATGAATTCACAAGAATGCCTTGTCTTGGCTCAGTGTTACATTAATGTCATTGCACGTGAATTTTGGAGAAGAGAGAGAGCCACTCCACAACTTCCCCTATAATTAGCACCCTTTGGATGTCCCTCGACCATGGGATACCAACTCCATGTCTAGCCATAGACAAGATGTCATCCAAACTACCTACGTAAATTTTTTTTGAAGAGGTCCACTATTAAATCCCCCACCATCTCTAGCAACTATCCCAAGTCCAATAGTGAATCCAAAAAGTAGGAGGATATATCCATGCTCACAAGGTGGTAGCTCTCATCCACCAAAAAAATTGCACCTAGTACCCATTCACCACCCTCAGAATGAGGTTATTATGCTCTCTTAACATTCTCTTGAGCCTCTAGTTAGAGATTGGCACAAGAAAGGCCATTTCCTTCTAGAACAAGTGAGGTGCATTGGGGTATCCATCTCCACAAACCCAAAGCTCAACTACCTTATCAACCTTACGCCTCACATTATGGCCAAGTCAGTTGAAAAAGGTGAGCCAAAAGGATTTCACACACATCAATTTAATCTTGGAGATGCAGGGAAATTTAATCGCATCCTTCACTCGAGATTCCCATAAAAACACTAATTAATAGTGTTTCAAAATTATTGTATGTTGGCCATGTTGTACAGACACTCTATTTGGCACTTGTAAAATCTGCAAGTTAGGCAACTCTCATCCCATCAATCCCGATGATCGATAAGTTTCAATGATGATTCTCAACCATTGCTTGAAACCATGGGGAATGAAGCAATTTTATTTTTTAGATAAGACATGTTTAGAATGCTTTCCTTAAACAGTTGATAGCTCATTCGTTGTTGTGTTGGCTAGCGTTTTAGCCTCCATATTCCCTTCCCAATATATGTAAGTGGCCATAAAGTCTTCAAATGTGCTTAGAAACTAACAAAATTTTCCACTCATTTGTTAAGCTTCCAGTTTATCATGCTTTGCTTGTAAATAGTGTTCACCATTAGCAACGAGTTGCTTTCTATGTGCAATTTCTTCACTATGACCCTAACGCTTTCTTTCAACCTATGCCACAATGCATGCAGTTCAACTTCATTATTTGTTTTTGGGGGAGCGGTATGCTTAGACCACTTATTACCATCCCATTGTGGTCTTTCAAGAGGCATCCTACACTTGAAACACCTGGGTTCCCTTGAGAGGTGCCATCAAAATTCAATTTAATCCATCTCTCCTTCAGAGGAGACCACATGACAAGGGCTCTTGAGATTTTAGAGGATTTAACTCCACCGACCCCCTAAACAAGGGACATTAGATGAACATTTTCTAAAGGAAATAAAGGTCTAATTTTTTAAAGGATAAAATCACAACATAAGGAAATAATATCACCATTTAGACCATATCTTGGCAACAGTCACATCCTCTATAAATTTTGGAGGATGATTTAATTTATATTGTATTCTTCTTTTTCCAACACATCTAATTATAAGTGATTTAGAAGGTTTGACTAGCAAGGGAGAGAAAATCCCACACCCAAAGTTGCTTGGGAACTTTTGGTAGGAAAAGAGATTAAATGAATGTGAGAAAATGGTGATTGTTTTGAAGGAGGGGAGGACTTGATGTCATTTGACGTGTGTTGCAGGTGCTTTTTGCTGTTCAAAGAGAGCAATGATCAGATTTTGGCTTCCTTGTATCTGTTTTTCAAAGAATATGAAGTTTGTTTGATGTTTTTCAAAGCATATGAAGTTTGATTATGTTCGCCTATAGTTTGGTGTTGTTGGATTGGCATAGTTTGGAGAATTTGGAATCTATTGTAATTCATTGTTGTTGCAAGCATTCTGGAATGAAAAAAAAAAAAAAATTCTTATTTCTTTGTGTTTCTCCATTTGTGTATTTAAAATATCAAAAGTGAACTTGCTACAACAATTAACAATCTTGTGGATTCTCAATTGTTGAGCTACACCATTTCCCATTTCCCACTTCTCAAATTAAATAATTATTTTTAATTATTTAATTCATCCAATTATTCCTCTCAACATTATCCTCTTTTAAAATAAATAAAAATTGATTATTTTATTTATTTCCCTTTGCACATGTAATCAATAATTAATTAGTTATGGGGTTCACCCCACAGTGCAATGGTAGTTGCAAACATCGTGTTAAAATGATGGTTAGGTGGTCGAGTCTCACCACAAGGCATTCAATGTGAAGGACGGTTGTGGGCGATACAGCATACCAAGGATCAAACGGGTGAGACCGATGGTATTATGTTCGACTGCAGAAGGTGAAGTGTGATTCGTGTGTTGAAGGAAGGATGTGTCAATCAATAATCGATGGAGGTAGGCATAAGCTTGGAAGCCGACAACAAGGGTAAGGGGAGGATGGGCGATGAAGACACCGAGGAGATGGAGGATGAAAGAACAAAGGAGTATGGAGTACAGGGTGTAATAGAATAGAAGATTTTTAATGTCCACAAGACCAAAAGAAGGCATATGGGTCTATGGTAGAAAAAGGAAGAAGTAGAGCTGGGGGCAGAAGGATGAAGTACAGGAGGAAAGGTGGTATGGTGAGAAGGGAAGAACAAAGTATGGATTAGCGAGAAGATGTAGTGGAGGGAAGGAGGGCGTGAAGAAGAGAGAAGTAAGGAGATGCAAGGAAGAAGGGGAGGATAAGAGAAGAATATGGAGGACCAAGAAGGCAAAGGAAAGAGAGAAAGAAGGAGGTGTTGAGAGAAGGAGAAATGGACTAGTATGAACACTAGACATATAGGGGATGAGGTCCTCCACAATTGTGGCCTCACTGGTTCAAAGCTATAGTCAAAAGCGATTACTGACCCAAAAAATAAAATAAAAAATTAATTAAATTATTTATTAACTACTCATACACTTCCACCTCACTAGTCAATTCTCACTCACTTTTAGTTTATCAATTAAATTAGTCTTTTGTCCAATCTATCATGTCTGACTTACAATCACTCACACTTCTCTGATCAATCAAATCCTATTCACTGATCCATGTACTTAGTTCACTAAAATCATGTAGTTAGTTCCTCTCATCAAATCCAGTTAACTGATCCATCAATTCCTCTCATGGATTTTCATCCATTGATCTACTTCGTCTCTCATTAGATCTCAACCATTGATCGATATCAAGAAATATATATAAAATAAACCTATCATTTATCAATTAACTCTCTATCATCATTGCAAATAAACTATACACATATTATTAGTGCTTTGTGCTACAAAATCTAAGAGCATTTATCACTACACTTTTCTCAAAGGTGCAAAGAGGAGAACAATGGAGATCACCAAAGAGGTCATAGAGGTTTGTAGTATCTATTTCATGTGATTTTATTTATGCTTAATTGGTGTGATCTTTCATTGGATTTGATTGTGAATTATCTTATTTGTTATTTGTTATTCAATTTCATAGTCATTTTCCAGTTCATATAGTAATAAATGCACTAGCATGAAAAACAAGCTCAGGTGTGTGCAAGTCAAGTGTTACTATTAATAATGCCTATCATCATCAATGTGATAACTAAAAGGAAGAAAGGAATGTGGAAATGCTTTGTAAACTAATATTAGAGAAGAGTAATGTGCGAACTTTATATCTTTGTACAATTATAAAAAGGAGAAACACATACAATTATAAAAAGGAGAAACACATATAAAATATAAACAATATTAACCACACCATATGTGTAAGTGGGGAAAACCATTTTAAGATAAAAACACCACACTCCAAAGTAACATATATCTAAAAATTATAACATTATTATAGAGAGAGCCTTTATAGAAGTATCACCAACCATAGATCTAGAGTAATTTGGGAAACATAAAAGCCTACAAACTCACTATCAATACCTCCATATCAAGCACCCTATAAAAATGAGAAGTTATACATGAAACTATCGAATGGAAATTATAAAACCATGTGCTAAAACCAATAAAAAATATGATGCCCAAATATCTAGTTAGAAAACCAAGGTTTAAGGGAGAGGCTATTTAAAAAATATGTAGTTTTTTATTGTAAATTTTTACAAGACACATAGTTGTACCCACGTGGTAGGTCAATACAAAGCACTATATAGTGTAGGCCCCTTATACTAGTGGTATTAGGAGTTCATCTATTGACATGGTAGATCCCCTAATCAACAACCATTGCATTCTCTGCTAATGAATGTGATAATTAGTTACACTACCTCCATTTGACATCACAACCATAAAACTACCTTTAGATACCCAAGAGTGGGTTTTCACTCTTTTGGTAGTATTTTTGAGCTCTTTGACGATGAATTTAGTATGAAGATAAAATTACAAAGGTCTAAAGGCAATTTTACAATATTTTGAGGCTTGTAGGCATATTATGTTATTCTTATGGTCATGTCAACATGGCATCATTAGCTTCTTGCCTCCCAATCTATGCCCCTCTCCAATAGAAATTTGATTTTGGTACTTGATCTTTACAAGCCTCTTTATTAGTCATATTAGATTATTTTTTAAAGTAATATTTAAAAATTTGAGTATTTTTTGGGAGCTTTGTAGTGGTGCAAGCAATTCTTAATTTCGGTATATTTTTTTTTAAATTGCATATTCTCATAGTGATGCGAAGTCATTCTCATTTTGAGAACTTTTAGGAGTTTGTATGAGCCATCCCTTTCAAGCTCATATGGGCTCCTCTTTAGGGGTGAAAGTTCAAAGTTGTGTCACACTTTTATAAAGAAAACAACCAATGTTGATTTGCCTTTTTAACATGAATCACTAAAAAGTGATATATTTTGAATTTTGAAATGATGCAAACTAATGAATTGTATATTTTTTAGTGTATTTTACATTTTTATTTTTTACAAAAGTTAAAAAATATATTTGAATTTATTCTTTTATAGAATTGATACTATAGTTTCTTTTTATTCAAGGGGTAAACGCTTTTGACCCAAAGCTATGAACCAGTGAGATAACAAAAGGGGAACCTCATCCCCAATATAACCACTCAATAAGAACAACACCACCTTTAAACCATCACACCATGCCAATATCGATAAAATTGATACTATAGTTTAGTTGTTGATAAAATGTTGAAAAATGAGGTTAAGTGGGATGTCACTATTTATATAGAATTTTTTTCCTCCAATCCTTTTTGTTTGTACTTATAACTTGAAAATTTAGTGCATGCATTAATTTTTATCCATTTTTATGAATATATTTTAAGAAATCTTAAAATTTGTGTGTACTTAAACACAATTATTTTGATGGGATATCACATTTTCTCTTAACTATTTATCCAAAATAGAAAAAATATCATCTTGATATATAATATTTTCTCTAGTACATCATATTTTTTAATTTAAAAAAAAAATTAAGTATTTTTCTTAACAAGACAATCAACCATATATTTTTGGTGTTGATGACTTACTTTTAGTAAAAAAAAATGAAAATATACATAGTAATTAAAATATTTTTAAAATTACATTTTTGAAACCACATTTGTATAGCCACAAAAGGGTATTTTAAAATTTTGTACAAATGTTATTTACATGAGCAAGAGTCATGAAAACATGAAGTTTTTAGAACTTTTTTTTTTTGATAAGTTGCCCCTAAAATGATGCTACACATTTAGTTTACACTTCCAATTCGAATTTTTTATCTCATATCTAATTTAGATAGAATGAATCTAGCTAGACCATGTGTTTGACCAAAATTGCCTTTTAATTGAAAATATTTAAATTCACTTGTGCTAAGTTGGTTTGAAGTGTGACATAACTTTGAAATTTTATCCTAAAAAACATGATTATTGTGTACATTTCATTGGTGTAGTCTTATTATTATTTAATTCTATGTCAAAACTATACTTTCAATACTATGGCGTAATTGGGCTTCTATAATACACTAAGTTCAAGATTACCTTATTGTTTTAGTAAGTGAGAACTTTAATCACACTAAGAATAAAGTGTCATCATCATAAATTTCTTGGAGGTTTTATGATTGTGTAATTTTAGGGAGTGACCTCGTGGTTTCATTTGCTTATGTTGGCGTAGTTTCTTGACTAGTATATTGTTTGACTAATTTCAGGAGATAATCATGGATTTTTTTAGAATTTTATCATTCTATTAGTATATTAAATAGAAAAAATAATTCTTGGTGAGATAGAATCCTGAAGTATTTCAAGTGGTTCCATCTCTTGCCCCATCTTTATGGAATTCTTCTTAAACTAGTCCATTTTGGTAGAAGGATGTATGCGATGACAATAATGATAATGTCACATGACTAATTGGTCATTATATTGATATTGATATCATGGGGGCTAACAAGGCATTAATTTCCCTCATCTAGAAAAGTATATTTTTCCTTTTTGTTGTATCCAAATCATACACATGAGGCCAAATTTGTGAAGGTTTTTGTGTGGGAGTTACTAGGGACTCTTATTTTGATTGTGGCACTTTTCATTATTAGCATGGTGAAATTTGAGCAACTTCTAGAGGTATCATGCATTTTAAATTTTCTTCCTTCATATTCCTTTTAGGTATGATAATATATCATGCATAAGCCTTTGTGTTTGTTTCTTCTTAAGGGAATACATGTTGTTTGATGTTCATGGATCATTTTCAATATTCATAGTTGAGAATCTACCATTAGTGCATGTGACCACTTAATTGAGAGGGGTTGTCTATTCCTCTCCTATATCTCTTTATTTAGGGGGTTTCTCTCTCTTTCCTTGAGGGGGGCTTCTTTTTGGGGGGATCTTTTTCTTGCATGAGGTTTTATCCTTCATAATTCCTTAAGGGACACATTTTATACATGAGTACTTAACATGGTTATACCTTTACCAATAACCATCCAACTACCTCTATCCACCTAAGCTACAATTATGGGGGTGTTGGTGCATTATTTTATTTTTACATATAGTTAATTACTTTATTGAATATTACACACCTAGAATAATATAATCTTGCTTAAGTAGGCATCCACTTAGGTAGGTTACATTTGCATCATACAATTTGTACTTTCTTTGTTTAGTGGAGATGTTGTGCACAATGTGGTTACATCCTTATCCCACATTCGGTTATACATTCACATCTCTTGATAGTGTATTCTATATATACCCACTCATAGCTCATTGTTGAGCATCTCTCATATCTCATTTTAATCCATAATTTGATTACAATATAATTTATCCTATCACATTAACCTTAAATGTGCTTTTCTTTAGGCCTTCTTAATTTTGGGTGACTATCTCCATACACAAATCTTTCGATGTTAGTATAATATATGCCTTGGAATAATAAATGTCTGTATATGCTATGAAGGGACAAATCTATGACAATGGATTTGTCTACTATCCATGAATTTGTTTGTGAAATATATAGACTTTTGTTTTTCACTTTGTTTGGTTGCCTTAGCTTCTTCCACTTTTTTTGATATCTAGAGGGTTAAGATCATTTAAGAATGCTTAGGTGGGTTGTTAGCATGTCACAGGAGGAAATGTTGTCTTAGGTCAACTTACATATATATGTTTATACAAGGTCACAAACACCACTCTTAGTCATGCACATATGCTCGCATAAATGCTTTTGTAGAACTCAATTCCTTTTAATGCTCCAATTGTAGTGTGTAATGCAAATGCCATGCCAATATAGCTCTTGAATCACAAATTCCATCATAAATGCATCAAATGCCTTTTAAATACAAGAACACAACAACACATTGTGCAAATTTTTGTTTAGCCAACCCTAAATGAGAAGAATATAGGTGGGAGTCAACCAAAATTGAATTTAAAAATAATAATTTTTTTTATATTAAATATAGAGGAAATAACGATTACAGATTACCAACTGGTTGTTTTAGTTCAAAGAAAAAAAAACTAGTTACAAGACTACCCCAGCAATTACATAGCAACAGACTAGCCCCTGTTACAATAGCTACAAAGTATCCTCAGAAAACCCCCTGTATATGCCCTGTTACAATCCATTACATTGCCCAAGTCTATCATAACAAGATACAATTGAACATCAAGTCATAGCCATACAAAAAATCTGCACAAGCATATACCATTAACCTTTACAACTATAAATACGAAGTAGAATAAACTAAATGCCTTTGCTGTCCCATAGTAGATGCTACTCTGTCCTGATTGTACCTTCCATTGCCACAGAAGGTTCCAGTGCCCTGCTTAAGGTCCACAAACATGCAATGGCCCCTGCATCCAATCTTTCAACCACTACGTTGTCACTCTCCATGTTGTTTCTGCCACACATAACTGCTCAGATCTAAAGGACTGCATCATTGATTTGTCCCTTAAGCCTGCTTCCCCCATCTCCCTCATCCACAATGACATCATTAAATACCTTTTGAAACCCTCTTAAAGTTTTGAGAAACATCCCCGATTTAGCATAATCATAATTCCAGTTATGTTCTCTTTTCATCTCCGTTTTGCAACCCACCTCATCAGTTAACAGTCTCCTGAATTTAGCCATGTTAGCCTCCATCACCATTGTAACCTGCATAGCCACATTGAAAAAAATGAGTTGTTTATTGAACTCAGTAAGCCCTCTAGCACTTCCTTGGAATTTTTCCTCATTCCTAGCCCACCAAATGAACCAAAGGATCTCAGTAGTGAGACAATCCCAGAAAGCATTAGCTTCCTTATTTAGCTTTTCATCACAAAACATAATATCACAATATCTAATATTATCGTTGCTACTCCAAATTAACAAATGATTACAGAAAATATTCCAGACCTCTTTTGCATAGAAACAGTTAAAGAAAATGTGCATTATATTTTCAGGAAACCTGCAGATAGTGCACATATCAACATCATTATGAGTATGTTTAAAAGGAAGCTTGTGCAATAGTAATTGCCATCTAAAGCAGGCTTTTTTTGGCTCCTCTAAATTCTACCAAATTGCTATGAGAGTTTTCCTCCACCTGCAATCTGCAAGTCTCACATCCCAACAAAGATTAACATGCTCAAGAATAGACTCTTTCTTGGTAAGCTCTTTATATAAATTTTTGGCCTTAATATCACATAAAGGAGAACCATCAAACCAAACAATATCATCATTAAAGTCACAACTATCCTTTACATTGTTAGAAACAGAAATATCTTTGCAAGCATCAACAAGAGTGTTGTAAGTTCTATTGTTAGGGTTGTCTAACCTAAACTCCTCAACCAACTTGTTCATAGACTTTAACCGACCCTTATCAAGGATGTCATGGAAAGTTAGAATGCCAGAATGCCACCACTTCTTAGCTGAACATCCCTGCAGCAAGGCCATGGGATTATTATGGTGCTCTAAGTTCCACCATAAGGAGGAATACTCATGAAACACATTCCCATTACGAAGGTCAACATTGCCATTTTTAAAGGAGAGCTTGTGTTTAATCATTTCCCAAGCCTTCCACATGCTATTAAAGACAGGAGAACTCACAGGTTACATGGGATGCTTGTTAAGAAGGATGTCACAAAGAGGTAGATTCTTCCAAGCCTTGGCCTTCTTGGGCATAGCCTTACTGATATTCCATCTAATAAGAACCTTCCATGGTTCCTTACCTTCCATAGCATGGGCAATCCATTTAATCGCAAGTGTGATGCCCTGGATCCTTAAATCCTTGAGACCCAGACCACCATCCATCTTCCCCATACAACACCAATCCCACTTAACTAGATGCTTCTTCTTCTAACCTTTACCATCAGACCACAGAAAAGCCCTGATCCTCTTTTGAATTTCGTTGATTTGATAACTGTTAAAGAACCAGACCGAAGCAAAGTAAATGCTATAAGAAGAGAGAATTTTTTGACAAATTTGGAACCTACCAGCAAAGGACAGATACTGCTTGTCCCAACTACCAAGCTTCTTATCAATTTTACCACTTATCCACTCCCACATCTCCTTTAAATTAGGACTAATGGCAAAAGGGATACCCAAATATCTTACCAGCTTATTGGGTCCTCCCCACTGGAAATTAAACTTTTGCAGCCAATTGGGCGGATTTTCCTTCCACCCAAGAAAACTGGACTTAGGAAAAGAAATTCTAGCTCCAGAAGCCTGACAGAATAACTGTAGCTTCTCCATTAGCCTATCAAGGTTTCTTTCCTCCATTTCAATAAAGATTGCAGTATCATCTGCAAACTGAATATTGATTAACTTTGACTGATCTAGGAGGAAAATCCCTCTTACTTGGGGAGAGATAGTCTGATCTTTGAGTAAATAGTGAAGAGCATCCAAAGCAATAACAAAAAGAGAGGGCGCAAGGGGGAACCCTTGTCTTATGGATCGGCCAAGGGAGATTTCCTTTGACAAGTCTCCATTAACATCGACTGAGCCACCGCGTCCTTCAGCAAAATATTCACAGCTTTGCAGAAATAGTCAGGGAACCCGAAAGCTTCCAACATGGTTCTCAGGAAATCCCATTCAATTCTGTCATAGGATTTTTCAAAGTATAAAAGCAACATTGCTGAGTTTTGATTAGTGTTCCTTGACCAGTTCATGGCCTCCTAGCTTGTAATCAGATTCTCTAAAATGTATCTCCCTTTAATGAACCCAGTCTGGGTACTATTAATGAAACTTGGGAGGATATCCACCAACATAAGAGCAAGAATTTTGTAAGAAAAATTCAACAGGGTTATGGGCCTCCAGTTTTTAACCAACGTCTTGTCACCCCCTTTAGGAAGGAGTTTATTAATACCCTTATTGATACATCTCCCCAAAGAACCTCTATCCAAAGCCTCTTGATATACTTGTAACAAATCCTCACTTACCCAGTCACTGAAGGTCTTGTAGAATTCAACTGGAAGTCCATCACAGCCTGGGGACTTATCATTCTACATAAATTGAATAGCCCTGTGCACTTCATCTTTGGTGATAGCAGCATTCAACCTGGCAGCTTGGGTAATATTGATTTTTTTGGGGATAATGCTTCTTATGCACTCTCTAGCCCTCATGTTACATTCCTAAAAATCTTCTGAGGTAAAGAGCATTTGATAAAAAGCATGGAAAGCAGCAAGAATATCTTTCTGAGAACTCAAGAGCCTACCATCCTCCCAGATTTGCCCAATCTGCTCTTTCCAAGATTTCTCTTTTATGTAATTGAAAAAGAATTTGGACCCTTTATCTCCCTAGTGGATCCAGTTCAGCTTGGCTCTGACCTTGAGGCCTTTGGACTTTTATGTTTCAATCTTTCTAAGATCATTTTTTGTTCTAGCCAGATCTTCACTTAAATAAGGATTTGAGGGATCCTCTTGCATCCTAGCCTCGGCCATGAAAAGTGCCTTTTGGAGCTCATGCTCTTCTTTCCTTCTGTCCATGGCCTTTTTTTTCCAATCGTTTGAAGAAGCTTCTGCCAGGCATCCACATTTTGGTTCCACCTATTAATGGCATTGTCTTCTTTCAAAATCCATTTATTTAATTCCCTAATGGACTTGATGCCATCTCTGCAATCCTCATCTTGAAGAAGCTGAGTATTTAAGATGAAGTTAGGCTTCTTGGGAGTTTCCAACCCACTATCTTGGGTCAAGGAGACCGTTGCTTTGATGGGATGATGGTCTGAGAGGGTGTAAGGGTGAACACACACATGCTGCCCAAAATTATTAGGGAGGAAGTTGACGACATTTTTACTTGCATAAAACCTATCTAGCCGAGAGTAGATCCTATTATTCCCTTGCTGAGCATTGCACCAAGTAAACTAGATGCCTTTGAATTCACTCTTTTTGTTTTCTAGAGGATCAAATAGCCCAAACTTGTTTTTAAACCTTTGCCAGAAATGCTTTTCCGAGCCTTTCCAGGCATCATTAATTCCCCCCCACTTATCTTCCATTTGCTCCACCATATTGAAGTCCCCCCAGAATCCAGGGCCCTTTAGGAAAATGCAATTCCATCCATTGCCACAGTTGGATTCTCTCTCTATGGTCATTAGGAGCATAAACTGCTCCAACCCCCATTCTCACACCCTCTTTTTCCAAGACAATCCAAACCACCCTGTTACAGGGCGATATTCCACTACCCACCATGAACTGCTTCCATTTACTAGCAAGGAGAATTGTCACACCTCCTTTCCCCCTCTCATGCTGGGTGGAGAAATGGTAAGAGTCTTTCCATATGAATCTCATGTTAACCTCCAAAGCGAACCCTTTAGCTTTCGTCTCTTGTAAAAGGACAATATCTTTTTTAGGCTCCAGATTTAAGAACCTTCTCACAATATATTTTCTGTCGAGGAACTCCAGACCTCGAATGTTCCACGATATAATATTAAGATTCATGTTCACCTGCTATAGGGGTGTCCTCTTGGCAATTTTTGAACTGCTCAAAACATTTCAGAAGTTTTTCCTCAACCTCCGTCCTCTTGGCCATAGAAGATTGAATAACAAGACTGGTCTTCTTTCTTTTATTCTTGGTCTGCTGGCTGTTGGAATTTCCGGAGGCTGGGGCATCATATTTCCTTGGTCTCCGAGGCCCCTTTTTAGGTTTAGAGCATATCACAGACCTCTCCTTTCTATTCTCCTCCTCAACATCATCCCCGAAGTCACCTGTGGCCTCACCCGCTATGGATGGCATGGGGTTGGACACCGAAAGTATACCACCCGGGATGGGCTCTGAATTGTCATGACATCTATGATCAAGTTGGTTGGAATCCGGTTGGACAACCCTAGTAATAGTATCAGACAACTCATTAGAAATACCTCCATTCAGATGATCCTCAACCTTAAGGCTATTGCATAAAGTGACATCCGTTTCAGCTTGCAGCTCTGATGCTATCCCCATAACTGAGGATTTGGAGGAATCACTCCCAGCAATAGACCAAGCTTGGAGATCACCTGAATGGTGCATTTCTAATTGAATTGTCCTCTCAGCTCTATTGATTTGTTTTAGGTTATTCTGTTCAGATTTGTACTTAGGCGGACCACATTTATTTAGCAAATTTTCCTCAATTCTTTCTCGAATTTTTTGCATACAAGTTGCTGAGCATTAAGTTTTTCAATTTGTTCCTTGTTCCAATTAATTGAAGAAGCAGAGTTTGTGGTGGATTTGGGTCCAACATCAAGGTCAATTTTCTCATTGTTATCTACCTCCTCCTCCTCGACAAGGGCATCAAACGAATTATTGGTCAGGAGCAAATTGTGAATAGGGAAGGGCTTCCCTAGGGTTTGAACACCCTGATTCACCAAACTCGAGGGGTTTAGATCCACCATAGGATCACAATCCTGTTGGGTACGAGATAACTCCTCAACTGAGCCGAGACCAGTTGGGTGGGCTCTGACAGAACCCCCCATGGAATTCACCATGTCGGCACCAGCATTCTGGTTCTGCTTAGCCCCCTTAGAGGGTCTACCTGTCTCTCAATTATCTTTCCTTTTAATTAGATGACAGTTCTTACGAATATGGCCTTCATGTCGACACAAGTAACAGTCATTTATACTGCCCAAAATTTCAAGAGGGCAACTAACAATTTTTCCATCATCTTCAATGAGGAGCCCGGGAGGGAACTTAATCTCGGGTATCAGAGAAACGAGAGCCCTAGCATCTAGGTTCGACAGTGAGGCCTTCGCTTTGTCCATTTTGAGCACATTACCAAACGGCGCTAGAATGGACGGGACAAGTTTCCAAAATTCCGGGGGCACATTCTTCACAATGACCCACCGTGGGCAGGAGAGAGCAAGCACTTCCTCTGCAATGGCAACAGGGTTCCAAGCTAGCGCTCGAAACATGCAGCCACCAACATTCCAGAAAGACCTAGCAAGGGCTTTGCCCTGCATCTCATGGTTTCTAAAGAAAATAACGAATAATCCCTTTTGCAGTAATCTACAGTAGTTTATTTGAATTCTGAATTTAGAGAGCCATATGCCGGAGAACCAAGAATCCAAAAATTTCCTATAAGGGAGTTTATTGCTATCAGTAGCCGCAAAGAAAATAGCAATCTCTTTAATCCTAGACTTCTCATTTCTGATGACCTCTCTCATTTCAGGGCTAGGCTTAAGCAAAACAAAACCGGAAGTGCAAGAAGGCTTACCTTGATCTCCAAAAATGCTATCAGAACCCACCACTAGTTGTTGATTTGAAACAGAAAATTGCGCGCCGGTTGGGAAAACCGTTTCCTTGCCCACAACTGCATCTTTAAAGCTTTTACCACATGCTGCGCCCTCACTGCTCACAGGGGGTACGGGTATGACTTTATCTTCCTCCATAAAATCCCCCAGGGGGCTGAGCCGCAAGGAGCCCTCAGAGCCGAGACGCCATGGCACGAAACCAGGAAAACACAATACAAGACCAAAGAAAGAAAAACACGGGAACCGAAAGAAAAAGAGAATGAAAACATAAAACCGCAAAAAGGGCACTCAACCCAAATTACGGCCTAAGCCACGTTGACACACCTCCGTGGGGGAGAGCCCTACCTCCCCCACACGTCACCTCTCCAAGTACTAGGCACACCGACCGAGGCGCCACTTCTCCTCTGCGTCCAAATTTTTTTCGTCGTTAAAAGCCCAACATTATCTATCAAAAATAATAATTTTAAGAAGAACAAGCCTACAATAAGAACATCCCTACAATCATAAACATTTCCTAAAACATAAAAAACCAAATTATATTGAGTAATTTATGTATGAAAAATATGTACATACATTTATATAATATTAAACATTAAGATGGATATAAATGTGTGAACATATAGATGTGAAAAACTATATAAGAATATGTATGACTAAATAACTAACATAGAAAAAAGACCTAACCTTTTATCAATATATCTATATATATAAACCACTCTCCTCAAATAAATGCCAAACAAAGTAGAGTTTTCTAAATTATACTATCATTATAATATTAAAAAAAGAACAACACATTTTGAATATGAAAAAGAATATTGACCAACCTTCCTTAAACAAGAGGATTTGTTTAGTATAAACCACACCTCAAATAAAGGGCAAAACAAAAGAGTTTTCTAAATTATACTACCATTATAATATTAAAGAAAGATCAACACATTTTGAATATCGAAAAAGAATATTGACCACTTTCCTTAAACAAGAATATGTGTTTAGTACAGTCGAATATTCTCGTAATATGAAACTTCTCATTTATACAAAGTTGCATACAATTCTATTTTTTTAAAGCTTGGTTTGACATAAATTGAATGGACCGCCCGGCGGCCGCAACCCGTGGATTACTGAAGAGGCGTCTTTAAAACCAGTCAATTTAAATCTTCGTAATCGCATCGTTAAGTCGGTAACGATAATCACAAGAAAATTATTGTGGGTGGGGAGGATTCCGCAGTCGACAATTATTGAAAGCAGATTCCCTTCGCTCTCCACAAAACAAAATACAATCAAGTGCGATAAAATCCGGAGGACTGGTTGGGATTCTTCATCTCGTTGCAGAAACACCCATTTCAGCACTTATCTGGTCAGTGTTCATTCTAAATATGGCCATGATGATTTTATATCTTGAATGCGATTTAAATTGGATGGAATTAGGAGGAATTGAATTTGTTTTCTGTATTGCTTTTGCTTCGGTGTTGAATTAATCTCTCTGTTTTGTTCTGCATAGTTTTTAAGATTTATCTTACCTTCTTGCCAAATTCGAAAATTATTTCAGGTCTTTAGGACCTATCAAAGTGTATTTACTTGCTCAAAAGTTTGTTTCTGTGGTTTTTTAGTTTTACAAATATACTCTCCAAAGCTTTGCTGGGCAATAAATTTCAACAGGGAATGTGATTTATACCTTACAATTCGTTGCTTCCAAGGTGTTTTTGGGTGTCTATTTGCTAGCTTTACAGTAGTAGATTGGTTTTTGGTTTTCTAATGATAAGTAGTTAACGCAGCATGATTTTTTCGGATTCAGCTGTGTAATAATCTCTCATTAACATGAATGGCAAGTGATGCTCACAGGGGCAAAGCACAGGACCATCTGGGAGTTTTTTTCTTTGAGTGATTCCCTTAGACAGATAAATAGGATGTTTCTAAATAAGGATTGATGTATTTCTTCATGCTTATAATAGAAGAGAATAGCTAAACAACTGGGCTTTTCTAGGGCAAAATAACTACTTTGCTTTGCTTTTGGACCGCTTAGTTTCCTTTACAAGTCTGTTTTTCCTGCAAATTATGCCCGAATTATAGAACAGAGTAAGAGATTCACATTATTTGTATTAACCGAATATTTTATGGAGAGATGGTGTCAAAAACAATAGCTAGTCGAGCTATTTCATGCCTGTTGGTAAAAGAAAAAGACTGTTTTCTTTTCAGTTACTGGGTTGGGAAAACATTGGACTTTTGCAAAGCTCAACCTAGGGTTGTTTTGCACCATGTAATAAATGAGATTAGATTAAAATAAACCCAGTTTTTCTACTAAAGCTTAACAAGATTTCCTGAAGTAGATCGTTAGGTCCTTCAGGCTTTAGGTTATTGCTATAACTGTAAGCCTTAAAGCATCTTAGCAGTGGCTGTAACATAAAATGTCCTAGGGTTTGTTATGTGATGTGTAAGGGATGCATTTATAAAGACAGTGACCCGGTTTAAACTTGAAATCCCCACACTGCATTAAGGTGGCCCATAACTCAGATGACATGCCATGGAGAATCTGAAGCATTAGAATATGGATAAGCTAGGTTGTGAAGTACTGAAAATGCGGTACAATTGTCAGGGGTCTCAATGCCTAACATCAAGCATTGCGTCCTAGATGTTAAATTATATGAAGACGGACTATAATATGTTTTTCTGTGTTTATGCTATATAGTTCTGCTAATTCATCTGGTGACAGGTAGACTATATGCATAACATTGTTTGTATTATGATGTTTGACTCTGAATCATTGTTGCTTTTATTTGAGACACATGTTATACTCTTGGGTGAAAAAACTTGCTCACTCTTTGGTTGTTCCATCCTTTCCATTCTAGGGGGATTTTCATCTAATTTTTTGGGGACAATTTTTTTGACTTAGTACTTGATTTCTATATGCTGCCAAAGAAGCAGTTCTGATGGCACATTCTGGGCTTTCCATTGACGATGAACTATTGAAATTTATCCAGTCTCATGATATCAGATTTCAAAGCTACATGTCTGGTTTGAACCTCAAAGATATAGCATTTGTTGCTATATCTCCCCCTTTTATTTAATCTGGAAAATCGCTCCATTGGTAGAAAGGGGATGCTTTAAATTCTATTTCACCTGCACGTGTCTCGATTCACAGAATTCCATCAAATCATTCACAATTGATGCTGTGAATGTGCTTTCTTCAGAGATATATCGCCCAACGTTTGAACTGTATTTTGGTTGCTGAAATCCCAGTAAAAGTTAGCTTTCGTTTTAATGTTTATGCCATAGTTTATTTTAACAAGAAGTGATCTATTTTAAGAAGTGATCTGTAAAGTTTGTGAAGAATTTTATATTCAAAGTTGTGTGGAAATTCTTCCTATGCTAATCTTGATAGGAATGTTATACAAATTTCAAATCAATTATTATAGAGATTTGAAGAAATACATATGATATAACATAGACATAATAACAATCAAATGTAACACTGATTCATATGGAAAAATCTTTTTGAAAGAAAAACCCCACACTTCAAATATTACACAATATATTATCAAATCTGGAAACAGATTACAACACACTTGTAATGTAAGTTCTTACATATTCTCCTCATCTAAATTCTAGAGGAATTTCAATAGCATAAGCCTTCAAACTAAACTGTCTTGAATGACTATCTAAAAGCATCAAAATATATATATATATATATATATATATATAGAAAATTACATTGTATGTGAGAACCTTCAACCTTCTAGAGGTGAGGTTCTATTTTGAAACAACTAATAAAAAGATGATGACTCTCATCATAAATATCATAATTATCTTGTGCACTAACTTGTTCCTATCTCTATGCAATATTCTTCTCAGAATGGCCACTTTTCTTGTCTTAAAAAGATATCTAGGCTGGGGTCTCATGCAAGGGCTTCAGGATCTATTTTGAAGGAGCAGGGGTCTCATGAAGCAAAAAACTAATTAGAATCTTTCCTTGAATAATAGCAGCCTCTATTTTTTATTTTGAAGATTTGAGCAGGTGTATTTGGAGTGGGGCTAGAAATTGTCCCGCCAACTTAAGCTTTTTTTTTCTACTATTTGTCAATCATCTGGAATTTTTGAATTCCCATCAATTAATTTTTTATTATTTTATATTTATTTACTTAATTAAATTGAATATACAAAATAATAAAATTAATGAGACCACCAACTTCCATAACTTTCGGAGCTTTAACCCTTTAAACTTAAAGTACACTACAAAATTCATGGGACCACCCACTTTAAAATATTCTTAAAAAATCTGTGTGGTACCCACTGAATTTTTTTAAGATGCCTTTCCATGAAACCCACCCTTATTTTTAGCTCTGTTTTTTTAACAACAAATTTACAGATGCTGCCATATTTCTGATCTAATAGCAGCAAAAAAATCTTTCTCCACAATATTTTGGTAAGTCAGAGGATAAAGAATTTCAAAAATTTGGATTCAATGAGGATCCAAAAGGAAAAAGTGAAACTTATTTTTTTAAATTTGAAGACAAAATAGTTATTGTGTAAAAATAAAGAAAATGAAGAGAAATTAGAATTTACAATAATTTTTTTATTAATTTTTAGATTGCTAATTTCATTATACAATACATAGTAACATCGTATGATAATTTATTCTTATATAGTAAATTATTGCAAGTATATAGTTAATAGAAAATACGGAAAAAATGGAATGAGCTAATAATACATTACAGTAGAGTTCAGTAGGTTGATAATGAAGCTTCAAGGGTATAAGCTCTCCTAATTTGATCAATCTTCCCGCAATTAATCTTGGCTTCCCCCAAGATATCAAAATCTTTGTCATAAAAAATTGGCTGGATATGTATCTGAATCTAACTGTTTTTGCTAGCAGTAAAACACAAAATCGCTAAATCGATTTACAAATAAATTTTGATTTCTGATCACAAACAGTAAGATAAAGTTTTAAAATCAATTCTTTAAACCGTTATATCAGTTTCTGAATTTTATTCAAAAAGTTATTTAACAATTAAATAAATTATTTTTTAAATAAAATTAAAATTTCGACGAATTTTAATAAATAAAAAGAATTTATCTGAACTGAAAAATGAAATTGATTACAAAGCTCTGAAAATCACCAAACCCTGCCCTGAAATCACCAAGCCCCCCTCGACAATCTCTTTTTCCGGCAAAATAAACCCTTGCAAATGCGAAAAAACAAAGAAAAGTTTTAATGGTAAAAAAAATGGCCCGAAATCATTAAACAGGGTCAAACTCGGCGAGTTATAGTCAACCATACGATTCTTACACGTTCCTCCTGTTTTCTTAGCAATTTCTCGGGTAAAAATCGGCATACGACTGTTATCAGTCAACCATACGATTCTTACAAGTTCCTCCTGTTTTCTTAGCAATTTCTCTGGTAAAAATCGGCATACGACTGTTATCAGTCAACCATACGATTCTCACAAGTTCCTCCTGTTTTCTTAGCAATTTCTCTGGTAAAAATCGGCATACGACTGTCCCGGCCGTGTCTACGGAAAAACGCGATTTTACTAGTCAAAAAGTCGCCCTGGCACGCGGGTCATGACTTATCGCGAGTTTTTGAGATTTTTTTGTTTCTCTACTTATTTAATACAATGTGCGACGAATGTGAGATTGTATCTCGAAGACAACAAAGTTTCTTCCTCTTCCCAAGGTGGCCTGGATCGCTGTGCAATAATCATAAAAGCGTACTAAGTTGTTATCGTGGTAAGTGGATCGCCAAGGATAGTATTACTAAAAATACTGCACTGACTCTCTTTATTATGCATTCGATAGGAAGATAATAATGAGGGATAAATGCTCCATGGGTGGAGAATTGACAATGGGATGTTTTGGTCTCTGATGCTAGATGTTACATATAACCACTTATTGCATTTATATTTCATCGTATGATCTAAATTTGCTTTTTGTTTGCAGATAGAGGTCGATAAAACTGCTATTCAAGTTTCTTCTGTGTCTGAATAATGGCAATCGCAAACAAGGTTCGTTTTCTGGCAATCCTAGATCTCTTTCAAGTTTTATGAAAAATAACAAACCCAACTTCATATGATGTTGCCTACTGTTTGTTATGTGCCCAAACATAGAAAGAACTATATAAATAATATTAATAATATGAATATAATTATAGGTTGTTTCTAGATCAAGAGATACTTTAATTTATCCATTTTCTTGCATTTACTACGAGAAATATTTTACAATAAGTCATTTATGCATTCAGCCCCTCTTAAAATTTAATCATTGGTCCATTAAACTGTAGTAGAAAATTTTCTAGGCTACTTAAGATAAATTCTTAGTTGAAATAATTGCTATAAACCTTTAACAGGTTTCCTGCTTACTTTGCTAACTTTAATTTTTCCATTTTGCTGACTGCAGATTATGGGGCATCAAATCCTGCCATTTGACCTGAAGGAGAATTCCTCCTCGAGGTGAATACTAGATCCTTATTCTATGGAATTTGGATTTTGGTATCCCACTTTACTATAATATACAATTTTAAAACTTTTGAATACAGACTTGTTATTGTTAATATTCTCTATGCCTGATCCAGTCTTAAAGCCTAATATACTTAAGGTTTTATGGATTCAAGCATTAGCATTTCCATTATGGTTTATAGTTTTTCTTGTTCCGTTGCTTGCTATTTTCAGAATGTTGTATATAGTTGATGCGTTTGATTATTCCTAAGGCTGCCAAAATTAGACCATAAATATGTTCTAGTGCAGCTTTTGTCTGTTGGTGTATTCCAGCTCTATATAAGCTAATTCTGAAGGTCAAAGAATTAAATGTTGATTGGAAGTTTTCACTACCAAGCTGTTCTTTTGGGGTTGAGTGCCTTCGTTCAGTCAGTTTTGTCAGTGTATGTTGTCCCAACTCTCATCCTCCAAAGTCTTGTAAAATGGCAGGAAACTTGTCTTGAGAGTAAAATATCTAGAGAAAAAACACGGTCCTGTCCCGAATTTCAGTTGATAAAGTTCACGTGTAAATCCATTTTTCGGCAATTATGATGCTTGCTTTGAGACCCAAAAAGTTGTCCCTGGCAACTATATCTTATATTGCTGTAATGGGAAATCTTCATTGGTGTCCCTAAATGGATTTTTTTTTTGAGGAACTAATCATTTCAATCCTTCTTTCATGGGTATTGGTTGTTATAACTTATTTTTCTCATGTAGAGTTATCAAAGCTAATTAAATTTTTACTGTCAATTTTGTAAGATTCCATTGCCATTCTTTCTGTGACAACGTTTGAACCTTAACCAAATATTGCAAGAGCAGCTGTTCATCTATGCATTACCTAGACAGGTGTGTATTGTAGTAACCTTCACAAAAATTGTATAACTAACTTACTACTCCTGAATTTATAAAAAACACATCACACTGAAATACTGTATTTTATCAACAACATAGAACTGGATTACACAGATAAATAACAGCATGCTACCACACCAAACCTGCAACAAATGTGATGATCTGCAAACAATTCTCCAAAACTGACTGACTATGTACTGTGCACACCTATGACAGACCACCAAATGCTTGCCAAAAATGAAGAGAATATCTTAAGCACAATTGCAGCCCCTTGGATTAGACTACCAAGGGAGCCAAAGGGGTTTCGTCCCCTGGTTTCAAATTCAATGGTTTCATCCTTTGGTTTCAGAATTCAAGGGATTCCATCATCAAATCAGCCACAGAACACTAATGCAGAAATATAACAGCAAAAAGGGAGACAGTTCTAACAGACAAATGCCTCATTTCATGGCACAAAAGAGGGCCCAAATCCTGGCGCACCCATAATTTGACTGCATTGCCAGAATAGCAAATGCTATTCAAGTCAACACCACCATAATTTAGCACCCCTTCTCTGACAATATCATTGCCCTCTTTGAAAAGTCAATTTGTAACTCCTATTACGCATTGTCAGAAACTGACAAAATTAAACAAAAAATTCCATTTAATACAATTTATTTGTTATTGCTATTTTTTCCAAATTTTAATGGGCTTATGGATCGCTGCATAATGAATTAATGGAAAGGGGACATTATAAGCTCACTCCTTCTGGGATTGCTTAACTACAAGCAATGCATTTCTGGATGTTCAAATATCTTTGGCTTCTCACAAGTATCATCCTCTTTGGGTAGGGCTTTCCAACGGATCAACTACTTTGTGATAATCTTGTCCCTTAGTTCCCTCTCTCGTATGTCAATGATGGCAATTGGCACCAATGTAAGTTTTCCCTCATCATTTAGGGGTGTTAAATCAACTAATGGCGCAATATGTTGGCCCAATGCTCTTTTGAGGCAAGATATGTGGAAACCATTGTGAATCCAATTGCTTGTTGGCAATTCCAGCTTAGAAGCTACTTCACCCACTCTCCTCAAAACTCTATATGGTCCATAGACATGGGGTTTGAGCTTTTTAGCCCCTACTTGATTAATAGAGGTCTACCTATAGGGTTGCAGGAACAAAAGAACCATATCATCAACCTTGAATGATCTCTTAGTATAATGTTGATCTACATAGAGCTTTTGATGATTTTGGGCCTGTTGCAAACAATCTTTAACTGACCTCAAAATATCTCAGCTATGCTCCACCAAGTCACTAGCTATTGGTGTACCCTATTGTTAGTAAACACCAAATTAGTGAAAGTCAGTGCACCATATCCATACAATGCCATAAGTGGAGTTCTGTTGATGGACATGTGATGGGTGGTATTATAGCAATACTCTCCAAGGTGCAACCATTTGACCTATGTTGTTTGTTGATTTGTGACATAGTTTCTCAAATATCCTTCAACCCTCTTATTCACTATCTCTGTTTGACCATTTGTATGTGGGTGATAACTAGTAGTGGGAGTGAGCTTGGCACTATTCAAACAAACTAATTCCTGCCAAAAGGAGCTAAGGAATCTACTATCCCTATTATTGAAAATGTTTTTAGGCAAGCCATGCAACCTAGACACTTATTTGAAAAATAAATCAGCAACCAAGAGTGCTTTGAAAAATAAATCAGTAACCAGGAGTGCTTTGAAATCTGCAAGAATGACAAAGAAGTGTGCATACTTGGTTAATCTATCCACAATCACATAAATACATTATCTACTAGTTACCTTTGTGTAATGTCCCCTTTTGTGGATATACCTGATTTTTGCCCAAAAATAAGGATTCCAACAATACAGTTTATTTGCAAAGAGTATTCTATAAATAAATTACACAATTACAATAGAACTTAGAGAAAACCCTAATTAATTAACATCAAATATTATGATCATCGATATTCCCTATTGAAAACACCATATCCTAAATACATTTGGGTCCATTTCATAGCTTATTTCCAACAGCCAACCATATTAGGAATTTTGTGGGAAAGCATGATAGGATGTTAGGAGCATGTCCTTCTCAATCAAGCCCAAGGGCACAAAATGAGCCTCCGAGTCATTCGGCCCCTTGGCCCCAGGAATTGGCACATCCATCTTGGGGTTGGCGTACTTGATGAGGGAATAGTACTACTGCATCTCCCTATCACACGTTTCACACCGATTCCGGATATGATTGCTTGTTGGAAATCAAATAAATGATTACTAATATTTCTTGATGAATTGACAATTTAAATTAATAAATAAATTAAAGTTTCTTAATAGATTTATAAATAAATAAATAATAAATGCAATCACATTGCATACCAATCACTTTCCAATATTTTAGATTGCTGCCCCTTTAATCAGAATTCTCATCCAATTCCAATCTGGTTTATTCATTCCATATTGATGCCTTCCACAAATTGATTCTACCTCTCTATATATTCCTCAAGGTGGGGTGAATAGTCACACCCTTTATCAACGCACCTCTTACAAAGGATGCATCCCTCCTTACTTAAGTGCTGCCTTTTAACTTCATTAATTAGTAATAATTTAATTTTGTGGAACTGCTGCATAGACATTCTCTAAATGACTCCCATCAAGCCCTTTGAAGAGTCGCTGCCTTTGGAGGACTATTAATTGCTGCCCCTGAAATGCTCCTTTGACTTGGCCGATTACATTCCAAATAAAGTTTTTATTTATTATTTTAATTAAATTTTTCAATGAATAGTTACATGTTACTGCTGTGATCTCATTGGTAAGGCAGATTCCTTAGCGGGGGCATGACTTAGTAATTGTACTTAATATTAAGGAATAAAATAGGACATCACACTTTGGAAGGCCTATGTTGAAGTCCATGGATATTCTCTCATGTATGATTTGGAATAGGTAATGGCTGCAATAATCTTGCAAGAAAAACATGTTTTGACTTGTTCTATTGATAAGTTGTGCACTCCTTGATGTATTGAAGTACATCATCCTTAGGCCCTTTCAAGAAAACCTTTTCCTAATCTGCTTGTTTGTTTTGTAGAATCTAGGGTGACCGGCCATGTGTGCATCATGCAAAACTTTCAAAATTCTCTCTTTCATCTTAGATTCAGGTACTAAATTTTTTTTATTTTTTACAAAATCCAGCCATGGGTGCATCATGCAATACTTTCAAAATCCTCTCTTTCATCTTAGATTTAGGTACGAAAAATATTTTATCTTTTACGAAATGAGACCATCCACTAGCCCATACTTATCATCTTTCACACTTCCCTCTAAGATGTTAATATAAAATGTGTTCTTGACATATTTGGCCATGATAAGAACCTTCCAATCACTAGAAATGACAGAAATAGGATCAAATAGTGAGCATTCTAGAAAGGGCATCAACAACTACATCTTTTTACCTTTCATATATTCTATATCAAGATCATAAGCTTGGAGCTTACCCATTTTTGTTGCTTGTCATTCAAAAGATTGTGAGAAGTCTAGTATGGAAAGTGTAGGGCATGAGCTAATTATCAAAATCTTTTTGTGTTGTATCCATCCATGCAAATGCTCCTTTTTTTTTCATGTTAGTCAAGAGTACTACTAGTTGTGAAAATCCCTTAACTAACCTTCTATAGCAGCTACATAGACCAAATAATGTGTTTGTTTGGTAGGGGGTGGCCAATCCAAAAAGGCCTGAATTTTTTGGTGATCCACCTACATGCCTTGAGCACTAACAACATGGCCCAAGTAGAAAATCTTTGTGGCCCCAAATTCAAACTTAGATTCTTTTGCAAATAGAGCTTGTTGCTATAAAATTTAAAGTACCATATCCAAGTGCCTTAGATAATCTTCCTATGCCTTGCTATATATCAAACTATCATAAAAAAAATACTAAAACAAATTTTCTTAATTGACTATCGAATATCTAATTCATCATGGATTGGAAAGTGGTTGGTGCATTAGTCAAACCAAATGGCATGACCAGAAACTCAAAATGTCCATAATGACATTTGAAAGCTGTTTTGTGCACATCCTCCTCGTGGACACAGATATGATGGTCAGTTGATCTCAAATTAATCTTTGAGAAATTAATTTCCCCATGCAACTTATCAATGAGCTCATTGATCTTGGGAATGGGCTATCAATTTTTTATTGTCCTCTTGTTCAAGGCTCTATAACTATGCACATTCTCATGGTGCCATTTTCTTCACAAGGACCACTAATGAAGCAAAGGGGTAGAGTTGGATTTGATGTAGCCCATTTTAAGCACTCCTTAATAGCCTTCTCTACTTGCTCTTTATATGTCTTTGGGTGGCAATAAGGAGTTATCATGACAAACTTAGTGCTTGGTTCCAACTCTATGATATGTTGGAATCCTCTGTCTATTTGCAATCTTATAGGCATATTACAAAACATGATACTATGCTTTTCCAAAAGAGTTTGAATATCAACATGATATCTATGCTCCTTACCAAATGATGAAATAGTGTGCATGCTGTAATGTCCCCTTTTTCTTGCCTTAAATCCACCCTATTTAATAGTGTTTTTAAACACTAGTATATATATTATATAATATTAAAATATAAATTAATATAATTAAAAAATAATAAAATAAAATAAGAATACTTTATTGGGGTTGGCCAAGTTTGGAGGAGAAAAAGAAAAAGAAAAGCAAATAAAATAAATATTTTTTCCTTGAGGAGATCGGCCAAATTTGGAGGGGAAAGGTGGCTATAAATATAAAAAACATTTGAGATCATTTGGGCATCCATTCATATCTTATTTTCATTTTGGAGATTCTTCTCTTTGGCTGCAACTTTGGTTGGGCTTCATTGCAAGGATGAAAACCCTTGTGAATGTGGTGAGTTGGACGAGACCCTAGCTCATCTTGTGGAGACTCATGACGAAGTTCTAATTGCACTTCATTGGAGACATTTGGAGGTTTGGAGCATCATTGCATAATCAGATTTGAAGATCAGATTTGGAGCAGCATTGTTGTGGCATTTTGTGAGCATATTGCATTAGGGTTTTGCCCTAATTTAGAGCGCCACTTTAGAGCAGACTTGAGCGTCTATCTTTGGAGGGTGATTTTACAATTTTTCTATGTTATCGGGTTCTTCTAAAAAGAACCCCATGCCCGCTCCTGGAGTGTTTGGGTCCAGAAGCGGCTTGGGGAGCGCTTGGGAGTGCCTAGGCAGCCTCGGGTTCCTTGTGGGTTCTGAAATCCTCTGCATCCTGTCTCTGTGGTTGCCTAATAGTATCCCAATGCTTCACTGCTACATCAAAGAATGCAACATCAAACCTAAACATCATAGTCCTGCCCTGAGCCAACGGGTTAGCATTGATCCAATAAAACCTCCCTCTAGAATATACTCCCTCTCCTCTGGGGCAAATTGATATGGGTACACTCATCTCCAATTGGGTCCATGTATCACTTTTTGAATCATACATCTTTATCTACATATTGTTTCTCTCTCCATTGATACAATTGTTCAGTCCTATGACTAAGATGAAGGTTCTTGTGGACATATCAAAAGTGAAGCCAACAAAATGAAATCTATAAAGAGTAATAAAGGGCAGAGTTTTGAATGTCTTGGTCACGGGGTTGCAAATGACTAAGGCACTGTTTCCCCTCATAGGACTAGAACAACATACAAAGGACCTATAGGAAGTCACTACACTTTTTAATTCATATGGGAAAAAGTTAATGAAAGCCTATACATATGAGGAGAAGGCACTACTTGCAATAGACTCAAGTATACTATATCATACTATCAAATGTATTTACAATTTTGTATATTTTTTTATTTTTTTGTATATATTATACAGCTGTACCCAAATGTATCGTACCCAAGGGAAAAAAAATTGCCGTACCGGCGTACCTGTACCCAATCCTATACTAGAATCGGCTACTTAGTATATTTGGTATGTACAATCATAGTTTTAGGTCTGACTTGTAGAGCAAAAATTTGGGCATATGTTTGGCATGTTTGAGCCCATGAATTCATTGTAAAATCAGTTCTTAATATTCAGTTTTGTAGCAGTAGACTTCTTTAATCAGAAATCAGATTTATTGGACCTATGTTTGGCACTTGGATGGTTGATTTTCATGGTTGTTATCATAGTTGATGATATCTATATGTTTGGCATATGTTTATTGGATGCCTATAAGTGTTTATTATTCTGAAAATAAAATTTGAATTCAGTCCTGGGGTTTGAGCAGAAAACTAAATCGGAAAGTGCAGAAAAATAAATCAGAAATCTAGGGTAGAAATCAGAAATTTTAGGGCAGATCCCATTGGGGATATTTCACATGCCCTCCATCACCAAGTGAATTGTTACCCATGCAACTTGTCCCTTGTGGATTGTTCTGTCCAAACTTTTAGTTGTTATCATTTGGGTGACCCCTCAAACATACCTCTAAGAGTTACATCTTTTCTTTGAGATTTAAACTTTGACTCTATGGATTGATAGTTTTGTGGGAATTTCCCAAGAGAATACTGCCATTGCCCTCCCAAAACGATTTTGTTTCCCCTAACTCCACATTATACAAAATCATCACATGCCTCACAATCACAAAGGATTATCTTGAGTTGTTGCATGATCTTTATGTAGGGGATTATGAATCTATTTGCAACAATGCCATTGAACCTTGAAAAATCCTCTACTGTCAATCCCCTCTTAGTCACCAAGCTCTATCAATGAAATTGTAGGTGGCTTCACTATCTATCAACATGTTAAATCTAATGCCTACATGATACCCCATGAACTCGGAATGGGTGGTACTATGGTGCTCTTGAAAGGGCTGCAAGAGTGCCATTGCTATCTTTTGTGCTGCTTCTATCTTCTATGGTTTGCTCCTTTGTGGCTCTGATTCTTTAGGCTCATTCTCATCATTAGACACCACCTCTATGTAATGTACTTGGCCCTTGCTAAGGCATTTGTGGCCGGGCTTCAATGGATCTCTACAAGTGAAACATAACTTATTTCTTTTGAGTTCAGTTTTGGTAATGTTATCCATCTTCCTTGTTGTAAATGGCTATTGGTGGCTGTGAGCTTAATCCACTCCTTTGAAAGTTCCCCTTCTAGCATCTAGTAGTAAGTGGTTTTGACTATGATGTATACTTATTCTTTAACACATATGGCTAAAGTGTCAAGGCTCTCTTGACAGCTTCTTGCAATGAAGTGGTGCAAAGGCCTTAACTAGGCCCCTTAAGAGGCTTAAATAAGCTCTCAACAAAGAGGAAAATGATCCTCTTCTCTGAAATATTTGGTATCCTAATTGCAACTCTTTGGAACTCTACTACATACACATCCATTGAAGTTTGTTTTTATTTTATTTTGGATAGTTCTACTCAAATTTGTCCAAGAACCTTTTGTGGAATCTCCAAATTCTGCAAAAGGCCATGCCTTTGTGTGATGAGGTCATGATGTCACCAATCATATGCTACACCTTCCAAGTGCAAGGTAGAAAACTGAATTGCATCTTCTTCTATCATAGGGCTGAGTGTAAAATATGTTTGTAGTTTTTACAACCAAGCATTAACAGAGATCTTGTTTGCGCCATCGAACGTGGGTGCAATTAATTTGTTTACTTTATGCTTCAATTGCTTTCTATTGTCACCTTGACTATTTCCTTGATTTCCTTTTTGCACAACTTTTCCCACTAACTCCAAATGCCTATCAAATGTTATAGCTGCCTTGTAATCTTCAGTCTTTCATTGATATTCTCCAAATAATTTGTCCAACTCCTCCATAGAAGAAGTTTTTGGCTTTGCTCTTTCTTTCCTCTATAAGACCATGTGTTTTGAAGATTTTGGAATAGAATTTATTGGTTGGTGATTGCATATGAGCTTTCCCACTTTGTGATGTTTTGGTATTTCCTTGATTCTATAATGGGAAGGTTGTGGGCATGTTTTCTTGGATCTGCAACAACCTCATCAGCAATCCAGTCATTCTTTCTTGTCCCATTTGGATTCCTATCATAGTGTCTTGAAGCAGGGCTACTCTTTCCTCCTCTAACAGGGATTTTTCATTTTTTCCTTATCCCACTGGCTGGCAAGATGTTAGCCTTGATACCTCTATAATATATTAATAACCTTTACAAAAACTAACTTACTATACCTAAATTTATAAACAACACACCATACTGAAATACTGCATTTTATTGACAACATAATGATAAAACTGGATTACACAGATGAATAACAGCATGCTACCACAGCAAACTTGCAACAAATGCGATGACTTGCAAACAATTCTCCAAAATTGATTGACTGGTTGCTGCATAGAGCTGTGACAGACCTTCAAACACTTGTCAAAAATGAAGAAAGAAAATATCTCTAGCACAATTGCAACCCTTGGATGAGATTGGTGAAGGAAGCCAAAGGGATTGGGTCCTCTGGTTTTGAGATTCAAGGGATTTGGTCCTCAAATCAGCTACAGAACACTAATGCAGAAACATAACAGTAAAAGGGAGACACTTCTAACAGCCAAAAACCTCATTTTATGGCGGTCCAAATCCCAGTGCACCCATAATCTAACTGCATTCCTAGAATAACAAATGCAATTCAAGTCAAAATGCCACTATAACTAAGCACCCCTACTCTGACAGCATAACTGCCCTCTTTGAAAAGTCAATTATTTCCATAATCCACTATTAGGAACTAACAAAATTAAACAGAAAGTGCCATTAAATATTATTTATTTGTTATTGCTAATTTTTTCAAACTCTAAGCCCCCCTTTAAAAAGACTTTTTCCTCCAGCCCATCGGGAAAATTAAAGGAATGGGCTTATGGGAATGCTGCAGGATGAATTAATGGAAAGGGGACATTACATGTATTTTGAAATGCTATGGAATATAAAACATTTTGTTTTCCTATCAACATGGTTACAAGTTTTGTGAGATATGAATGGAAAGTGAATGGGGTGATACACAACATCATTACTTGCTAATGCTAATTACAACCTATGTCAAGCTGTGAAGTGCCTACAAGATCCAAAAATACTCTCCTATTTAGAAGCCAAATTTTGTTCCTTCATTAGTTGCACCATTTTAAGTAAAAGGGCAAAAGCTGTAACTTCTTTGGAAACATGGGATATCTTTTCTTAATTCTTCAGACATGAAAGCTTGGTTAGTCAAAAATGCTTTTGATTTTGTTGATTGACAAGTCCTTAGCATGTTCAAATTAGATTATTATTTTCCTCAACTACTATAGAGTATATGATCATCATTCTCATTTAATGACGAAATCATGAAGAGTATAAGAGTGGAATTTGTGCATAATGTAACTTCTATCATGTGTTTAGCTGTAGGAACACTCCAATTTCATTTAGTTGCTTGTTGATTGTATTTTGTGTTTGTGCGAAGCACTATCACTCTGATTGGAATTTTTACATGCAAAATGTTCTGAAATTTTCAGATATCTCTTTCCTCGTATTTTTTGTTCATGTTTTCTAAATTCTATTTGTATTTTGAGTTGTGCAGATTATCTATACTGAATTCGAACCGCATACAAGAAAATGGTGTTGCAATGGTCTTAGGGAGAAATAAAATGCAAAAGCAAATTTCATTGCCATCCCATGTATTGCTTAAGACTTTCAATTGCAAGACAAGACTTAAAAGGTGTGTATCCAATGCACTCTTGTACTCTTTAAAAGAGAGGAAAATTTGGCTCTTAAAGGGAATCCTTTTTCCTCTTTGGCCTCTGACAAGAATTTCATATGAGGGGAATAAGAATCTTATAGGCTCTACACATTTTTTAAAAAAATCTGCATAATTTTCCAGAAGGAATATATTCCCAGCATTTTGTTCTCCGTAATGAAAGGGAAAACATAGGAGCACAACACAATAATAGATGCTAAGATCTGATCTCTGTGGTAATATTATCAGCTAAAGATGATCTTGGTAGTGCCACTTTTGTACTTGTTCAAATTTATTCATCGTGTATCTCCACTATCAGTAGGTGATAATTCCAGTTACCCTGAAATTTAACATTAAAATCAAACTGCCTCTAAAGAATACCATAGAGTATCTACAGCAGTCACGTTTCACACATAAATGAACACCCAAAATAAGAATCCTAATTCCTATCACATAGGTCTCTGCAAGTTAAAGTTCTCAGAGACTTTACCATAAATACATACCCTGGTAAAAGGATTAGACAGTGCTGACTATTCCGGTGAAAAAATTTCTTAAAAATAACCAAGATCTTGTGTCTAGGATGAAGTCCCAGCTCTATCTGGTCACATGCCTTATCCAAAGCAGTTTTTAGGAAAAGAGACTTGTATTCTGTCTCTTGCACCAACTTGATGATTTCCTTTTGATTTGTCTTAGATGAATATTCCTCTTATAAATCCTATTTGCTGAAGGAAAATGATTTGAAGCTAATGACTCGATCCAATTTGCTAAAATCTTAGTGAATATCTTATAGGAGACATTAATTAGCATGCAAAGCTTCTGCCCTCTTATCAATTCCTTTTTCTTTCCCATTGGCATCAATTTTGATCAATCCTACATATACCAATTCATTATTGCTCCTGGAGGCCAGTTTAATTTTAGATTGGTATTATCTTCACACACAGGCAATGGTAAACCATACAAAATTGCTCTAACCAAGCATTCCTGAAAATGTATAAAAGTCGGTGAAACCTAACTAATTAAATGTAAACATACAGGAACATTGGAATCCTACACAGAACTGCTCTAACCAAGTCATCCTGACAGTATGTGAAACACTACTGACTAAAACACAATAAGTGATGAGGCACAACTACATATTTTGTATATTTGCATACACAACTTTATTGCAGTATTTCTATGGGCAGAAGGAAACTTAAAGGTCTTTATCTGGGAAGATTTGGTGATAGTGGGAAAATTGCTCTGAATTTTAATTTTTGATTTTATAAGAGTTTCTTTGCTCTTTGAATTCTTTTAGTGGGCTCTACAAAATATCAAGTTTAACCACTCTATTGAGAAGTACACTGAATAACTTAAGCTGAATTTCAAATATAACATGTATGATTCTTAGATATCTAATTAGTTTATATGTATAGATTGGGCTACACTTCGGTTTCCTGGATGATATAAATACCTTTATAATTGTCAATAAAACTATTAAATGATAAAAATAATAATTTAGTGATCAATATGTTTTGGCTACATGTCTTGCAACATCCACTCATGCACTAGAGGAACTTGAATGAACCACAGATATACTGGAAGGATGGTCGCCTCACTTGAGCATGGAGTGCAAAAATATTCTAAGTCAAATCAAGTATCCATTTCAAGGGGCAATTCTGTCAAATACATTGACTTTGCTATCATTGGTAGTGGAGTGGCTGGTCTTAGGTATGCTCTCGAAGTTGCAAAACATGGATCTGTGGCAATCATTACAAAAGCTGAACCCCATGAAAGCAATACTAATTATGCACAAGGTGGTGTCAGTGCAGTTCTGGACCCATTTGATTCCATTGAGAATCATATAAGGGATACCATTGTTGCTGGCGCAAACTTATGTGATGAAGAAACTGTTAAGGTGAGGTGTGTGATATCTTTGTGTAGTTATCTTGACTTATTGGATTCACTGAACTTTAGTTTGATATGAATATATCAATTGTAAATACTAAATAGTATATGTATACGTAATTGAGCATTTTTGTGTCTACATAAAGTAACTGTAAGCTTAGGCTATATGCACCAAACCTTTATGTTATGCTGTTTCCCATTTATGTCTAATTTATTTTTAATTTCTTTTATATTTTTTACTTCCTTCAATTCCATTATTATGGCCCATGGGTATCACTTAAATTATAAATCTATAACTGATGAGATTAAGGGCTGGAGATAAGAGAGAATAAACATCTCTAGTTTGATTTAGGTTAATATCTGGGTTTAATATGGAATTAACATGGCTACATTTGGTTGGGAGGAAGTAGAACTGAGGATCAAAGGGAGGCTAGGACTCACTTATCCATGATGAAGATACTTCATTAATGGATTTGAGAGTTATTGAACACATGAATACAATCTTGAACTTCAAGAAACATGGTCATAAGGTTATAAGCAGAGCTGTGACATATTTGAAATTTCAATTGTTTTAGCAAAAGTGATCTGCTTGGGGGCTGTTATCAGGATAAGTTTGAGAAATTTATATTCTTCTCAATTGTATTATCTCTCTTAAGAAATTTGATCTTGTCCACATCATTTACTTGGACAAATGTTCCTAATAGCGTAAGGTGGAAAAAACATCGACCAGGCACCCTGGTTTGCAAGGTGCAAGAGAGTTGAACCCTATAAATAGCTAAATATTTTCAACCCTGTCATATTCCAAATTCCTCTTATTATGGCTGTCTATTATCGTCTTGAAATATTTAATGCAAACATTATCTGGTGTTTGCATACTCAAAAAATAAAATCTTACTCCATAGTTAATACCCAATATTGACATTTTCTATACAACTCTACAGGCAAAAGTTTTCTGCATATTTGTAGGTGTCAATATACTTATTCATAGGTGAATACCATCACTCATAAAGATATTCTTAGGTATCCAAAATATGGCTTCTTGGCAGAGAACAGAAGGTGTTAATAACTTAATTGGCATAACTCTTTGTAGGTGGTATGCACAGAAGGTCCAGAGAGAGTTCGAGAGCTTATGGCTATAGGCGCATCATTTGATCAAGGGGAAGATGGGAGCTTACATCTTGCTAGAGAGGGTGGGCATTCTCACCATCGTATTGTTCATGCAGCAGACATGACAGGCAGAGAGATTGAGCGAGCTCTGTTGAAAGCTGTTGTTAGCAACCCTAACATAATCATGCTTGAACATCACTTTGCTATAGACTTGCTTACGTCCAAGGTACTTAAATGGTTTTAGAGTATGATGTGATTGAACACCTGCTTTCTCTTTTTCAATTAGTCCTTGAAAAGAAGAGCAAGAAGATGATAACCTTTATTGTTTGCTTGTGTCACTTTTGCAGGATGGGTCAAATATTTACTGTCATGGTGTGGATACACTGAACACGGAAACTAATGAGGTAATGATGCTTTTCTTAAGTGCAATATTTGAGCCAATAATCAATTAGCAATTGTAGCATCAAAACCTACTTTTTACATCTCCCTATGTGCTGCATGTTGCTCTGAGCTCACAGTGGCACACAACTAGGTACAACAAATTTTCATCTTATTGAAATAGTAGACATTAGGAATCATTAGTGTTACATGTTGCAAAGCGCATAATTCTTTGTTTTCATTGTGGCACAGGTGGTCCGCTTCATTTCAAAAGTAACCCTACTTGCATCTGGTGGAGCTGGACATATTTATCCCAGTACTACAAACCCACGTGTATGTGAAAAATCTTAAGAACACCCATTACTCATTTCTACTGTTAGGAAAATGAACTGTCCTTCGATAAAGGTTTGGCCCAGCTTACTGATCTTTACACCTGCAAATGAATTAGCATTATATTCTATGTTCCATATAAATGGGGACACTCAATTATTTTGACATCAAAGGTACCAAAGTCAGTCTCTAGATTTAATTTTATAGTATATCAATGGAAGAAGCTACAATGGGGTTGGGAGGAAATCACATATAAAATTTATTCGGACATGCTTTTTAGGGTTTTGTTAAAAATCTTTTCTCTTCCAAGATTTCATATCCCACCTTCCTATTTCCAATCTCACCTTCCTATTTCCACAACTTCCTCTCAACAAAGTTTTAGGTGGCTAAGAGTAACAGCCTTGATTAATTGCTATGCTGAATCTGGGGTGGAAGTCCTGGTGACAAGTCATTTGGGAAGACAATCTCTTAGTTGTTGAATAAGGCTTTGATCTTGATTTTCAATTGCATTTTAAGAATTATAATGAAAGTTCTTGCATTTTTGTAGTCTATGATAAAATTTGGATTGCCTATCATAGCACTTAAAAATTTGAAACATGTTTAATGATTTTGGGTTGTCAGCAAAAATAACTTTTTGAGGGGTTACGAAATATCATGATTTTTTTGGTTTCAAATTTCTGATTTGTCTTTGGCAGAAATGTATGGAGAAAATATTTAGCTACCTGTTAATATCCAGCTATGATGATGGAAAATTTGAACACTGTAAAAGTTGAATTAGATATCGGTTAGAAAGCATATTGATTTCACAATGAAAATTGATGACAAATATACATTTTAACTAATGTATTACCTGGAACAAAACAAAAAACTTAATTTAGTATTTGCATTGCTTTGATATTTAGTGCATCTGTTCTTTTATCATTATGATTTTTCATATTATTTCCGGTGGAAGATCTTATGTGTGTTTCAAGAGGGTCTACCGATGGGATCAAATATGTATGGCAGTCTTACTTATCTTTTCAACATTGACCTTAAACAGGTTGCTACTGGCGATGGTATTGCAATGGCACATAGAGCACATGCAGTGATTTCAAATATGGAGTAAGATTAAGCTGCTGCTTAGCTTCTGAATCTGAAGTAATGTATAGTAAATTCAACTGGAATTATCATCACTATTCTTTTCTTTTGCTAACAAATTATTTTTTTGCACTTCCAATTTCAGGTTCGTACAGTTCCATCCAACTGCATTAGCTGATGAAGGTCTGCCTATTAAACCTTGTAAACGTGAAAATGCATTTTTAATATCTGAAGCTGTTCGTGGAGCTGGTGGTATTCTTTATAATCAAGATATGGAAAGATTCATGCCATTGTATGATGATAGAGCAGAACTTGCACCCAGAGATGTGGTGGCACGCAGTATTGATGACCAGTTAAAGACAAGGAATGAGAGATTTGTTTTACTGGATATAAGCCACAAGCCTATGGAGGAAATTCTCTCTCATTTTCCAAACATTGCTGCAGAGTGTATGAGGCATGGCCTTGACATAACAAGAAATCCTATACCAGTGGTACCAGCTGCACATTACATGTGCGGTGGAGTGCAAGCTGGACTTCATGGAGAGACCTGTATAGTTGGTCTATATGTAGCAGGTGAAGTTGCCTGTACAGGACTTCATGGTGCAAACAGGCTTGCAAGCAACTCATTGCTGGAAGCACTTGTGTTTGCACAGAGAGCTGTTGAACCATCACTGCATCACTTCGCTAGCTCAAATGTTTGCATTAAAGGATCAACTGATTGGCCTTTTCCCATTGCGTCAGTTGTACTTGTGAATTCACAACTTAATAATATCAAGGAATTCACAGCATTAACACGAGCAAGGTTACAGAAGATCATGTGGGACTATGTTGGAATTGTTCGTTCAATGGATCGTCTTAAAACAGCTGAGAAGTGTCTGGGAGAATTAGAGCTTGAATGGGAAGCTCATCTGTTTAAAGAAGGGTGGAGGCCATGCATGGTAAGTCTTGAAGTATGTGAAATGCGAAATTTGTTTTCTTGTGCCAATCTAGTTATCAATAGTGCTCTAACAAGACAAGAGAGTAGGGGATTGCATTACATAGTGGACTTTCCTGACCTTGTGGAGAGTCAGAGGCTTCCTACAATTATATTTCCCAGTTCTGCATTGAAATCTACTTGGAGTACACAGCTAGTTCACACACTTTTTGCGGATCCTATTTGCCAATGTGAGAATTCAAATGAAACTAAGAAGGGATCTCTTGTATGACGAACATATAATAATATGCAGATATCTTGAGCATCCCCTTTTTTCTTTGGCTGCTAGAGTGAACCTATGTATTTCGAGTTGTTACCTTTGGTCGTTGACGATGACATATCTGTATTAGTATTCTTTAGAGCCATACATTTCTATGAAGAAATGTTTATAATTGTAATGCCGAAAGGGGTGAATGAATAATTTATAATTTTGTCTTTTTGAGTCAACCAAGGAACATGATTCAAAAAAAGATGGAACCTATTCGCACATTTACAATGATGAGAGGGATATCAACCACACCAAAATTCATTGGTCGGACTAAAAAGAAGAATATGAAATATATGAAACTATTTATCATGAACGTTTGTAGTTGAATACAATTTTGATAATATTTTAATGTGACATGCTAAATTTAATGCATTTCAAAATCATTGTTGAGCTAGTAGATTACGGGATTGCTACATTTTGTTTTCAAAGTAGAGGAACAGGTACCAATATTACATCTTTTCCCCTCAAAGTAGAGGTCCCTATATTAATGTTGGAGTTTATGATTGAACTCCCACAACACCTCAATGAACCCTATGATTTAAACACTCTCTACATGAGAAAAAATAATTGACTTACTGTGAAGACTAAGATTTCATTATGCACAAAAGATTATGATTATAATATACAATGAAACCCTTGATATAAAGACAATGATGAAACTTTAGATGAGAATTAAATTAGATCACGACGTGTTTTAAGCCTATGATTGGAGATACAAAAAGACACACGACCTAAGTAAGTTTAAGTATGTTATTGTAAATAAGTCTTAATAATAATTAATTAGGTGATTAGCTTTTTCACACCAAATCCCACCTCCCGCCCCTTTAACAACAACTTAGGGAGTATGATGAAATGCAAAGATGTATTGATGATGAAGTGAGACAAAAGTATGAAAACAAAGTAAACTTAAGCTAAGTACAAATAGGTCAATTCTAAAAAGGTGATATCCTAACTAGATTGATAAGGAATCTATTTACACTAACACACCCCTTAACTTAAGGAATAATGTATGCATGATGATGAGTCTTGAGTACTAGGCCATGTTAGGTACTCATGTACAAATTTCTCATAAAGCAAAGTAAAGGAGAAAACCCATTGAGAACAAAACTCCTCTCCCAAAGAGAAATGATGCAAATGCAATGAAATGTACAAGTGAAGAAGTGATAAAAGGATTCATCATGACCCTCCAAGGACTACTTTCAAAAAGTACAATAATGTTTCCCCCATAGGAGAGAAAAGAGAGAAGGTCTATGTGATCACCCCAAAATGTGAGAAGGAAAGAATTGCATGCAAATGAATGCTCCCTCCAAAATTTGAGATGAGAAGAAAAATCATGCAACCTCCCTTCAAAATGATGTTGTAGTGTTGGTAGATTATCAACATTGGATGTTGAAGCCAATCCATGAATTTTGAACAATATTTCTCTTATTGGGAAGAAACAACACCACAAATATGTGCAAGATGACTTCCCATTCTAGATAAGAATATGCAAGAAGAAGGATGAAGGTCTCTAATTGTTTGTCTGTGGAGCCTGATCAAACTTTGGAGTTAATATTTTTGGTCACTTTAATTTCCTAGTGCGGTTTACCCCCAAATTAATTAATAGAGGAGTGTAGGGGGGCAACGCCTCTCTTATGGGATTCAGGGGCACTACCCCCTCGACGAGGGCCCAGGGCTAAAGCCCATGGTGGGGGTCTGAGGGAAGTGCCCTCAAAGCAAAAATTCCTTATTATTTTAAAAAAGATTTTGCTGTAAATTACTATTGTATTTCGATTGGAAAAACTAATTCATAACTGCTTGAAACAAGAAGTTTTATTGTTGCAGAATTAAGAAATGAAAGTCATGACACGAAGTTTGGTTAGCATGTTGCAATTTGTGTGCGGTGGAAGACAAAGGGTCGTGGTTATGAGAGGAATGAACACACAACAAAGTGTGGAGTGTATCATTGTTACTAGGTGTAACACATAGCAATGTGTGAGAATACTCAGCACAGTTTGATGTTGCACGTTGTAGTAGATTGTTGCAAGTTATTTTGTAATTTGTATTTCGTTGGAAGTATAATAAAATTGGACTACTATTGTTTGTGGACGTAGCCTAAAGGGTGAACCATGTTAAAAATTGTTGTCTTTTGCCTTTGTGATTTTGTTCCTATGTTATGTGAATTCATTTCTCTATTTTATTATTCATATTTGCATTATAATTGATATAATTTATTTATATTATTGCTCCAATCTTGCCAAAAATTCCACAACATAATTTTCACACATGATCCAAAGACCTAGATGTAATAGATCCAAAAACTTTTCAAATGCTCCATGTGAAGATTGATGTAGAACATGTACAAAAGATGCGATGTTGTGCTACAAAGAATTTATGGATGTTCTCTGTGAAGTGTCTCTAAACTTTGTGGTTGGGTAATAACTATCATCAAACAAAAGACTGATGTCCTCAATGGCGTCTTCCAAATATGCAATTTGGGACTCTACAAACAAAGATGCAATGTCTGGTAGAAATCTACCCCAATGTGGTGGATCTGAGATGATATCCTAGTGCAAAAAATCTTTGGAAGTTCTCAAGGAAGAAAATGTTGATGTAGCATTAGGTGATGAAATTGCAATGCATGCCATCAAACTAAATTATTTTATTGGTGATCCAAGCTGTAAGCCCCAAATCCCTAAGGTATGATAATCTTCTAGGTGTCAAGGGTATCAAACTCGGGCAAATCACCACAAAACCTATTTTCAAGTTGGGCAGCTAAGGATCAATGCTTGAGGTGGGTAAGAACTCCTTCACTTCTGGATTTCCAAGATCAAGGGCGTTTTTCCTAAGGTTTTAAATTGATTATTAATTGACTGAGCAAATACCTTACAACAAACTATATCCACTACACAATGCATCACAATATTGGTGCCACAATATATGTATTTGTTAGTTTGGAGATGTAAGAATGATCACCTACTTAACAAATAGTCCGCTATATAAGTGTCTGAGAATATTCTTTATGATAACCCCTTAGATGTTATAAACATTTATACTTGACTGCTAGAACACACTAACTAAAGGAAAACAAAAAAAATGTTTAAACTGATTGATTTTGAGTGCACTGAGGATAGTGGGGAGAGCAAACAAATAATAGACCGATGCCTTTATCTAACTAGGAAACAAAGTCTTTTAGCCTAGTCAAATATGCAATGATTGAAACTAAGGTGATGCATTAATGAATACACCACAAAAGATCATGTTTTCCAAAATGCACAAGAAAGTTGGGCTCTACACATACATCCAAAAAACCACAAATAGTTACATAATTAAACACGAGTCTACCTAGTATCCCATGCACATATCCATACACTTTCTTTATTGTTCTGAGAAGATATCTTGCAAAATATTTACAAGAATTTCATAGTTGTCTGGTTAGCTAACTAATCAGAAACATACACCATGCACAAGGAGACACTTAATAAAAAATGATTCTTCCATTAATCATCCATTCTGCAATAGTTACAAGTATCATTACATACTTGGGATAAACCCAAATTGTTATAATACAAAAATAACTATACCGAGAGTTGGAAACTATGAACCTTCTGGTTCCACTTTGTAAGTTTTCTCTCTACTACAGTCCTCTCAAGAAAAATGTTATCCTTTGAAAAATGAAGCTAAGGTAGATAAATTCCACGCCCAAGTTGTTAGAGAATGTTAAAGGGTTGTCCAACTAGAAAAACCCTAACTGCAACCTTGTTTAATGCTCAAAAGACATATGTCCTATACAAATTCAATATGACTCACATGGAGCATGGGAAAAAATTCTTTGACCAACACCATACACTTGTAATGAATGATCAACAAGTTTGAGTGCAAGGAATCAACAAAAACACCCTTGAAATTTGCTAGTAATAGCATCTAGGAATTGCATTTTATTAGGACAATGTTATGCAAACATTAAATGCAACATGGGTGTCATATAATCTCATATCCATGCCAAAATGACATAAATTTCTGTAGGGAAAGCACCTAGATGGAGTTCATATAGTTGCTAGAATGGTTGGGAGTTTATGAGGGTAGCTGAAAATTTTTTTTAGTGATTTTTTCTATCTCAAAAAATTGACCCCCATACAAATGCAAAAAATTGACCTGGACCTAGATGTGGTGAGAAGGAACAAACTCATGAAACAAATTGCATCATCATTTGGTAGGAAAAATGGCTTGAAATGAACCTATGGAGATTCAAGCCCCAAGCTTTGAATAAATTTGAATGCAATCACTTCTCTCGTAAAGGTTCCAATGACTTCTAAACACTTGCAACATCCATCTTTGAAAATCCAACACCTATTGGGTCACAAAAATCTTGCAACATCCATATACACTCAAAAATATTGCAAATTGACACTTAAGAAAAAAATGTCTCCCAATCGACATGCAGAAAAAGCCCATCATTTCCCTGCTAGGGGAGAGGACCCAATAGTTGTGCACCCTAACTTCACACTTCTAATTATCCTATGTGGAAATTTCAAATCACTCCCAATTTTTTACGATAGCTTACTTGGCAAGTCCCCTGCTTATAACTTTTGTTTCAAGGCCACATCATCAAATATGATGCCACATCAACATGCTTTTTGTCAAGGTGTCCAAAAAGGCCCAAAAAAAAAGTGAGACCAACGCTAATGTGACATCATATGATTGGTTGCTTTTTAGATCAAAGGAATACATTTTGTTTAATTATGGATAGTCAAGTCACAACTATTGGGCATTATATAAACAACTACTATTACAACTATTGGACATTGTATAAACAACTACTATCACAACTATTGAAACATGCTCAACTATTGGGTCCTCTCCCCTATGGAAAAATGATTTGCATGTGCAACATAACAAATTTTAACCAACTTTGATTTTGATGAACCTTCCTTTATCGACGTTTTGACCCTTCGACAAACTAGAAAACCTTAAAAAAATTTAGTCTTTTCATTCTTCTCCTTTGGAAAACTTACCTTTTGGTCAAGTGGGCACTTGACAAACCATCCTTTTGATGCACAAACCAAGAAATTTGTTGAATTTAGCCTTAGAATATTTTGGAAAAGATCTTCTTCAATAACACTATTCTTCGATGAAACACAATTTCAACAAACTCCCCTTTCGTCAAACCTTGAGGCTTGAGAAATGAGAACTTTTTTGAAGCAATTTGAATTTGGATTTACATAGCCCTTCGATCTTCAATAGTTCCTTGCGAGTAAAAAAGGTCCATTGAGTTACTACGAGATATTGACCTCCAAATAGATCAAGCAAAAAAACCAAGTACATGTGCACTTATTGACATGTCCAATTCAAATGGAAAGTCTCAAAAGTACGTCAACATGAGGTCAAGAAACAGTGGAAATAAATTAGGTTGGAGAACTTCATAAATCATGACATCATGATGACATAAGTAGGGTGGGGTGATGTCAGCAGGACATGGATGTAGGAAAAATGAGTGGATTAGGCTTGTGGGAGAAATCATCTAAATAGGAAAAAGAAATTTGTAAAGGTGAAGTTCATATGCAAAGGAAAATCCCACAAAATGAATGGTGTGGAGAAATGAAGTGAATTGAATAGTTTCTCATGAAAAGAGTTCACATAAGAAGGTTTACAAAGAGGAAGATGATGTAATAATGATGTATGTGGGAAGATGGGGTCTATTGTCCCATAAAAAAATTACATAGATGAATTGGAAATGCGTTGGCGGGAAAACATTGGGCAAGTGGAAAAAGTGAGAAATCTGATGGGATGTGGAACATGCTAGTTCACATGGAAATGTCTGCAAAGTTCTTGATGGGGTGAACTTTCCCAAAAATTGGAAAATTCGAAGTGAACTAGATAGAAAAGGTTGAAAGGTGAAGTTCAGATAGAAGAAGGATTCCCACAAAGGAAACATTTAACTATTTTTTCATATTGTTTACCTTTGCAGGAAAATCCATCAGAACTGCACATTGTAGGCAAATGGATATGAATAAGATATTTGTGAGAAAACCATATGAATAGGACAAGTGCACTTAGAAGGGTAAGTTCAATTAGAAATTCCCACAAATTGGATGGGTTCATATTTCCCACAAAGCAAGAAAGACTAAGTGAGTTAGATGAAGGACTGAACAGTGGAGGTTTGCTTGACCATGGAAATCCCACAAGACCTATACTTAGCAATTTTGTCATAATACAAAACCTATTGCAAATATTTCCAATCAAACATGAAATTTGCAGGAGAAATGAACTGAACTACACCTTGCGAGGAAAATGACTCGATCTTGATGGAAATGGAAAACCCACATGACAATAACTTTTACCTCTTAGCATATTTTTCAAAAGTTCAAAAATAAACTCTACTTGATTTTTTATGCTCTACCCATTAGTGTTAAAGAAGTTTGAAAAAAAATGACCCATGACTAATTTCTCAGATTGGTTATAATTTTGGGGAAAATATGACAAATGCACGAAAGGTACACAAAATTTTGGGGTGCTAACATGTGCATCTCCAAATGATGGTGTCTCACCAAATGTTTGAGTGAGATTGAATGTTTTGCCAGTGTTGGATTAGAAGAATCTAACAAGTTGATTCCATTTGTAATGCTAAGTTGTGTTAAGTGATGAAGTTTCCAAGCAAGTTCCAAGTCATAAATTTTTTTAAACATGGATTCATCTATGGTATGTCTTTTCTTCTTACAATTATCACATTTATTTTTTCATAGATTTGGAGACATGATTACTACAAAAAAGATGAAAAGAAAAAATGAAGTGTGGGAAGAAAATTCTGAAAGGGAAATGTGGAAGTGTTCAAAGAAACAACTCATAGAATTTCTTAAAGGAACAACTCAATACACCCCCTTGATTCAAGTTTAGATCCCCCCAAAATGATTAGTACTGAAAGAAAAAAAGAAAACTTAAGGGAAATGTGGAACTATTGAAGGCACAACTCACAAAATGCTCAAAGGTACAACTTAATACACTCCCCTTGATTAAATATTGAACCCCCTTGAATTTGACACTTTATAACTTAGTGCATAGGCATGTCCAATTTGGAACAAAAAATGACACTTTATACCAATAGTGTGAAATCAGTTCCAATGGATCAAACTCAAAAAAAAATTCATTTTCATAAAAAACAACACACAATTTTGACTTGCCAATCATAATATACAATAATTTTATTACTTTCCTATTTTGATATTAGTAAGGAGACTAAAAGAACACAAAATAAAAAGCGTCTCAACACTAAAGTGTCAGCAATAGAACTAGCTTTGTCGACTATTTACACTCGAAAATTAGACTACTCATTTGCAATTTATCACAAAATGAAAAAGTTCCCCCTTACAAGCTTAAATTTGATAGCTTCAACATTCAATTGGAGTGATCAAGTCCAATGGTTATTATGCCTCCAGAAAAGGATTTGTTGATGGGGAGTTGGAGAGTTGTTGGCACTTTGATCAAGGCCAAGTCAAGGACTTGGAAAAGTCATGTAGGAGCTAGAATAAGACTTTGTAGGCGCTTGAGTGGCAATGTGGATGCTTCCTATAATGCCTATGTCATAGGAGATGAGTAGCTCAATGTTGAAACAACATGCTTCTTTTACCTCCAAAGGGCTTTAAATGAACAAGTGCAAATGATGGTAAAAATAGTTGAAACCCTTGCTCTGTCTATGCTATAATAATAGTGTGGATTTTGCTAACGTGAAGAGGTTGTGGAAATGGGAAGGCTTATAGAAGAGCACACAAGAGAAAGTCTTCATGTTAGACCTATAGACACAAAAAGATCATGATGCCTCTGCACTATGTGTCACCTAAACAAAGAAAAACAAGTTGTGGGTTTATAATGAACATGTCTACACATCTATGTAGAAACCACATAGGTGAAGAGGTTGCATGTGGGCTGAATAATTCTCTACAACACTTTAGGAAAACCTTGAACTCCTCCAGGTCACAAACTAGGGCTACAATTTCTTTAAATTGGTCAATGATGTGGTGTGGGGAGGCATCAAGATATCTCAAGCACTAAAAATTTGAGTCTTTGGAGTAGATTGAGTGCCACACCCTCTCTAGATTGAATGTGTAGGTTTATAGAATAAACCCTTGTAAGAACTAAAGTGGCTCAATTGGTGGAAGAGCTTTGATGATTGGAAAAACACTCCACCTTTTGAAGGTCAATTCCCAATGATGTACATTCCCAAAATTCTGCACAAATAGGTTGAAGAGGCCAAAATCTAGACAAAAAACAAATTTTGACCAAAATAGAAAAATGGGCAGAGGGCAATTCAACCCTCTATTTATTTTTATTTTTTTGTGTTTTTTGCCAAAATTCTATGTAGTGTGGATACAAGGAAAAAATTCACAAAAAAATTGAAGTTACTTGATTTTTTTCAAAACGAAGGGTAATTCTTTATTTCTCAAACCTTTCAAATGTAATGGTGATTATGTTTTGACTCCATGACACTCCAATTTGATAGAGCTAAGTGTTGTAATAACTTAGATATGAAAGGAACATACAAACTTGGACAAAGAATTGGTATGCGAGAAGTCAAGAGGGTTGATAAATCTCATGCAAACATTGAGCCAACACCTTCAACAAAAACTAGCTCTAATACCATGTTAGAGAATGCCAAGATCTGAAAGTGTGAATTGATAACCTTCCCCAAGTGAAATAATTAGCACAATAGTATGTCATTCATATACAAATGAAGAGTTTATATAATGTACATAGCTAGTGACATTGCTTATATAGGAAAGGTTGATGAGGTAAGAAGGTAGGAGACAATGACTAACTATCCCTTCAAAATTGCAACACTTGTGAGCTCACTTGACAAGTGTGTGAGCAAGTGAAAAGTATGCATGCAATAGGTGTCTCAAGCGTTTCACAACAATATGAAGTGAAACAAAAGTATGAAATATCCTAAGTAAACTTAAGCTAGTGTGAATAGATCAATCATAGAAAGGTGATATCCTAACTGGATTTGATAATGAATCTATTTACACTAACATATCTTGCACAAAGAGGTCCCCTTGCACAAGTCTATAGATCTCAATCTTATAAGTTATCTTCACTCAAAATTGAGGAATAGGTACCATCCACTCAATGACTATCTAAATCCCATTCACAACCTCTTCAACTGACTTGAAATCTAAACAAAATCGAAATGTTGGATTCAAGAAAGAGGCAACTACATATAAGGACATGTGAGGTTGATGGTGTCACTGTTGATAAATGAATTTCCACATGGGATGATGTTTATCCTCAAATATATTGCAAATGGATCTAATGGCCTCTTTGGTCCTATCCATGCCCTCATAGATATAACCTATTATGGATTTCGCCCTAGTAGAAACTCAATGGAGAACAAATAAAAGATATGTGAGCTACAATTATTATTAAACATTATCATAAATAAGCATGAACAAAAAAAAAAAGAATGGAAATATGAACAAAAATAAAATAGAAATATGAACTCACATTTATGATTTTTGCTATATGCTAAAAGTTATGCTCATTTAAAAATTAGTCAACCACATCAACCCTTGCATTGGTCTTAATATATAAATATATAGACCACTTCTTGCTAACAAACATCGACCTCAAGATAGCCTTGAACTAAAAGAAAGATTGTAAGGTGATAAAATTTGTTGCAAAATGGGTTATTCCAAGATGAACCACCTCCTCTTTGTCCATATATTTTCTCATTAAATTAAAGATCCAAGCATGGTTGTTTATGTATTTGCAAATGGTATTACCATGCACCTCACACATACTTTGATTCATGGCATTTTGTTAATATTCTTCAATTCAAGGTCAAGGCAATAAGTAGCACAAGGAGTCCATAATAAGATTGAGTGCCTATCCACGAGAATATTATTTATAGAAAAATAATTAGTTGCACTATCTATAACTATTTCCACAACATTCTCTTCACCTACCACATCCAAGACTTCCTCCAAAAGATCAAGAAGGAATTCAACATTTTTTGTTTTGTATAATAGTGCCACTTGAGAAAGAAATAAGGAAATTTGAAATGTTAATTTTTTAATCACTAAAGTAGAAGCTAGAGATCTTAATCACTAAGTCTATATTTTTGGAAGTACAATCACCTTAGAAAGGAACAAGAAAATTTAGTAGTGTCTTATTCATCATATCTATCCAACCATTGGTCATGAATCATGATTGTGAAACCCTTTCTCCTTCATATCTCAGGTTGCTCCTTAATTTTGGTTTTCATATTGACCACCTTTAGAGTCAAAATGGATCCTTTTATCTCTTCACCATTAGGGGCTTTGAACCCTGCCTCACAAATAATAATGAAATCTAATGTATTTTTCTAATAAAATGACCTCACAAAATAAAATAAACAAATAAAATATTTAAAATTTAGAGCTTGAATTCTACAAAGCTCTAGATTCAAAAATTTAGGAGACAAAATCAAGCATGTTTTAAAATAAAACTAATAAATAATTACTTGACTATGTAAAATAAAATGGAACAATAAAACCAAAAGTCTCTAATTGCACTTCTTTCTACATTATGTTTTTTTTTTTTTTGTTTTAACCCATGCTCACAAGTGATGGTCAAAAATTTGTAGAGTAGGGTACAATAAGTGTAGAGGATGGTTTTGGGTTTATTCCCTTGGTTTTGATTTTTTGTTTTGATCTTACTTTGGTTTGAGGGACTTGCATCTTGGTTAGTCTATTGATTCACATTACATGTTTCATCTTCGAGTTGAACAATTTGATGTTGATAAGGATTTTTCCAATTGGGGTTTTGTGAAGGATATTTTACTTGTCATGTTTTGAGAAATTAGAGGTGTTAGTAGAAGGACATGTTGTATGTTTTGATTTTCAAGTTCTCTCTAGGGTCTTATCTTTCTTCCTGGAGGTTCATATTCACATGACATTAGAGTTGATGTTTGCGTGGAGCCATTTTGATCACTATATTTGTGGTAATTTATTGTTATTGTATTTCATTGTTTAATTTTGGGTAATAGAATGAAATCTCTTTGATATTTATCTTCTATGATGTGGAGAACTTAGGAGAGCTATGTAGACTAGTGGTGAGAGAGTTGTGTTGCAACATTTTAGTTTGTAGGTGTTGGTACTAGATGATATTGATGTAGCCACACCATTGTATTTGAGTACTTCCTTTGGAATTTTATATGCCTTGATTGGTTTCATATTTGACATGACCCATGCAATGGGAGTTCTAGTTTACATATGTGTGTGTGTGTGTCCTTTGTTGGATGTTCACATTATACTACACCATTGAGGGTCTTTAGGAATTCTTTGTATAGGACAGTGTCTATATAGACAATTGTGATCATCTATTGGTTTGGATATGTTGATAGAATAAGGTCTGCTTATTATGATGAGTATACCTTGGTTTTGAGGTATGGTTAGTTAGATTTGTTAGCAACTAGTTGCGGTTATTATTCCAAATATGATGATTAATTCTTGGCAACTTCTCATGTATATTTGCTACCATTACATTTCGTGTTTGTATTTGGATATTGATCTGAAGTAGGATTCATACTTCTATGTGATAGTTAGTGTGACATCTCTTTAGATTGTATCTTATCTTTTGTGCATTGATGTAATGTAGGATGAGATGATTCTTGATTGAGATGGTGGTCACCTTGGTTATTGTTGCAGGTATCTTGATGGAGCACTTTGATATTTTGATGGTACATGTTGGCTATAAGGATAGTTACCTTGATGTTGGAGTTACTTTTGATTCATTATGCAATGTATACAACAAGTGGAAAAATATTTGGAAAAAGTGTTTAAATTAATATTTATTTGTAACGTATCTAGGAAATCTAAAATTGTGTGCATCATATGGGTTATACAATGTTGGAGACACTTTGAATGTTGTATGTAATATTGAAATAAATATTTAAAGTGGGTTGCACATTGGGAAATATTTAATATTTAAAAAAATTAGTATTACTTGGGAAAACCTAGTACTAACAAATAAAACTTAGTGTCAAAAAAGTAAATTAGGGGGACGATTTTGTAAGCTCATGGTTTTAGAGGCCTTGGCAGTTTTGTGTAAACTTATATCTAAAAAAGAAAGCACATGAGTAGTTGTTGAGGTTGGTATGTGTAACCTTTGACTTATTGGCTAAGGTTGATTTTGTATCTCTTGTGAGTTGTATATGTGAGAAGTGGAGCATGGATTGAGATGTGTGATTACATGATTCTCATTTTCTTGCTCACATGGAGTGAAATTAGGGAGCTTGATATTTTAGAGGCCTTGGATGGAGAATTTGCAAGTGTATTGTAATTTTTATTTATGAGATCATATATTGAGTGTGTGTGTTCTTTTAGCTAGGCTAGGTTTTTTCCTTTGAGAATTTTCTTAGGGTACATCTTGTGTCATCTTGATGAAATTCTTGTCTATTCTTTTGAATTGTGGATTTTGATTTTTTTTTATCTCTTAGGGTTATGTGGAAATGTACAGTATTGCTACAAATTTCCTTTTAATGCCCCCTCATATCCAAGTATAAATCTACTATCGAGAAGGCATCAAAACACACAAACTAAAATTTTGAAAATCTCATGCCATAAAATCTAGGCTATGAATAAATATATAGCTTATATTTCCCTATTGATTGGATGGTTATGATATAATTTCCCAAGGTAATAAACACATGTCATTTTGGGTTGGGTAAATATTTTAAATGATGTGTTTATTACCTCTCAGAATAAAATTATAATTGTCAAATTAAAGAGGAAATTAGTGGGGTTAAATGAAAATTTATTCCTTCACATATTTAGGGAGGAAAAGACTTGAATATTTAATAGTGTAATTTGATTTATTTGATATGCAATTTTTTTTACAAAATTTATCTAAAAATTGAAGATTAGTAAGAAAAATCCTTTAATCAAATAAATATATTTTATTATACATTTACATTTGATACATAAATTGCCATAATTTATTTGTTGATCACACGAGTGGTTGGTCCTATTCACACCCCATCTTGCAACAAAAACACCAAAAGAGCCATTGTATGCATTGTATAAACTATAAAGTGAATTCTTGTTATAGATTACAAACAAGATCTCACTTTATCCATGCTAACATTAAAAAAGTAATGTTAGTACGTGAACTTATGGTGCCTATGTTTTTTATTCTCATTAGATTTGAGATCCTATCTACCTTGGGTTTTAGATGCCATGATAATAAAGGAGAGAAAGGAGAATACAAATGTCATGTATCACAACACAATATTGGCAAGTGATGTTCGATGGTCTTGTTGCCACCGTAGGATTGTGAGGTTTGTCTACAACTTGACCCACATAGAAAGGCCACAACATAACCCTTGGAATATTAATTATATAAAATTACTAAGTGGAAAATCTTGTCAAATTATGATTTCAAGGCAAATATGGCCTCAAAAGCAAGTGATAATTTAATAATAGCGATATAACCCAAAAAATATGTGAGAATGTAATATTGATGGCTAATATGATTTAGAAATGTAATGTGTATCATAAATTTTAGGTGATTAGGTCAAATCATGCATTGTTTATTGTGGCAACACAATTCAATTAAAATTTTTAGTAACATAATGTGGGGTGATTTAACTAGTACCCCCTCTAGCTTGTCTTATTCACAAGAAATGGAGGTCCTAATTTGAACTATTTACCATTTGGTAAAGATTTGCCACTATGAAATCTATGCATACTATCCCACCAAGTGTTATCAATCATCCACTTAATATTTGTTACTCTTAGAGTCAAACTGCTTCCATACCATCCAAAGTTTGTTAATGACCAGGCCAAAAGTACACCTTGAACCTTCACAAATCATTTCAAAATGATTGTGTTAGAGGCAAGTTGGAGGCAAATTAGGTCTCAATATTCTATTTAAAAATTTAAATAAAAAACAAATAAAAACTATCTAAAATAAATAAATTAACAAAGTGAAATAAAATTGTATTGTTTCACTTACCTTTGACAACTCCAAATTTGAGAATATCTAAATATGGTCCATGACATGTGATTGTTGATAAAAAAAACATTTAGATATCTTTGGTCGTACTTGTTTGATGCAATCAATTTTGTGGCCAATCTTTTGTAACACAAGATTGAGTGAAAGTGTCCAAAAGATGTGCAAATAGTCTCCATCAACCAACAAATGAACTGCTCTAGAATTTTTTATGTTGTCTGTTATGACTTGAACAAATATATCAGCCATAAATTATGCATCTTTTGCTTGCAACTCACAATCCACAACTTTCCAAGTGAACCAGACAAATGCAAAACGCATAATTATATATCTGTTGTCATTAAGAATCCAGGTTCAATGCCAATATGCGAATGATGGGATAAGGTGAGATAGGCCTGTGGTTGGTGGGGATGAGGTTACTTTAGCTCAAGCAATCCCACCTAGTCAAATTTGGGGTCCACAGCCTTGGAGTGATGTTAGAGATTGGCAGAGCCAATACGATAATATGGGCAAGGATTTTGTGCTGGCAGGACCATTCGGTATGAGGTGTAGAAATTCCAAGGCAGAGATATTTATGTTTATACAAGTATGTTTGGTTTTCAGCACCAGAGGAAAGCAGGAGTCTTGGCACAAGCAATAATTCTATGAAGGCCTAGATGGCATTGCACAGATGATTTTTAAGTGTTTGGAGCACCTTCATAAGGAGGGCAATCTAGTGGGAAATATGATAGACCTAATGGAACTCAGGCTTGCATGCAAGAAAATGGACACAGGTAGGAAGGGTGCAGCAATTGCTTATCTGGCATAGGTTTTTTAAGGCTCCAGGCAAATCTTAAATGTAAGAAATGAGCATGAGAGTTCTAGAGCAATGTATGAGGGGTGAAACCAGGTATTTAGAAGCAAACAAGATAGTTTAAAGAGCCCCAAACTTAATGCATGCCATCCCAAGCTGACTTCTAGGGAAATGGTATATAAGTAACAACAAGATGTGTGAATGTCGTGCAACAATGAATTTAGAGGCAAAATAAATAGCATAAAATGTGGCACCTAGGGAGCAACCAGTTTACTTGGTGCCTTAGTAAGTTTTATACAAGTTTGGATGTTAATTGGCATTCACCTTAAAATGGAAGAAAGGTGAATGGCAATTAGAGATGGCACCATGCAAAAATGAGAAGGCACAACTACTATCCAAGCTAGGCAAAAAGAAAACCAACCATTGTATAGGGTATGGACCTTGAGGTAAGGAATAATTGGAAGCATGGTGCAGCCAAATGGATGTTGAGCATTGTAATATTACTCGAAAAAATTTCATTCACAAAGGTTTTCAATGGAAGTTTTAGGGGTCTATTTAACAGTTGTTGGGAGTCCTAATTTATTTCTTTTGAAGTTTTAAGGTTGAGTCCGACCATTAGTGGAGTTCCTTAATTTAACATTTGAGAAATATTAATTTAATATTTGCTTGAGAAGTGGAGGAAAAGAAGCTTTGGTTGCAAGTATAATCTTTCCTTGTTGATTTTCTATATTAATAGGAATTGGGGATTTAAAAAAGAGGCAAAGGTAAAATGTAGAAGTTAATGAGGTGGTTGTTTTTATAATATTTTTATTTCTAGGATTGAAATGTTGTCCAAAAAATCATTGTAAACTTCAAATCGATCTATTAAGTTCCACAATGCATTTTCTATGGCTCATGAGGAGATCTAAGATCTATTTGGGTGTTGCTTTAGTCCACAACAAAAATCTAATCCAAAAATTAAATCTCTAAAGTGCTAGATCAAATCTCATTTCCAAAACAAAAGGTTTAATATTAAAGTTTGGAATTTAATATCTAAATGGAGGTAGGTAAATTCAAATGTTGAGCATTAATGTGAGAAAATGAAAGTCAGGGCGAATTAAATTAAAGTTTGAAAGGCAAGTATAAAGGTGTAAGGGAAAGAGAAAGCCAATAAATGCATAGGTGAAATTTTTTCATCTAGAGATAAATGAAAAAAGGAGAAATAATTGTAAAGATAAAGCAAATGTGAGGAGAAATATTACTCACAAAAGGCAGCTTCAAAGAATTATTATGAGAATGTGAAATGTAAGGTAGATTAAAGTATGAGAAAATATATTTCTAAAGGTAAATGCATAAGGAAATGAATTTCATAAAGTAAAATATATTCATGCAAGTGAAAGGTGATGAGGGAAATATTAAAGCTATTATTTTAATACTTCAAATATTGTAAATTGAAATTTAGTATTTGTTTACCTTGATAAATATTTCAAAGGGAAATCATGTGAGCCAAAGGAAAATTATTAAATTGACAACTTGAGGGATGTAGCTATAGACATAAATGCATCTACAATAGTTGATTTTTTTTAATTTTAAATATTGGTAAAGTCTTTTGTAGTGGTTCTTTCCCCCTTCTTTCTTCATTTCTTTCTCATTTCTCTCTCATCTTCTTGTACATATGTTCTTAATTTTCAAATATAAAGAGGTTGGATTATATACAATAGGTTTGTGTTGTGGTTTTCTTGTCTTTAATGTTTGGATAGTATGCCAAGTTGTGCTACTATTGCCTAGCCTAGGTTGTGTATTCTCTCGCCTTTGTCCTTTATTTGTCTAGTTCCAGGGGAGACTCAATGTATGTGTATTTATAATTGATCCTTCACATGTATGCAAGTATGTTGTTTCTCCAAATTATGTAATGTATGAGGCTATTACTATAGTAATTTGGCTCTTATTCCTATATGCTTTGGAGTGTATGATGTATGCATATGTTTTGTGACGTTGTTTGGTTAAGCATTACATAATGAACTTTGCAAAGCTCTAACAAGTTAGGGGAGCGATGTTTCTTAGATAGGCTTATGATTTTATAAGGTTTCTATATTTTACTTTCAAGCATCTCTCTCTCTCTCTCTCTCTCTCTCTCTCTCTCCTTGTCAATTAGAGTAGATTAAAATAGGTAGGGAGACAAACCCCGATCTGGATATTGGGTTGCTAGTCATTCCTTTGCCTAGAAACCTTTCAACTGTTGGTGATTCATGCACGATGTATTTGTCAAGCTCAATGTACTTGAAATATTAGTAGTTACTGGGATACACAATGGACCCCGAGACTTATGAAATTGTTAACAATACTTAGACAAAACTAGGTTTGATTTATATGCCTTGGTTGGTATTCACAAGGGACTCAAATTGGGTATGTATCAAACCCAGATTTAGGTCATTTATTAATAAAACCAGTAATAGATAAATCCTTGAGTGCAACTCTCATAGGTTTCCTTCTATGACGTATGTGGCTAACAAAAAATGTGATAATTTTTAGGGATTAAATTACACTCCAAGTGAAGTTGGGAGCCAAGTTGAGACTCTAATTTCAGAAACCCTTGTGGCTAAGCTTAAAGAAAAAAATCTAATACTCATTATTCTAAGATTAGTCAAGATTGTAATAGTAAATCACCCATCTTTAAACAATTATGGTTCTTGTTAAAGGTACAAAATCAATTATAAATTTTTAAAATGATCATTCTAAGTGATTCACTTTTGGTATAAATTTAATTCCAAACAAATCGACTAATAATAAAGTGAAGCAATGTTGAATAGAGAAACAATGCAATAATTATGCACCATTTCCATCCAATTCAAGTTGGTGAACTAGACAAGTAAAACAAACCTAGTCCTAAGCTATAATGTGAGGTATTCTAGGAAAATATTTTAGATCCATGTCTCATAATAGATTCATAAAATGATTAAAATAATCCTAATCATCTCACTAATTATAAATTCTATTGATATTGTCACTCAAACTAATGACTAAACAAACAATAAAGTGTTTTAACAATCCTTAAAGTAATAGTCATAATTGCATCTAAAATTCATCAAGAATCAAATAAAACATATAAACAACAATGAAAAGATCATGACAATGATTAAGACAATAATTTTGACATGGAGAAACCTTAAGGAAGAAAACTCTAATTGAGGGAAAAATACCACCTCATATCCACTATGTAATTAGTTAATAATACTCAATACAATGTACCAAAGGTTTGAACATGACCTGTGGAGATCAAAAATAAGTTATAAGAGCTCCCAAGTACACTAATATACTAATTTACTTCAATACCCTACTCCAATGGTGTATTCTAATACATAAACTCTTTCTTACAATGAGGAATAAGAGTGCCAACCTATGCATTGGCATCAAAACATGTTTCAATAAGTGTCCATACACTTCCAAGATTACATGCATGCAAAACAATGCTTGAAACTGGATACAAATAGTTTCAACCTTTCAAATTCTTCTCTTTACATAGATAGAAAACAAGGTCTCTTCTTCTCAAAGATATAGTTCATCATTTCTAATGATTTCATTGGAGTGAACAATACTTTTCCACTAGTATTTTTGCATTCATTGTGGTCTCTTATGATTTCATTAAGGAAAGCATGTGTTTGCCACTTGTGTAAGTGGTGAACTTGCTAAAAAATATCAAAACAAGTTTTTTGATCTACAAACAATTTTGTCTTCTTCCCTAAGATTGTTGGAAGTATGTCATTGATGCTATTGTTGGCAACATGAGCATGAGAGATAAGCACAAAGTATGTTACTATGTGTTGTAGTGTTGTCATTAATGTCAACATTGTATTTTGATGTGGAGATCATTGTGAAAATCATTTCAAATCATTTTGGTTGGTGCTAACAGGTTTTAGAGTGTTTGTGGAAGACATTTTCGCAAGATGGTTTGATCTGATAAAGTTGGTTGTGATGGAAAATTGACTATGTCAACTCTGTTAATTTTGTGTAACCTAGCTCTAGTTTTTGGGTCTGCACTAGTCTGCAAATGAAGTTTTCACTTTGCGCTTCTAACATTTTTTTTTTTGGTTGTTAGAAGTATCTAATTCTAGAATTTCATCATGTTTTAGCTTTTGGTTTGAGAGATATAAGTAACAAAAGTTCAACCTGGCTAGTTACAATTTTTTTTGTATAGTGCATTTGAGTGGGAGAGCCTGCACTTCTCTGTGGATAAGTTTTTGGCTTTGTGCTTTTAAGGATAAGTTGGCAAATGGCATTAGTGTGAATTCTAGTTGGCGTTGAATTTTGAGGTCCACGTGTCCGAATGTGGATACACAGTTGAAGAATTTTGGTATTAGGTCTTTTACAGTGCCGACCTAATAAGTTTGAAGGTGTGCGGAGGTTGAATAAGTGTTGCGGTCTTATGCAAGATCTATTATAGGTCCATTCTAACTTATTCCAAGTTATTTTGAGATTTAAATCTTGGTGCAAAGTGTGTGTGTGGAAGAACCTAAGCTAACAAGTTATACTTTGAATGTTACATCTAATTAGGCCGACGTAATTGATGTTATACTTGATGCAGATATACAAGTTAGATATTTTTTAGTGTTTTGATGAATTTTGCAAGTATTCTATACATATGCATAATGTGAATTGATCAAAGTGTTGTGAATTTAAGTTGTGAATGTTGAGTTGAAGATTAAAGTGATGTGAATGCAGAGGAAAGCAGAGTGTTAGATCAGAATCAAATGAAGTGTGTAAAGTCAGTTTATTGAGCTTCATTGGAACTTTAATTCATGCATATGATAGATGCAATTGTAATAGTTCAAACTAGGTTGTGAGCCATAATCTCTCTTTTATCTTTTTCTCAGTGGCAGTGAGTCCACTTGGACAGTGAGTCCACCTGTAGTGAGCACCTATGTAAATATACTATAACTGGTTATAATATATTGTGAGCTAATCCTCACCGTGTTTTTTCCCATCTTGGGTTTCCTCATAAAAATCCTGGTGTTCATGTGTTATGTGATGTTGTTTATGTTTCATGCCTTCTTTCTTTACTACAGTTGAATGTGCTATGTGGTTTGGATGTTTAAATGTTTGAATGGTTTAAAAAATTACTGATTCACCCCCCCTCAATATTTCGAGTGTTCAACAAAGATTCCCTTCATCACCTTGAGTCTTTAACAACCTTGCATACAAGTACTCAATTTAAAAAAGATAAGAAACCCAACTTACTACATGAAAGAATTCCTTGACTAGTCCTCCTTGATTGAAATAGAGAAAACTAAACTTACCATCATGATCAAGATTTATTTTTTAGATCAATAGTTGGAACCAAGAACTTGAGACCATAATTTGTAATTCTCATGCATTTATACTAGTGGTATTCTAAATGATTTGGGGGAAGCATAGTGCATCAAGCTAGTGATATTTATTTTCCTAAATGAATTAGATTTTCATGTTAGATATGGTGATAGATTCTCATTGCTAATTAAAATAGAGGTAGGAGGATGTTTTTCAATAGTGTTTTATCCTTTTTCCTATCTCAAATTCTGAATTGACAACATAAACCATTTTATTTATTCATGTTATGTGTTCTTATAATATCAATCATACTTAGTCCTACACCAAAGAACAGAAGACACTTCAACTATAATAACTTATTATGGAAGTGTATATTGAACACTTACTTTATGTAGTGTCGATCTTTGTTCATGTCACCTTGTGCATCAAGGAGGGAAAGGGGTTAGTGGTGATCAAATCCTAAGATTGCTCCATCCTATGTATTGTAATTTTCCCCATGTTATTCTATCTCTTTCCCTTCCCCTCTAACTTTAGGAAAAAATCATACTATTACTAAATATGATAATTAGAATAAACCCACAACAATAGACGAGAAATTTATACTATTCTAAACCAAGTTATGAAATCTATTGGTCCATAAAATAAGGAATCTACACCACACTCTAGTGCATCAGAATATGGATTAATGTAAATCCCTTAAACTACCTCAAACATACACTAAAATATGTACAAATCAAGAAAACAAACAAATAAATTTAACGTATGAAAATAAAAAATTACAATATTGCAATCAATCACACACAAACATGCAAGAACAATATTGTATATTGGGTAAATCCTCAACTAGGCATAAAACTTCATGAAAGGGGAGTTGTTATGATCCTAATATGATATATTCCTAATTATAATAAGGATAAACACTTGTGGCATGCTTAACCCTAACATAAATATTAGTTAATACACTAATACCTCTTAATTAGAATGAAGGGGTATGTCCATGCATAGTTTAGCCTATAATAAGGAATATAAATCTCTCCCATATCATAATATCATCAATTATTAAATTCATATAATATTATCTATTTTATGGAGATAACCTCGACCTTAGAGTGATTTACTATATTTCTGATTTTTATACCTATTTCCAAGAAATATCATAACAAGTGGTACAAAGTTATGATTTGGGCCAAAAATTTTGTTTCCACCATAACTTCCAAATGTAGGAGTTTATGGTGAACTCCTCAACACCCCAAGATCACCTGAAAGACAACAATAACTTCCACAAGAGAGAAATGGAAGAAATATCATGCTATGATTATGAATGCAAGATTGCCATATTGAATTTAGATGTACATATGATGACTTTCTTATAATGGAAAGTTGTGAGATAGGATTAGACAAGATCATGACATGTGACTTAATATTGTACAATGAAACAAATACCTCAACAAATATTAAATGACCTAGGACACAAGCATTAAATCCTAAAAGATAAGATAAGAGATCTAATGACAACTAACACTAATTAGAAAGATTCCCTTCTAGAACCTAAGTGGACTTAACATGTAAATAGGGCCTAGATAGGTAAAACACCTATTTACACCAACACCCCCCTTAAGTATGACTTAGGGAGTACTAATTATTCAAATGAAACAAAGATGGGTTCTGAATACGAGGCCATGTTAGGTACTTATGTACATATGCAATGCAATATCTCACAAACGAAGAAAAGGAGAAAACTCAATGGGACAAAAATCCTCCCCAAAATAGATGAAATGCATTTGTTTCTCAATGATGCATGAGAGGGACAATACCCCATATGAGGAAAAAAAAACCCCATAAGAGGGAGGAAGAGAGACCATGCAACCCCCCTCAATGTAGTGTCTCCTGCAAAGATGGTAGATGCCCAATAGTGAATGCTAGAGATGATCTATGACCATTGAACAACGTTCCTCCCCTTGGGAAGAAACAAGACCAAGATAGTATGAAGGATGTCTTCCCATCCAAAAAAGGAGGATGTGGGAAGAAAGATGATGTGTGATGTCTATGAAGAATGCTCAAGTGTCTTTGTGTCAATGTCAAAAGGTGCCACATTCCAAACATGCATTGTAGGCCACACCCGTTGAAGAAGACAATCTAGAATCTCCTAGAAATTATTGTAAAACATAATCCAAAGAAAAAGATACCTCCTCAGAAGAAAAAGAACCCTCCACCAAATGTTGTCCAAAAGAATCCACACTCATTTCAAACTGCAAAGGATGATCATGTAGAGAATGAACAAGAGGGTCAGAGTGTTCCCTCACAACAATTGAAGATGGATCATTTTTATCAAAGAGAAGATGAATGCAATAAATGATGTCTCACAAAAAAACTAACAATGTATGCCAAGTACTCATCCCAAGTAGCCATCTCTAGAAGACAATGAATGACTTGCTACACTAAATCGCAAGGAGCCAAAACTATGGAATCACAAGCATCATTAGGTACAATAGTAGATGAAGAATATGAGATCTCAGTGCATGCCATTCAACTACACTTATCATCCCCCATTGTGTCCTCAAAACAAATAAAGTAAGAACACTAGATGATTTTGTTAGTGTTGTATTACAAGATTCCTCAACATCAAGATGTTGACTCATAGATGAAGATGAACCCTCTAAATTTGGATTAGGAGCCATAAAAACTAAAGACTCAATAGAAGGAGAAGAAGAAGGTTTTGTGTCATAAAAAAAACCATACCTTTCCCAATGAGCAATCTCAACAGTTGTTTTATCATCAGTTGGTCAAAACTCAATAGGTGGAACAAGACAATATGCAATAGGATCCTCTAGGAATGGAGATTCATTTTATTCTCCATACATCTCCTAAATTTTAGTCATAAGGTCACTAGGGATCTCAATACCATCAATGACCATTTGTGTGTCAATATCACAATGACAACCAATTACTCCTAGGATTTTTTTTTTTATGTCCCACACAACTCTCTTCCATGTAAATGAAAGTTTAGGAACTAGTCCATAGATACATGTCAAAAAATTAAGCCACCTACAATGTGTTAGGATTCCATCTCTCCAAGACTTAATGTTCCCTCGATTTAACTTGATTACATTAGGATACCTTTTGATACCCATGATAAACTCCTCATTTTTAGTCACACAATAGATCAACCAAGAGACATAAGCCAACAAAAGAAAAATATTACCCCCCTAAATTAATCAATCATAAAACCCCCAAGTGATATATGATTGTGTCACTTTATAATTAGTGTGATTATAGGTGCCACTTTCCAACAACAACGAAGTGGACTTGATCTTAGTGCATATAGATGTCAAATTTGGTCACAAGCTCAAAGTAATTTTTTACATAGAATGGGATCAATCTGATGACACTACTAGAAATTACATGAAAAATTATGCACTTTCAAAAAATCGAAGCCCCGAAAGTTTCCAAAATGAGAATAACTCAAGAAAATTCCAAAAAAATAAAGCACCAAAATAAAAAACCAAATACACCACTGGAAATATCATAAAATTATACTCCAAATTAAAAAAAAACTCAAAAAAAGGAGCTTGAATGACTGAGTTATGGTCGTTTGAAGTTCGAGTGCAAATTCAGAACTATTGATGAAGAGAGGGGCAGATTAGAGTGACCTGTTGAAGGTCATTTGGTCGTCAAATTTAACACAATCGCCAATAATGATCATTTGACTATCAAATTTAAGACAAAACTCCTGACAATCATTTGGCTATCAAATTTAAGCTAGTATTTGATGATGGTCATTTGGATGTCAAGTTTTATAGTCGGTTGAAAATTAAAAAATCACCAAAAAAAAATTGACACCAAAAATGAAGTATTATATATCAAAATAAGGGTTTTTGGGCCTTCTAAGTGCAATGGCAGGGATAGATTTGACCTAAAATGCTCTGAAATGATGGTTCCTTACTAGATTGGCAATGAACCTACCACTTTAAATCCTCATAGATTTTGCCTCAAATGTCTGATTTGGATGAAACAAAAGTAAAAAATGTCTTTCTTAGACTCTTTGAATTCAATGGTGAGCTCAAATCTACACCAATAAGCTTCAAAATAAACCTGCAATAAAAAGTCACAAAGAGGAAACCCCCACAATCACACCTAGCAATAAAAAGTGATTTTTGGGAGATTTTCTAATACATACCTAAAACCACAAAAAAAAATCAGACTTTGAAGATAAATTTTCTAAAATTTATTGAGATTTTATGTTTTTCATTTATTTTCTTAAAGGCCACAATTTTCAAAAAAAAAAAATTACATATTTGGAAAGCTTATAAAAAATTAGATAGGGTTAGTTCTTTGTAATTTACTATTAGAAGTGAAATAAATTCTTTAATTTAGTGGTCAAAGTTTAATCAAAACTTTCATTAATTATCTCTATAGACGACAATTTTTGAATTTTTTTAAATACATTTTTAAAAATATTATAAAAAAATAGGTAGGGTTAGTTCTTTGAAATTTATTTTTAGACATAAAATATATTCCCTAATTTAGTGGTCTAAGATTGGTCCAAACTAAGACATCAAATTCTCTCTCACACCAAATATTTTCCTACATTAATAAATCTTAAAATAAAAACATAACTGAAGTCATTCCATCTTTAGGATTAGAGGACCTTTCTACACATACAAAATATAAGAATTCCATTATTTAAAATTGAGGAAATAATTCCACAAGGACATGAAACAAGAATAAATTTCATTCAAGATAAACTGTTTGACCCATTTGTAAAATCCTTAAATGAGGGTTTAGATAAGTTTATGAAGGAATTATTATCAAAATTAAAGTCCCAAAAAAGCTACCAAGGTGGGAAAAACCCTAATAAACCAAATCAAAGGATAGGAGAATCTTTTCAAGGTCAACAATTATACCCACCAAGAATAAACATTCATAAATTTGATGGAAAAAATGTAATTTCATAGATAAGCCTCATAGAACAACAATTTAAACTTCACAATATACCAAATAATGTCATGGTTGAAGTAGCTTTATTATATTTAGAATTAGGACCTTGCCAAAGGCACCAATAAAATATGAGTGATAGACAAGGATAAATGTTCAGTTGGCAAGAATTTAGTAAATAATTAGCAACCTTCTATGAGAAACCATCCATTGAAAACTATTTAACCCAACTAAAAAAATTAAAACAATTAAGGTCTTTATTTGAATATAGTTTTGAGAATTTGATATTGACACTTAGAGCTCCCAAGGTGACACCTTACCAAAGGCTACTATAATTGTACATCAATGGACTTAAGGACCAAATTCAATATGATGTTCATTTGTTGGAACCTTGTACAATTAGGAAAGGTGTAACACCCCTCCGTTTTGGCTCTTTGATCGGCAGTGTTTTCTTTGTAATGGTTGTGTTTGATTATGCTTTGACTTTGGAACTAGGTTGCTTTTGATTGCAATTGTTATACAATGTGGATGTTATATTTCGATGTGATGTTATCCTAATGTTACCCTTATGGCATGTTTTGGATTAACTTAGAAGATATTTGATTTAACGATGTTTTATGCTGATGATCATGTTATTGATGTTAGATGCGTCAGTTAGTGATATTGTATTGGTGAAGGGGACATGATTGTATCACTCGCTTGCGAGTGCCCTACGATTCTGAGATTTCCTCTTCACGGTTTGATTGATCATATTATGTATATATGCACGTTCGACATGCTCTTTGTTGCAGGTTGGCAGGTACATGACATCGACTCCACCTGGTTTCCAGGTTTGAGCGTGTCCATTGACCAATGGAAATTAATTGGGAGATAGTAGCTAGGTTTTCTGTGTCAAGTCGTTACCCTAGTCACCGTGTGTCGTCGGGTTGTAGTCGGGTTTGGTTGTTTCATGTTGCCCTGATCACCTTGGTCTTTAATTAAATTCAAGTTAAATGGCTTAGGTTGCTTAACTGTTGATTAAATTTATTTGGTTGTAATGCTAGGAATGTTATTTACTTTATTAATTAATTTAATTTAATTAATAAAATAATCTAATCTTGGATTAGATTTATTTTATTGATTAATTAAATTAATTGTGTGGAATTGATTAAGTTATTCCTTGAATTAAAAGTGTTAAAAGATTTAAATTAGTTTGTGTGAAAGGAAGGTTTTAAAATATGTTGAATTCTATTTAGAAATTGGAATTTTGTTTTGAGTTATTTAAAATTCAAAATATCTTCAAAATGCAATAACTTTGGGTGGAAAAGATATTTTTAGGGGAGTTGACTATATTTGGAATACATAATTTTTGAAAAAAAAATGTGAGGGAAAAGAAAACCCTCTTTTTGAAGGAAAATTGATTTGTTCATTGTGGGAGCAATTGGGCATGAAATTGCATGGGATCAACTGCATTTGGATAGGAATGGGGAAAGGAAGTGATGGCTGCGATCTTACGTGCTCTTGTTGCTCATGTGCAAACATCCTCTCATTTGAATTTCTTGCTTGGGAATGGAGGTATTTTATCATTTCTTCATATTTACTTGATCTTAAATGGTTTGAATGATTCTAATTGTATTGGTAGTATGTTGGAATCCTTTCATGTATTTTATTTGAATCAAGCTGATAGTGTAGAATTTATTTTGAGAAATTTTTGAGAATTTTTCCAAATACAAGGTTACCATGCCCAATTTTTAATTAGAGGCTTTAATTGGTGTTTTTATGTTAAAAGTGTGTTGTTGGGCACTTTTGAATCAAAAGGGTATTCTTACATTATTTTATTTTTGAATTTTAAATTTTAAGCTTTTTCATACTTCATCAATGGTGGAACCTGGATATTTGTGAAAAATTGTTTAAAATTGATTGGTGTTTTTATGTTAAAAGTGTGTTGTTGGGCACTTTTGAATCAAAAGGGTATTCTTACATTATTTTATTATTGAATTTACCTTATTCGGGGAATGAGTGTTGTAATCTTATTGTTTAAATGTTGTTAATTGGAATCATGGGGTATTTATTTTCCTTGTTGTAATTTATCTTGTATGGGATGTATGTAATCTTAATTCTGTAAGCGATTAATGTTTTGGTTTCTTTTGATGTTAATTGTTGTTTGGGTTTTAAGTAATCTTTGTCTCGTGGCCTTAGAGGTTGTTGGCAATATGTATTCATTTTACATGTTATTTGTACTTAAACAAAAAAAAAATTTGGTACGTTTAAGTAATGAATTGCAACTTCCTCTAGGGTTGCGTGGCGGGGCATTACAAAAGGTATTCAACAAGCATTGCATATTGATAAAAAATAACACCAAAGGTGAAAGCATGAGAGTAACTAATAAACAAGTGACTAATCCTACTAGCAAAAACATGAAAAAAATTGACCTAAAATAAATTAGTAAGCTTTCTCCTCAACAAGAGATAAAGAAAACAAAAAAATGTCTATGCTAGAATTTTTATAGCAAATGGTAAAGGATTCATAAGTGTTCTATTAGTGAGGAAAATAATGATATTGAAGAAGAGGGAGAAGCACCTGCAAAAGTACCAAACATAAAACTTATGAATGAGGATTCTAAGGAAAAAGAAAGCACTGCTATCTCTCTACATGTTTTAAATGGAACAAATGTACCATAAACACTCAAAGTAATTGGTAATATAAAAAATAAAATGTGAAAATATTAGTTGATACTGGCAGTACACAACTTTATTAATAGAAGATTAGCTAATGAGCTCAATTATTTTATTTATCTAGTCTCTAATTTTCAAGTCATGATAGTTGATGGAAAACAACTACCTTGTGGTGGTAAATGCCATCGTATAAAAATATCAATGGGAAATTATCAACTAGATTCAGAAATGTTTGCTATCCCTATAAGGGGAGTGAATGTAGTTTTGCTTGTGCAATGGCTTAAACAATTAGGAATAATAACTTTAATTTTCAAGACTTATCCATGGCCTTTAGGATACATGGGAAAAAGTATGAAATTTTGGAAATAAAACCACCACCAAGTGAAATCATTAGCTCCCATAAGATGGAGAAATTACTCAAGAAATTTTCTTATGATATAGTGGCACAATTACATTTTATAGAAGCATGAGATATGATAACTCAAGATCAACCAACAATTCAAGAGATTATTCAACACCATCAACAAGTATTTCAAGAATCTAAGGTCATACCTCTAATTGGAGACCATAATCATGAAATTGAATTAATACCAAAAATCATTGTTCATCCCAATAATAGCTCCTATTTATCCCCTATGCTTATTATTAACAAAAAGGATGATCCATGCAAAATGGGATCATATTACAAGAAGCTAAAAAAAATCACTTATAAAGATAAGTTTCATATTCTTACTATTAATATATTATAAGAAAATAAAATCTATACAAAACAATCCAAATGTGTCTTTGTTGGAACACATTTTTTGTTGCACCAAAAAATCAACTTGTTAATGCCCAATACGAATGCCAGAGATAAATGGATCCACATGAGGAAATTAGTCTATGTCCCGAATCTGAAGAGAGACACTGGCGATTAGTCCAACAATCCCCCCTCAGCATCACTTGATGGGATTCAAACCTGCAACCATGACTTTGATACCATTTGTTGGAACGCGTTTTCCATTGCACCAAAAGATTGACCTGTTAACGCTTGATGAAAATGCTAGAGAAATGGATCCATTGGAGGCAGCTAGTCCATGTCCCAAATCCGAAGGGAGACAACTATTAGTCCAACATTCTCTAGGGTGAAACAAGTAGAATACTCAAACCATTTGGTGTCACTTAAAGGTGTTAATATAGACCCTATGAAGAGAATATTTTTGGGTCTAGCAAGATATTGTAGAAGATTTGATCATACCTATCATCTTATACACAAAAAATATTTTGGGAAGCTTTTAAAGTAAATATGCAAAAATTGTGATAAAATGCTTGATATGCCAACAAAATAAAAGGGAAATAATAGACTCCAGGCCTCTTACTTATATTAGGAATTCCAATACAACACTGGGAAAAAATATTAATAGACTTCATTATGGATGTAATCTAGCTTGTTGTGAATAGACTAATTAAGAATGCATATTTTTATGGACTTTCTCATCTATTTTCTCCTAATATTATGGAAAAAGTATTCATAGAAAATATACAAAAACTTCATGGAATTTCCAAAATCAGATTGAAAAGTAGAACTACCTTAAAATTTCTAATCAAGTGGAAGAATTTTCCAATTGAAGATACAACATGGAATGATGAAAGATTCATACGAAAGATATTAGATTTTCTAAGCATTGAGGGCAATGCTTTTTTTAAGGGGAAGGGAATTCTATGATCCTAATATGATATATTCCTGAGTATATATTATATATTCCTAATTATAATAAGGATAAGCACTTGTGGCATGCTTAACCCTAACATAAATATTATTTAATATACTAATACATTTTAATTAGGATGAAGGGGTATGTCCCTACATAGTTTAGCCTATAAATAAGGAAGATAACCCTCTCCCATATCAACATATCATCAATTATTAAATTAATATCATATTATCTGATATTTGGAGGTAACCCCCTTGAAGTGATCTACTATATTTATGATTTTTATACTTATTTCCGAGAAATACCATAACATGAGCTATGATACCCATGCCACTAATCCATAATCATATATGTTTTTAAATTTCCAAGCAACTTTATGAAATTTCTACTTGTAGTAGTGAGTTCCATCACATTCATAGATTGTCCTAAAGATGAACATGAATTGTAGCCCTACACATAATAGTACAAAATGAAGGATTGAAACCTCCATACAAATGATCTATTATCCACTTGTGGTAGTTCAAAAACTCGTGGCATCAACCCTTATAGCTCAACATGTAACCTCTTTTGAAAATTGCATGCCTAAAGGGATGATCAACCATACTTACAACAAGATACTCTTCATATCAACACCTTACCTACCAAATAAACTCAACTCTCTAGTTATCATCATGGCTTTGGCTCTCACTATTAGCCAACTAGTATTGCATGCTTCCAAAAACCTCTACCAAACAACAACCTGAATCTAGCAATTAAGATCTCTATTAGCCATGGATGGCTCTAATAAATGTAACAACTCCAAATGAATCTAACACTCTATTAGTCATGCAACTAACCTTTTTCACCAACCAAGAAACCTCAACATTGTTAGCTCTAATGGATCTAACTCACACAACAATTTTCTCACAAAATTTGATAAGAATAAATATCGGTATTGTCTTCTCAAACTATTTCTACTAAAATTGTTTCTTCATAATCTGCATCCTTTTCATTTTGTTTGTTGACCTTCTACCTCTTTAGATTTCCCACTATTGTGTATGCAAATGGTCTTTTCCCTAACTCGGTACTTTTCAATAGCATATGAACATGCTTGTGTCATAAGGGAACAAACCAATGTTATCAACATGAACATGGTCATGGGTATATTTGTGAAAAGTGGAATCACCTGCAAGGAATAACACTCACCCAAGAAAGATAGAATTCATTTGTTAAGTATGGAAAATAGAAACCTACAAGAAGATGTAACCATAATCCAAAATAGACACATAAGAAAATACACAAATAGTTTCCCAACAAAAAATCACCCTCTAGGAAAAATTAACAACCATGCTACCATCTCAAAATAATCGGATTGCTCCTATAATAGTAATTGGCATTGCTTGGTCATTTCCAAGGAGATAATAATTGAATGCACCAAAGAGGATAAAATTTTACATAATATATATCATTGATTCCTCTTTGATGCAACCTAAAATATTTTTTTCTACCAACCACACACTCCATATGGCATTTCATCTCTACTAGACAATGTCAAGCCACTCAATCACACACACTTTGCATTTCGCTAGACATGCAACATTATTACAAGTAGAAATATCACCTTGGTCCATACTATAGTATTTTTAAAAGTATCATTTCCCCAAACAAAATTATTTGAGTTGGTACATGTGTTCTTGTTAGACACCAAAAACAAGGATGACACTACAATCAATCAACCAACTATTAAGGAAGACTATCACTCTCATTGCCACTATGAGTGACTTGCATCAATATTAAACTCTCATACACTTTGTTGCATGTTAACTTGTATTCCCTCTAGAGCCTTTGCAATCTACTACAAATCGCTTGCATCCCTACTATAAGTGTTATTTTAGTTGTTGGAGGTGAACTTGTAACATGACCTCATTGGTCCACTTATGGATCATACCTCTCAAACCAAGAAGCTTCCAAGACCAAAAGAACAACAAACAAATTTAATATCCCTTCATCCAAACTAAGAGAAACTTATCTCCAAGTATGACTAAAAATGTATTATTCCCTTGTGGCATCAATGAGCCCTACCCAAATGGTTGGTGAATTTTGCTACTTTTGAATTTTTTTTTGACATTGTCCCAAATGTGTGGGTCTCCTTTGCTAGTTCCCTCTATGATATCCCTAATCATAATTCTACCAATAGCCCCACTCCTTATATCTCCTTTAATTTATCCACTTCTATCAAGAAAATTATTTTGAAGCTATGCAACAACAAAGTAGTTGATTATGAAGGTCTTCTAGTTGAATTTGTCAAAAAAGGTGTAGATTACCTTGCATTTTCCTTTGTCACACTCTTTAATGAGGTGGTATGTATATTTTCCTCAATCTTGGTCCCAACACATTGTTTACCTTATTCATAAGTTTGAGAAATTCTTTGTCCTTGGAAACCATAGGACCATTATGATTGGATATATATTTAAAACCAAACTATGTGCTACAATTTTGAACATGTAACTATCAAGATACTTGGAATGCAATAATATTAGAGCTAAGGAGTGGGAAATCTTAAATAATGTCTAACAAACTATTGACCACATATTTAAACTCCAATATATTATTGAGGAGGCCCATCATAAGTCTTCTAAAGTCTTCTGTTGTTTTTTAACTTAAAAAATTCCTTTGAATTGGTTATTAGATACTTTCATTTCTAGAAGTTAGGAGATATCAATATCCCAGACTCTCTTATTACTATTGTTTAGAGGCTTTATGAGACCATTATTGGGTAGTTATGTATTGATCATTATCTCTCTAACTTTTTTATGAGTTTCATTGGGGTTAAGGAAGGATGACCTCTCTCACCAACCATTTTTAGCATTTACATTGATGAGTTAGAGGAATTTATTTGGCAACATGCCCATTTATATGATGTTTTCATTTTACATGAGGTGGTTAAATTTATTATTCTTTTTTCCAATGATGTTTTTCATACTTTTCCAAGGGATTACAAAAAAAATTGACACCTTTGACTATTTTTGTGAACTTTGATAGCTTTTGGTCAACCTTAGGAAAACTAAGGTCACACTTTTTAATATCTCTAGGTGCTTTCTCTAAATTCTAGTTTTTGTACAAAGAGAAACTTGTAGAAATCCCAATAGCCTACACATACTTAGTGGTCCAATTTTTTGGTCCACCCTTTTATCATGAATTCTACCTCTCATACACACCTTTATAAGGGGTATGCCTCTTTTATGTCTTGGGCCATTACTATTTTTAGATTCACTTATAGGGTCACCCCTCCAAATTATTCCTTTTTTATGCAATCATCAATCCTACAATTTTATATGGTTTAATGGTTTTGGAACCTGGATTGGGGTTTTTTAAATGGAACCATATTCAGAGGGGAAAAAATCTCATGTTGTAATAGGCAATCCATTACAAATAGATAGTTCCTCAATGCATCATTCAAGCTAAATTTGCTACCCATCTACTACACCTTGAGACTATCTTCAATCTTACTTTCTACATGCATAGACTTTGATCCATGGGGGCCTCAACTTATATTCATGAGAGATATCCATTTTAGCACTTTACTCCTTCGAGAGGATTGCATCACTTGTCTCACTACTTCCCTAGTCCCAACCAAATTCCAAGACTATTGGTATTTGGAAACCAAGTTGCCTCTTCTTTCTATTGGAATATCTATTGATAGGTTAATCCCTTTAATTTACTCATTGTATGCCCCCCCATGGATCCTTCCCATAGAGAAAATTGTTCCTAGAGATGCTAGAGAGGACATCTAAGACAATATATTTGGACAATCTAGGTCTCCCCATATGAGACATTGGCCCTATGCTAGCTTTCTACATTGAACATTTCTTACTAATGGTGGATGGTTTTAGTCACTATCCTCACTATCTCCAATGTAATTGGTCCCATGACTTGAGGTTTCCCCTTGGCTAATTGAGAGTGTGCTCTCACTAGATACAAGTTGAAATTTATCATCATATTTTGCATCAAGATTGGATTTGTCATATTTTCTCCCTTTAGGAGGTGGAGACTATGGAACACTTCATTTTTAGATGCCACATTCACTATGAGATTTGGGGAAGATTTTAGTACCTTTACAAGGACTTGAGAAAAAATATATGTACTTTCTTTAGATATTCAAACCAACAATGATTGGCCCTTTTTCTTCATGATGTGCCCTCCAATATAGATATTGGTGGGGAGAATTAGAGACTCTAGAGGCCCATGTTGATCACCTTTTTTTTCTATCCTACCTAGGTGACAAGCAACACAAAACAACTTGTAGATACCAATACATCACATATTAGACTTCATAGATTAGTTAAGCAAGACTTCTCACAACACACCATTACTACTCAAATTTCTCAAATTCCCTAGCTCACTCTCCCTCAATATCATGGCCTTGTTTTCATTTATATCAACATGACCTAACTCAATTCCAATGGCATAGATCTACTACATACCAACTTTCCCCTAGATCATAGGGGAAAAATAAACATTACAAGCTTCTTCTCTAATATAGGAGCTACGCTAGCCTTAGATGTTACATGAGTTTCTAGAGGAAGCACTTTGACTCCTCCTAGGATATCCTTGAATTTCCTTCCAACCTTAGATACTCCCCAAAAAATATTCTCTTATAATTTTTGATGATGCCTTAGACAACTCATCCATTCATATGAAAACAAGGATATTCAATGATATTTCCTTGCGGTTTTTATCAACATGTTCTTTTGGGGCTCTTGTTTTCCCTTATTTCTATTTGCATAGTTCCACAAATTGTCAGTATCTAGGGATGGGCCCTAAGAATTAGGGAAATAAGGGCCTTGTTTTGGGGACCATGGGAGATTATGGTGCAAATATATATAGTACTTGAAAACTTGGTTATAAAAAATGTATAAGAATAAAAAATAAAACTTTTGATACTAAACACATTGCATTAAAAAATGAAAGTATTGAATATCAATATATTTATATTATATTCAAAATGATTATTTCTTTTAAAATTTAAATATAATTGGCCAATGGATCATTACTTTGAATTACCCCCAAAGTTCACATCAAACCCTCATCACTTGAAATGTTGGACTCTAGAAGGTCAAGCTCCTCCAAACCAATACCAACCAACTCTATCTAAGTGGCATCATCTTGTGTTGGATCCTTTGGATTTATATTCCATTAGGTTTTTGGAATCTCCTTGTACATAAGTGTGTTGTATTCAATGAGACATAAGGCACTCTATATAGCTACAAGATTTTTCATGTTTTTATAGTTAAACGTGTTCCTCTTAATAGAGTGAATGAAGCTATAAATAGATTAGTTATCCTTAGTAACAAAATAAATTAAAATATAGTGTAGTTGTAAAAGAAGTAGGTCCATGCACAGTCCACCATATAATTGGATACTCTTGTGCTCTAGTCTCCCTAGATAACTTGGCCTCTTATACATGTATCTCCTAAGAGTGGAAAACTTTGACCACTTAGTATGAGTGATGTCAACATTTTTAGAATCATACATCTTCTTAATAACCTTCATGAGACAAACTTTCACCTCAACATCTTCTATACAAGCTACATTACTAGACCTTTGCACATACCACTTTGGGTTCAATGCATAGGTAACCATGTGCAAGGGAGTTGTGTGATTCTCCCATCTTTGATGAATGATTAATTGAATATTTTCAAGAGAACTACAATGTGAGGTCTTTCTCCTATACAAATGGCGTTCATTTGGCCAAGCATATTTTCAATTCACTCATACACCTCTCTAAGGCTAGGTGCATTAGTGTCCCCATATATAGTGACTTTAAAATTTGGAGTAACAATGGAGACAATATATTTCACACTATCCCAAAAGATTCACTCTTTACCACCTCCATCACCCTCTTTCTTTGCTTTAACTTAGAATCAAACCACCAATTCCACTTTGTTGTTATGATCATTAGTTTGTAATGTCTCTTGCAACTCAATCATCATCTTCAAGAGAATGAAGTATGATTCATATTTAGTCTCTACATTTTTCAAAAATTCCTCCTTAGAGAAGGCCTTAAAGCGTTTTTATGAAATTTGGTGGTTATAGATAAGCATTTGCACATCTACAACATCATTAAAAATCTCTTTGATCCAACCAATTTTTCCCATGTCCTTGAGTGTATTATTCATGAAAGGTAAACAACAAAGAGTATATGTTTGTAAGTCGCCTCAATCAACTTATCCACAACCCTACATACATGGAAAAAATCTATTATTGCCTACACTACATTCTTTGACCTAACCTCTTCAATAGTATCTTTTATAATTTGGAACTAAAAATTGGCATCCTTGTAATGTCCAAAATAATCAACAACCCTAAATAAGTAAGGGCCCTTTATACATGTGACCATGACATTAATGAGTAGATGCTGCCTAATATTTCACACCCATCCATGACTATGGTACATCGACTACTAACCTAGGCAACCTTCATTTTCTCCATTAGAATATTAGTTTTGGAACAGTTCTTATCCAAGATTGTTGTCCTCAAATTTATCTCCCTTGGTGGCACATATGATGATCCTAGTCTTATTATCTTTGCCACAACTTCCTTATAACAAATAGAGATCCACATGGAATGGATTTTCATTAGTAAAGAATAATTTTCCAATGACATGTTTGCATCATCCCTATGTTGCACATTAGATAAATTTGCCACCATGTTTACCACATCAATACTAAGTTACTCTATATTCTCCTCAAGCTTTGCTAATCTTGAACTAGATGGAAAAGTAGGAATTCTTGGTTGTTTGAAAGTAATATTACTAGTAGGAGTAGGACCCTTGTGGCACATTCCTTAGTGCCTTTGCTAGGACATAAAGGAGGTGTTCAAATGTAATTATTTTAATGTTTCCTTTAAATTTAGTTTCATAAAAATGACACTTCCTCAACTTTGTGCCCCCTAATGCCCTATGCTTTGGTTGTAGTTTGGTCAAAAAGTGTATTGAAGGGGACTTCTTATCAAAGGGACCCTTCAAAAAAATTTCAATTAATGTGGAAGGGTAATTATAATGTGCACTCCCAATAGAACTTGTTGCCTTAGCCACTTGAAGTCTTAGATTGAACCCCTATAGGATCTAGTTGTTTGTCTTCATCTCTCATCTTGTGAGAAGTAGAAATGTTTAAATTTTAAACTATACATATTCCATAATGCAAGGGCTCAAGAAAAAAAAATGTATTTTATTACTATAGGCACACGAAATACAAAAGTGCATGATACACAAAGATAAGAACCCTTCTTTGAACTTTATTAAATGAGGATATCCCTTTTGTTTTTCTTACTTAATCTGCGCAAAGCACACAAGTAGAGGATGCATAAAAGGTGAAATCCTAATTTGATTAGTATTACTTAGTTGTTTAATAATTTATACAATTTTTGAAAATGACTATTTCAAAATAATTTAATAGATAAATTTGAAAACCAAAAATACTATTGTTATAAATGTAAAGCTAAAACTTAAGCCTCTAAATGTTATTTTTAGAGTTATCTAATTATTGTATTTGAAAATAACAAATCAACAAACCTAAAAACAATATTTTATAACCATATTTTATGAAAAAATTATTATATATCGGAATTGGAAATGAAAAAGTATCACATAATCATTGATTTTAGATGTAACCATTTATGAAAGAACATTTAAGATAAAAATAAATAGAAATCCCAAAAGATGAAGGGCCATGGCTTACCTTGAAGGCTTGAGAGGTTCTATCTCAATGAATGTGTTGAATCTTGAACACTTGGAATTTTCTCTTCCTCTTTTTGTTGCTCTCCCACTTGCTAATTCTCTCACTCTCACAATCTTTTCTTGCACTCACTCTTGCTATGCATTTGTTGCACTTGTACCCTTACTAAATGCTTCTAATATTTGATAGTGATTTATAGTGATTTTATGATGTGTATTTATAATTCTTTGGTGTGCTTAGGGTTTTGGTGGGGTCCATAAACTATTGTAGTTAGTGTTAGGTGCATGAACATTAAGAAAATGACTAATTAAAAAAAAATAAAGGTGTTTGATGTAAGGGACAACTAGAATTCATGAGCACTTTCAAGATAATTTATGAAGTTTACTTAAAGTCTCAAGGATGTCTCAAGTCCTCCACCATGCCCAATAGAGGGAGAAATTTTGAAGATGTCTCCTCCTTGACGATGAAGTTGGGGGATCACAAAGGGACATTTTCCAACCATCTTGTAGTCATGGGGATGGTAGAGGGGCATTTCCTAGTTATCTTGAAATCTTGGGAACATCCCCATATAAAAGAACCACTTTTTCAAGGAGAAGGGGGGAGTGTCCATGTGGAACATTGGCTATTTGTTAGTGGCATGTGTTAGAAACCAAGATCTGAAATGCAAACCAGAAAATAACCTTCCACAAAGAGAAAAACAAAAAAGCAGAGAGATTGCATGAAGATGTGCAAATTGATATATTCGAAGAACAATAATTACAAGAGATAATTTGCTTTATAAAAGAAAGTATGCATGACCCTAATCTTATCTTGAGCAAAAAGGTAGCTCAACAAGATAAGGATAACAACCTATAACCTAGGAATTAAATAATGCCTAAGTAAACTTATGTAAAGTGTAATTAAATAATTAATTACACCAACACCCCCCCATAAGTGCAACTTAGGGAGAAGCAAATTATTATGCAAATGATATAAGATGGGTCCCGACAACAAAGGCCTGATCAAGTACCCATTTACAAATGCAAAGAGAGAGAAAACCCAGTGGGAAAAACCCCCCCTCAATGAGATGAACTGCTGCAAAGACTCACTGGAAGAACTCTGATGAAGCAACACTGGAACCCAAAATCTAGCAAACAAGGAAAGATAGTTCTGTTTGCAAGAGCCATAACGGAATCACAAATGCAACAGCAGACCCGATGCCAAGGAACACTGGAAAACTTGCATACTGGATCAATCCTAGAATCTGTAAGCAACAATAGATGAAAGGAAAATGAAGCCCCCCATAATGATGCCAAAATTTGGAAGATGTGTCTCTTGATGTCGATGCCAAATTGAAACTAAAACTGCCCCATAAGACGAGTACCATCAAGATTCTGGAACATTAACCATAAAAACATGGCCCTCAAATTGAGAAGGATCTGAACCAATGCAGATCAATAACCATAAACTCCCAATGTGAAGTGTGAACCGATACAAACCAAAGATGTGTCCAACTAAGCAAGAAAGAGGATAAAAGAAACAACATGAAACTAGAAAAAATCATGTGAGTTGTCACCAATATGAAGGATGGAGATCAAAGTGCATGCACACTCTAATCATATTATTATGCAAGAAACCTCCCTAATGGAACTTTATCTCAGTTCATTTATTACAATAACCCAATGATTGTAAAAGGAGAGAATGCAAACATGCATAAACAAAAAATAAAAATAGACCTAAAATCTATGTAGAGGCTGGAACCAACTTTCCAATGCCGCAAGAATGGCGAAAAACGGATAAGCGAGTCAAAAGATATGTCTCCCGGAGTGAAAACAGCAATATGCAACTTCCGAGGCTGAAAAAGGCATCAAAAAAGAAAAACAAAAAAATCAGACCTACACCATTGCGTAGAGCTTGGAAACAGCTTTCTAGCAATATCTTGTTTGCAAAAAAATGACCTCGTATGCAAAAGTTACACCCATTTCCGTGAAAGTGCTCCAAAAATGTCCAATATGGCCTTCTGCAGCCCTTAGGGGCTAAAAAATTAAAACCCTTGGTCGCCTGGGCAGACTAGGGGGCTGGCGGTAGGGTCTGGGGCCAAAGCTCCTGGTCACCCACGTGACCACCGTAGGAGCTGGTTGGCACAGAAGGGGGCTGGGCGGAGCTACAGGTCCTCCAAAGGACCGCAACATTTCCTCTGGAGCCCACGGGGGCAAGGGCCTAGCGGGCAGCGCTAGAGCGGAGGAATGGGGTGGCGGTGGCCCACTGGTGGTGCAGCGGAGGCCATCGGTGGCGGATGAGCAGTGCTACCATTTAAACGGGTAGTGCTGAAAATCAAAATGATTTTTGATTTTTTTAATTTTTTTTTGATTTTTGAGTCTCGAAGAATGTGCCTGGGGGCCGTACAACCCTCGAACAATTTTTTTTTTCTTCCCCAGTCGACTATGTCCAAATTGGAAAAAAAATTGAATCCAATGGCAAGGTCAGTTTTGGCCCAAAGTGCCCAAAAAATTAGGCAACCCTAGATCACTCAGAAAAATCACCGAGCTTGAAATCCTCGCAGATCTAGCAAACGGTGACCAAAATGAATGAAAGAAAAGCCATTTCTGACCTTTTCCAGTGATCTAAATCTAATGGAAAACCTCGATCTGATCCAAGATGCTGCATGAATATACTCAAGGAATGAAACCCTCGAGGGACCCCGAACGAGCTCTGTAATGTATTCCTCCAAAAAATTTGAGAAGGGGCTACAAATCGAGGCTTTGATACCATGTTAGAAACCAAGATCTGAAATGCAAACTAGAAAATAACCTTCCACAAAGAGAAAAACAAAAAAGCAGAGAGATTGCATGAAGATGTGTAAATTGATATATTCAAAGTACAATAATTACATGAGAATGATTTTCTTTATAAAAGCAAGTATGCATAACCCTAATCTTATCTTGAGCAAAAAGGTAGCTCAGCAAGATAAGGATAACAACCTATAACCTAGGAATTAAATAATTCCTAAGTAAACTTATGTAAAGCGCAATTAAATAATTAATTACACCAACAACATGATCCTTTATTTGGTCTTTGTACTTTTTTTTTTTTGGTTCTATGGTTCTCTCTTCCTATAACTTTGTCTTTTTAACTACTGTAACCTCTATTCCCATTTACCTACTTTGGTCATCTATGAACATTAATATGATTTCTTTATTTCTTCTCTTTCTTTGAAAGAGTCAATTGTAGCGACCCTCTAATGGACTAAAAACCACAATGAGTATAGAAAATCCTCTTTTGGCCCTTCTCTTGATGGATTGAAACTATTGCAAGAATGATACCACAATCAACTAGAAACATTATGCTCGACTCGATTGATGATCCTCCACTCCCTTTAAAATGAAGTATGAAGGGAAGTTATGTTGCATTGGTCTTGTTGAATCAATATGCAACTACCTTGAATTGAGTTTTTCCCCTTTATATGGACAACCCAATTTGCATGACCAAACAAAATCCAAATGTTTCCACATCTCTTCACAAGTTTGGTTGTCTCTAGCTTTGCCTCTAGTTTTAGCATCTAGCTATGGCTCTCACTCAAATGTCATTGGCTCTAGCTCTAGCTCTTAGCCCTTGCTTTGGATTTTAACTCTTGGATTTGAAACCTAGCACTCTAAACCATAGCATGCTTCAACTTGTTCCATGTTCCTACACTTACAAAAAATTAAAAGATCATTGCACACCATTGGATGTTAGAAAATGCAAGCACAATGGAAGTACTTTCCTTGGATATGACTTCCCAAATAAGAAAGTTTGGCTATTATTGACTTTTATACTACTTGATCCATAAACTAAGGCAACTATTCCACTTTTTAGTGTATCCACATATGGATTTAATATGAAGCCCTCAAACTATCTCAATATACACTAAAACATGTACAAATCAAGGAAAGAAATACAGAAACTTCAAAATACGAAAAAATAACAACGATATTGGAATCAATTACACACAAATGTGAGAACAAAGGTGTACTCTAAAGAAACCCTCAACTAGACAACAAACTCTAAGAAGAGTTAGCTATGCTCCTCATGCCACTAATCCATAAACATACACATGTTTACATCACCAAATATCTTATGAAATCTCTACTTGCAACAATAAGCTCCATCACATCCATAGATTTCCCTAAAGATGAACAAACTACAACCCTACTCATAGCACTAAAAATAGGCTAAAAATCCATACAAAGGATTTGTAGTCCACTTGTAGTAGTTTCTAAATTCATTGCATTAACCCCATTGGCTTAGCATGCAACCTCTTGTTGAAAAATGGATGCCTACAGGGATGTTCCACCACACTTGCAACGATATGCTCCACCTCCTATCTCTACCAATGAGGCTCAACTCTCCAATTAGCCTCATGGATTCAACTCTATCAACCTCATGGATTTGAATCTCGTTGTTAGCTAACCAAATCTATATGGTTCTAGAAATCTTTGCTAACTAGCAGCATGCCTCTAGAAATCAATCTATCTATCAAACAAGGATGGATTTGTTAGGAGTTCTTGATGAGTTGGTGAGGGGGGTGGTTATTGGAATCAAACTATATGATTTGACAATGTTTGAGGTTACTTGGCTAATGGATAAAGTTAATTGTGTGACTTGTAGAGTGCTAGAGTCACGTGAAGTTGGCTACATTTGTTGGAGCCATATTTGGTTGGTAGATAGCTTTCATGGCTTGCAAAGTGCTAGAGTCATGTGAAGCTATCATGAAATTCTAGTACTCTACAAGTCACACAACAAACTTTATCCATTATCCAAGGAACATCAAACATTGTCAAACCAAATGGTTTTGACTCACACAACCACCTTGCTCACCAACTCTACCAAGAACTCCAACAATGGCTCCCCAAACCACTTATATAGAGTCTTTCTTCTTCCCTAATCTTCACTTTTTTCCTTTTGCCTCTTCAAATTCACCATTGTCTTGTATGTAAATGGTCTTTTCCCTAACTCAATAATACCTGGAAATGCATGAACATGTTCCCTAAGGGAATGAACTAATGCTACAAACAAGAAGATGGTCATAAGAAAATATGTGAAAGGTGGCACCACCTACAAGGAATACCGACTACCCAAGCAAGATAACACATGCCCACCAAGGAAGGAAATAGATGCCTAATATATGTAAACTCCACCAAAACATGTATACATAAGGAAGATACATGAACAACCACCCAATAAAAAACCACCTATGAGGGAAACTCAATAGTCACACCACCACCTCAAATTTATTGGATTGCTCTCAAAATAGTAACCAAAATTGTTTTAAAGGATTAATTGTCACTACCAAGGTAACAATTATGTGTGCCACTAGATACATGTTGATAAAATAGTTGTCCTTTCAACTCATTTCTGCCACCTAAATCTCTATTGCTACCAAGTACACTCTCCCCATGGCATTTTGTCCCTTTTGGGAAATGAGAAAATGTCAAAATGAGTGATAACATGCCCTTTCCATTTGACCAAACTTGTAACATTGCTATAAGAAACAATATTTTATTGGGCCATACCCACAACATTACTACAAGCAACAATATTGCCCCAAACATAATGATTCAAGCTATTACATGTATTCTTATTAGACACTAAAAATAGACATTGTTGGAAATAATCAACCAACAATTAGAGTGAAGCCTATCACTCTCAATGCTATTGCAAGTGACTTGCAATAGTCTTAGATACTTGTGACCTTTGTTGCAAGTGAACTTGTAGTGTTGTAATCCTTTAAAAGTTGTTACAAGTGACTTGTATCCTTGATATAGGTGTGATTTTAATTATAGTAGGTGAACTTCCAATATGACCCCATTGGTCCACATGAACTAATCCACTTATGGATCTTCTACCATTTGCTTATAGACTTTTTGAAGAATAGACCTTTTTTGCTAGGAATCCCTTATAATGCCTAAGATGTTACCAATTTTTGAACTCCACACTATTATATTACACTTGCTATCCACTAATTTTCTCACCAAAATATAGCCTATTTGATCACTTATGTGGAGATTGACACATTTCTTGTCTTTTACATGGTTAGAAACAATTGTAGTCAATTTTTTTTGCAATACAACTTTAATCGACAAGTGTGCTAGTTCTAACTACCTTTAGTAGTTGCATATTCTATTGTCTCCTATCAATCTTTTTATTTTAATTATACAACTATATTTAGATAATTGTGGTTTCAATGAATCAGATGTATATAAGAAGTACTTTTGTTAAGCTTAAAATTCCAAGAGTTGATATACAAAGACTTTTTCTTGCATTATTCTTGAATAAATCTTGTAATAATTTACCCTTTATAGGTTTGGTTATATAATCATCTCTCATGTTGGAGTCTCATTATATTATGAGTAAGGTATTTCCACCCTTGTAATATATTTGTAAGGTTAAAGCTTGTTATATCTCAAACTTTCTAGTATTTATGTATCGTTAGAGGTTGATCATGTTGATGGTGTTTTCTGCACAGCAACAACTCAGACATAATACAATATTCTATCTCTCTTGAAAGGTTATGTTCAACAATAAATTACTGAAAATCACCCCAAGGTCTCTCGGGTGTCAGGTCATGACAATGCATAAACAACTCAGATAAAATGTGAAATGCTGGTAATCACAATCAGACCTTACTACAAGCAAACTGTATCTTTCAATTTATCAGGTTTTGCAATATAATGATCTCTAATCCTAAATCTAACCAGATAATAAAGAAATAGCAAAAGATAAGGGTGCAAGAATATGATGAAACCTAAACTATTCCTAGAATGAGTAATGCAAATGACAGATATTTGGAACGGACCAATCTCAATTAACCAATCCTTGATCAACCCACAATGCAATATCACAAGAACGGTGCAATCTTCTAAGGCATGTAGATTTTCAAATCCTAGACATTCATCCACAATCGAACTCAAGCACATGTAAATATATGGTCCAGGTTGACTTCACCAGCCTACTACAATCAGATAGTTACTGGGAGTATAGACCAGAGATTGCTACAAACATTCCAAATATGAAATCATAAACACCATTCACCAAACTAAAACTAATTTAATTTTGAACACTAAACCCTAAATCTTCAAGCAATTTGAAAGATAAAACAATAAGAACCATGCAAGATAATATAACACAAGAGATTTCACCAGGAAAACCACAATGTCTTCAATTGTATTAGATCACCAAAATGCTGCAACAATTCAACTGTTCGGTTCACAATAATTGCTTCAAGAAATTAACTAATACCTCTACTACAAAAATACTCTAGCTCTTTGGTCTAACTTGTCCTTGTTATTTTCTAGTTAACCCTTACAATGAGGCAAGAATGCCTTTTATAGCAAATCTCAAGATATGTCGGCCCAGCCAAACATTTTTACAAAATAAGAATAACCGCCCAAAACAAGTCGGCCTTAGGAAATCAAAATAAGGCACACATTGAATGCCATCTATATCATCAAGGTTGGCCTTGGCACAATCCCCAATGTAGTCTGGTCCAATGCATGCCCTATGATAATAGGGAAGCACAAATCTCAAAATGGCATTAAATACCGCCTCCTTTATCCTTGCTCTGGGCCAACGATCCCTGAACCCTCAAAAATATTCCATCCAATTTGGTGACAGGTGGCAGGGGCAAGATCCTCATCCGACACTCAATAGAGCCAATCTCCTCCTTCGACTGTTTAACAGTCTTACCCCAATCCTCCTTGTGGGCCTGGTACTTATCCATTACCGCCAAGTAGGTGGCTGCATCATCTAACTGGTGACCGGTTATAACACTCTCAGAATCTGGGGCATAAACTTCATGCCACCATTCCCTGAGTTGCTCCAGACTTAGGTATTTAGGAGCAATCTTTCTCCTTCCAGTCATGACCTCAAAGAATGCAATGCAACCTTCATACACCCCAGTAAGATCACCATCAATTGCTTTCTTTCATTTCTGGATCTTCTTCATGGCCTTCTGCCGAATTTGCAGAGCCTCAAACCATTCCCAGGGTACATTTAATCTGGAGGAAGGAAGGATTCCATCTGCAGCCAATTGTTCTTTACCATGCTCTATGATGACCTTGGACTTCTGCAGCAAGAGGTCAATGTCCTCCTTGTCCTGAGACAACACCTGCTCCAATAATTCCTTGGCTCGGACCGCATCTTTCCCAACTAACAGGATGTCTTTGATTGCATTATCTCCTTTCAGTTGCACATCCTTCAGCCAATCCACTACAGTTTGAGCTGAAGCTTTCATTTTCTCAATTCCAGAGATAGTTTCCTTGGGCAAAAAGCCAGAAGTGGTAGAAGAAGAAGGATGGAGAGACTGCAGGGGTTTCATCACTTCCTCCAAGCATTTCCTAAGTCTTTCATTCTCTTTCTTCAACCCATGCTTGGTCTGGGTCTCCCTTTTCAATCTCCCAATAATCACCACATTGGACCCTTCATATTCCTCTATGCCCTGCTCCATGGATGCCAGTCCAAGGTTAATAGTTTGCACATTGTAATCTTGACCAGTGACTTCTTCCCTAGTTTTGTTTGCAGTAGGGGTGGCAATGTGGATGACCCTGTTGTTTGCTTCATCTCTCTCCACCTTTGAGACCACCTTAGCTGCCTTCCTTTTCTTCCCTTTGCCAATTTTGGACAACATTTCATCCCAATCCAAAGGAGTGTCTTCAACTACCACCTGCTTCTTTCTTGCAATCTCCTTTTCAAGCCAATCCGGGGCTGCAGGTTCTACCCGGATTTCTTCTGTTGTTGCCTCTTCCTGCTGTTTTTCCAGAGTTTTCTCCTTCTCCTTTTCAACTGTTTTATCTTCCTCCTTCCCAAGGAGCTGCTCACCTAGATCACCTGACTCAGGTTCAACCTCTTGCTGTACCAGTGATGGGGTTCTAACTGGGATATCTTCTTCCTGCTCAGGCAATCCGCTTCCTTTGCCATTTTTTGAAGAATCTTCATACATCACTAGAGGAGAAGGGTGCTTTTCCACCTCGGCCCCGAGCTCAGCTGCCTCACCAAAGAGTGCCCCTTCCTTGAAAGGTTCTGCCTCCCCACTAGTGTCATGTTCCTTAGGAGTCTCTTGCTCATGCACACTCGGTAGAGGAGAAGCAACCTTAGGTGGCTCCGTGACTGGTGATTTTGGTGGAGGATCCATCTTTTGCACAGTGTCTTTTGGGGAGGGAGTCCTGGATTTCCTCATATAAACCTTGGTATTCTCCCCTAAACTCTCAACATCAACAATAGGAGGCTCACTCTTTGATGTATCCTGACTCCTCTTCTTTGAGACCTTGGTTGTTCTGGTTTTATTTGGTGGTGGAGGAGCACTTTCTCCTTCTGCTTTTTCCAACCCTTCCTCATCAGAGGACTTACCAATCTTCAAAGTCCGACTTCTCTTCTTCCCTTTTGGCTTCCTCTTTGGTTCCGACTCACTTTCCTTGGGGCCTCTAATCTTTATCTTGAAAGGAGAACTCTTTGCAGTTTTCCCTTTGGGGTCATCTTCCCCGAATTCCTCTGAAGTTGACATAGGATTGAGGTCCCCCATCAAATTGAAGGTACAAGTTACCTTCTCGCTCTCCAACTCCCAAATTTTATGCTTTAACCAGGAAGAGGTGAATTTCATAATGGGGGCCATTAGGTCTTCCAACTCTGTAACCTCATCCTCATTCCAATTGATTTCCCCGATGGACCTATCCTTCACAGCCTCATAGGCATGATCCTGCACCAAGTTTCCATCATCCTCCAGTTGGTCCGGAATCAACTTGACATTGTATTGTCTGATCGCCTCCACAGGGAGCCTAGAATACCTCTTCTTTCTTGCTTCAAGGTCATCCTTAATGTTAGTCCAATAGTCTTCTAGGTCATCTTTATGCCGGTACTCCCTAGTGGCTTTCCTCTGCGCCTCTCCTGTGATGTCGAAGTTCATCCTTTTGGAGTGAAAGGAGAAACCATATGCTGCCAATTCTTCTCCTGCAGTATGCGCCGATTGGATGGAAGGACACACTTCTGCTACACCCATTCTGAGAGGGAAATCTCCACCGAAGCCTATCTTATGCTTTTCTCTCTTTACAATGGCATCAAATTCACAAATCTGCCTCACGATCTCTAACAAAACAATGTGATCAGTAGGATACCGAGGTAACCTATATGGAGCGACCGGGCATCCATCAATTCTAAGGTAGGTGAAGGTGGGGAATTGAATGAACCGGGCCCCATAATTCTTTATCAGCCCTTTGGCTCCATCCGACAATCTCATATGCTCGGCATTCTGGAGCATCCTGGTGATATGCATAGTGAATGCATCATTAGCCGTACGATAGTCCTTGTGTCCTAGATGCAACTCCGGGTAAACCTCATAGACAATGTCCTGTCCGAATGTCCCTCTTGGATTCAAACCCCTGTATGGGTAGAATCTGGCTAGTACATACATGACATAAGAGGACATGGTGAATTTCTTAGTCTCTAGGACATTCCTCAACTGTTTATCAATTTCAAAACTGATGAGCCCTGCCCAATGATAGTTGGTGCCCTGTTCAATTTTGGTGATCACATGGACCATCCAACTCTCCAACACCCCAGCAGTCTTCAATCCTGCCACCCTACTAAAAAATGTTATGGCATCATAGATATCTGACCTGAATTTGATCCTATGCAACTGCTTGGGCAATTTAGAGTGATGTGATTTTGGTTTCTCCAACCAAGCATTAATCATTTGTTGAGACTTAACGGGCTCATTCTCATAGTATGTCCTGGCCAAGTCCATGTTTAGAGCACACACTGAGGGTAGATCAGGCATGTCGAAATCCTGGGCAATGGAGACAGGACTGAAATTGGCTAAGACTCTTCCCTCAGTACTGACAACTCTTTGTGAGTCGAAGTCATATTGCCGGGCACACTCAAGTATCAACTCATAGCACTGGATTACAGGAGGAAATCCTGCCACATGCATCAGCCCGGACTTCATCATGCCATTCCTTAGCACTGACAGATTCTTCTTAGTTGTCCTCTGCTTAAATTGTTCATACCTCCAAGCCCCAACATTGGTGTCAGACACCTCGGACCATATGGAAGATATCTTGCTCTCTGGTAACTGACTTTTGGTATCCAATCTTATTCTTTCTACCTCGGAGATGGAGGACCCCTCCGTGTCACCCTTGGACTTCCCTGCTGCAGCCTTGCTTGATTCGGCCTACATACACAAACACATCATTAGTATTCAATTATTATACATATTCCAATCCAAAGGTTAACATAAAATCACATAAAGTAATTAAAACCCATCACAAACTATCGATCTCCGAAAATTCGAAAAAACCAAACAATCCGGGAAAACACCGTAAACCGGGAAAATCCCGTCTGGGCGGAATTTCGGAGAAATCCGACCCAAATGGATTCCTGTTGCCAAGACATCAAATCATTATTACGGACAAAATATCACAAGATAATCATGAAATTCATTCATTGGCAACAAGAAAATAGCATTTAACTTTTACTCCGTTAATCCTATCCTTAGAAAATCGGAAGAAGTGCGATCAAACAGGAAAAAATTGGAAAAGTACGGATGGGGCAGATTTTCGCAGATAGTTCAAGGAACTCCAGAAATCGTTATGCCCCGCGGAATTAGCCGAAACCGGGAAAATCCGAGTGCGAAGGAATTCCGCGGGAACCTCGAAAACCCGATAAACGATGATATGCGAACCAACGACCAAACGATCATGCAATCTTTCTATTTGGATTCGAATAGCCCTGAAATTGATGCCAACCAACAGGATTCAAAATGTAAATGAATTTAGACTTCAAAAGACCTCAAAATGTTCAGATCCCATGGCGAAACTGTGATGCCCTAATTTGATGACCAGACTTCCGCCATGGAAAACAGTGGAAGCTCGGGGTCTAAAATACCAACTGCAAAGGTCAATCCAAGGTACTCTGAATCCTCACAGGGCTGTGGTCAGTGTAATACAAGGGCAAGATCGATCAATCATAACGAATTTTCTGTTCTGGGCCGAACACCAAAAAACCCTAACCTTGCACAATATGGCAGATTTTGCACTAAGGGGGCAAACAATTTAACCCAGAAGCCCTTCCAAACGTGTGCACCCATCGTCTAATGGGTAAATAGCGCTCATACGGCACGGGTGATGATGATTCTATGAAAAAATAGGTCAAACCCTAACTGGATAGGAAGGAAATAGTGGCTAACATGGGCCGACACGAAATGACCACCAATCAATATGGAAAAACTCAATCATTGCGTAAACCAACAAGAGGGGCCATCGATAACATACCATGGATCAGTTCAGTTGAAACTCGAGGTCGAAGAAGCAACCACAACACAAGCACGCTCAAGCAATAAAAACCTCAATCAACACCAAACAATCCACGTGCAAGCAACACAGGATCAATGCTCAAAGCTTGAATGAAAGCTCTCAATCGCCAAAGCAGCAAGAAAATGAACGATAAAGTTGAAAAATGATGCCCAAAAGGTTTTATGTCCATCCATTTGTGCGTCTGAGCAAAGGTACCTTGGTCATTAATGAGCGACAAGACACTTCTGGAAAATCCGGAAACCCGAGCTCAAAACGGAATTTCGAAAAATCTCAAGATACGCGGAAATCCGGATGAACAGAGATTTCGCAGAAAAGTAGAAACCGAGAATATAACAAAGTTCAGATTTTGGTGCAGACCGGGGAAAATCCGCCAAACCAGAAAATCCCGGAGTCAAGCGAAACCAGTTTCAGAAAATGCAGCGACAGACAGATAGTAAACTAGAGCCCGGAAAAATCTGCCAGAGCCGGAAAATCCCAGACTCAGGTGAAAACCCGGATTTTGCCAAAAACTCAAATTTAACCAATTCAAGCCCCAAGGCAAGATCAAAGCTAGCAAAGCCAACATATCAAGACCCCCAAAAGATAAGTCCAATAAAACCAAAGGTAAAAAAAAAAACACCCGAAAAGAGGGTCCCTACTCCAAGTGGGGCGTGTGTGCAAAAACTGCACAACAGATCATAGTCCAACAAAGCAAGATGATAATTGGTTGTTTTGTTTTATTTTCTATGGATATTTCGACACAAATATGTCCTTTTTTGGGAAGATACTTAATGCATTAAAAATAATGAAAAGAAAGATATCACAAGCCTTGTGTAACTATGAATTGGATGGAGGACATGGTAAGAATTTCCTCGAGAGGAAAAGGAGATTTGTGTCTACTAAACTCACACAATCCACACTTAGCAAGCTGACAATCAGCATTGAACTCAAGGAAATCTTTGATCTTTGACCAAGGCATGACATCTTAATGGATAGACTTAGAATTGTTGGAATATATGCTCCAACATATCTGTAGATATGCCACCAAATAATGCTTAGGTGTCAAATATGTTTTGTTATGTTCATTTTGTTGTCCTTATTCTACAGTTTGTTGTCAAACAACTATAGTTAGCTATCAAAATGTTAACATAATTATAGGAAGTCTGTTGACTGTCTACAACTATAAAATATGTATTGTTGTTGATAAATAATGTGAGTTTATTTTGCAATTCCATTCTCTATATTTATGTTATATTTTTCTATTTTGATATTAGAGCTAATGGGAGTTCTTGTTGTCGTGAGTTGTGGAGGATTTTCAAAAGGAGGCGGTGAATTGCTGCTCAAAAGTGTGCATCAAATTTTTTAAGAGCTCAGAGAGAAACAAAAATATGGAAACGACCACATAGAGTTTTGCAAACCCTATTGAAAATAAGTTTGTTGTTGTGTAGCTTGCTGCAATTATAAGGGTTGAGAGAATGTCAACCATTATTGAAGAACCACTGGATATTGATAGTGATGATGATTTCATTGAAGATGAAGCACTTGTATTATTTTGAAGAGACCGCTGCTTTGAAGACATAGAGGGATGCAATAGAGGATAGATAGATGCTCAATAGTTTGAGGTGCTAGTGGATAAGAGAAACTATACCTCATTGGGGTTATGAGACATACATGTGAGGATTGATGTCCAACAGTTCAAGGGAGATCCAAAGATCTAGAATTTTAGCATCATACCTTTACGAGGGTGATGAAAAACTTCATGTGCAAATGGTGTCTAATGATGTTGAGAACTTGTGTTACAGCTAGGTGACTATACTTGGGAGCAACTTGAAGAATTCTTAGTGGTCCAAGAATTGTTTCCAAAGAATAGCTTATGTATAATGTATTTCCTATTGTTTTATATTATTAGTTTTTTTAATGTTGTAGAATTAAGAGGAGGTGTTGGAATAGATGCTCCAACATATCTGTAGATGTGTCACCAAATAATGCTTAGGTGTCAGATGTGTTTTTTATATTCATTTTGTTGTCCTTAGTCTACAGTTTACTATCAAACAACTATAGTTAGATGTCAAATTGTTAACATAATTATAGAAAGTTTGTTGAGTGTTTGCAGCTGTAAAATATGTATTGTTGTTGATGAATAATTCATTAGTTTATTTTGCAGTTCCTTTCTCTGTATTTTTGCTGCTGTTATATTTTTCTATTTATAACCTACCAAAGTTTCCAAAAATCTTGATCTATTTGTGCCAACTAGCTAGTTTTTTTAAGAATAAATCCACTCTATAATGTTAATACCACCTCCAAGATAATGTTGATTGGAATGAATAACTTTTTTTACTGTTCATACAGTGTAAGGAGGGGTAGTGATACAATTTGTGACAATGACAAAGTAGTAAGTATCAAAAACCAATTTCTAAGCATATTTTGGCTAAATGCATGATTAGAGAATCTAAACCTTTTTATGATGGGAAAATTTACATTAATTGATATACTGTAGTGCACGAACTTGGCTCCAAGAGTTCATGTACACAAATTTTTTTCTCTAAGTTCACATATCTAATATGTGTATATATTCTTGGATGCATAACAAAATTATTTCTCAAGAAGTCCAAGTGGCCTAAGAAGAGCATGGTTTCTCAAGAGAAATCTTAAAGAAAATCAATAAACATAACAAATAGATCAAGAAATAGATAAGTAAATAAATTTGTTTTGAATCCATCAAAAAGTTGATATTAACCAACAATTTTTTTGGTTATGTAACTTGAAGCCATGGTTACCATTAACAATTTGAATTTTTTCAATGACGAGCAGGAAGATGGATGCGAGTGGGAAGAGCTTTGGTGCAGGGCATTTGATTTCTTTTGATGGGGATGATGGAGGATTAGATTCAGACAAAGATGGTGATGCACACTAGCTTTTTTTAGCTGCATTTGGCTTCCCCGTGGCCTCCTCTTTGCCTCCTTGTGGTTTTGTAATGAATGTTGGGCACAATTTGTTGGAGGCCTTTGGCAAGGTTTCTGGTGGGGAGATCTTGGTATCTGATAGGCTCTGTCTGGTGTGCAAGGTTGGAAGCTATTTTTCAAGGTTTTTCCCTCTCTCCACTTTCTTTGCTGGTGGGTTTCCCTCGTGCCTTGTTGTGCTGCAATGGTCTGTTTTCAAAGCCTCTGGCAGGTGGTTTCTCTTCTACTCCTGGCTCTGGTTTCCTTTAGCCCTGTTGGTGATCATTGTTGTGTGGAGTACCTATGTGTTCATGGGTGCTCTTTTCTCTATTTTTTGTTCTCTGATCATCTGTTGCTGTGGTTGGGGGACGTGTTGCTTGCTAGAGTTAGGTTATCCTGGTGCTTCTACTTGGTGTTTATGGGCTACTTGTTTTGGCTCATATTTTTATTTTTGGGGTGGTATTTTTCTATGGTGGAGGTTGGTCCCTCTTCTTTTCTTGATGACCCTGGGTTTTGGTGGGTTGGGTATGGACTTGGTCCATGTTTATGTTTGGATGCAACTGGCTAAGGGGGATTTTTTGTTTTATCTTCTGACCTTGGTGTTGGTTTGGTTGTTGGGGTGAAGTTTTCCCTCTTTTTTGTTCTATCCTCCTTCTCCTATTTGGTCATGGCAAGTGTTTCTTCTCTTGAGGTGGAGATTTGGTTTGCAGGAAAGGAGGTGTTCTTGTGGTGCTCTTGGGTTCTAGTTTCTTGTTTTTTCCAGACCTTTTTTGGCTCTCTTCTGTGTCATAGTTTTATGCTGTCTCCAGAAGGTGATCTTTTAGCTGGGTGGTTTTCATGTGTGTTATGTTGTTCCCTATCGTTCTTTCCTATTTTTTCTAGTTTTTGGCTTTTGGCTGGGATCTTGTCAAGATTTTCTTGATTCCCTAGATGGTTTTTTGCCTTTTTTTGGCCCTAGTACAGAGGTTACTGAAGGAGATTATGTTTTCTTGTCTTCTTGTTGCGTTGGATCTCTCCTGAGACCTTATGGAGGTGGGTTACTTTCCTTTTGAGGTGGAAATGGAAGGAGATAGTTTCTGATTCCCTTAGTTGTTGATCCTATTGAGGTGGTTGCTTCTCCTATGGAGGTGGAGGTTGAGGGGGGTTGGAGTTCACAGGTTGCAGCAGATTAGCCGATTGTGATTTCCTCTCCGATAGAGGGTAGCTCTCTCCTTTAGAGGTGGAGGCTGAGTCAGTTTCCTGGTATCGGGTGATCTGGTTCTGTAGGGTTGTTGATTTCGTTTCTTGGCACCTATGGTTTATTGTGATCTCTAACCCCACTATTGTGATGGGTTTGTTGGATGTGCATGTGTTTTTGAATATGGGTTTGATGGTGTTTTACACCATTAAGTTGGTTATCAGCTTTAGCTCCGTGGTGATTTCCATGTGTAGACACCGAAATATGGTTTTAAGCCTGCGACTTCCATATTCTTCGTAATTTGTATTCTTCACGGTCATGATTAAATAATCTTAATTATTTAATTAATTCACACCTTAACATTAATTCTATCTGATTAATTAAATAAACACTTTTTATTTAATTATGTTACTAATTAACCTTATCCTTCTTGTCAAATTAAATAAATTCTTATTTAATTTACTCTTTATCATATTTCAACTATAATTAAATAAATTCTTTATTTAATTATTCATTTAAAATCCCTTCATCACTTAATTAAGTAAATATTATTTAATTATTCTTCGAATATCGAAGTCTTGAATTAAATGAATTATTTAATTCATTAATTCTATTTTAACACATTCCTCTATATTTTAGATAATTATGTGAGTTATCTAAGTATTCACTTTTACTCGACTCAACATCTATTTTAATCGCTCAGTTAACTCTTATTTTGATGTTTGAGTGGCTGTATCGAGTAATCTCTTCGTCAGATCATTCAATCGTCCAGTTCTAACTTATTTGCATGTACATGCGGATTAATTAAATATTCTTATTTAATTAATTAAACCTTGTGCATGCATTCGAACAAGAGTTGATTTAATCAATCTTCATCTTTGTCATGCAAAGATATTTCTTATGTTTTTGAATGCGAACTGAAGATTAAATCATTTATTTAATCTTTAATCTTATTTCTAGTTTGTATCACTCAAGTCATCACTGACAATTATCAGAATGCATGTCTAATATGTCGATCTCAACCGTCCGTTGATCTTTCAATCTTGGCCTGTCGTTCGAATAATCAATTTTCTATAAATTGATTTTTCATTCTTCATTCCAATCTCTCTCGTGAATTCTTATGACTTTTGAGAGTACTTTGTCTTGAATCTTCGATTTTGCTAATCATTATCTTAGGCTATATTTACGAATTACAAGAAATCTGAGGGCAATTATACTACACAAGCAAAATGGAGAAGGGCAATCGAGATGAATCATGGAAATACATTTGAAATTGGTGAGATTGTTTCAGTTTGTTTACGTTTTACTTTCCTTTGTTCTTTGTTGCTTAACATTTAGATTTGCATCTTAGATTTTAGTATTGCATGTTTGCTTCTAATCTTCTTTGTTGTCTTGTGCACTTTCTTCGCATTACATTTGGTGAACCCGACGTGAAGATACGATCTTCGTGGATCCGTAGATGTTTTATTTTTGGTTTTTGTAGGTTTTTCATACGGAACGACGCATCTGAAGTTTCTTGAACTGCAATTGATTTCACGAACCGCATCTGACATAAGAAATGGCGCATTTGTATTTTCCCGAACCGCAATTGAATTCCCGAGCCGCAATTGAAGAAGAAACGATGCATCTGACTGGTAATACAGCGACGCAATTGACTGGTAAAAATTTATTTCTATTTTCAGGAATCTAAAATTTTCAATTGATTTGTGTGTTACTAATATCTTATCTTCAGTGTGTGGCCCTTTGGAGTTAACAAGCTTTTGCAGGACGATTGATGAAGGCAATATTGAAAACTACTAACGAGTTTTTCTGCAGGACGCTTGTCGAAGACCCTAGTTAATTTTGAAACAGATTGTTTGGTAGCGTAGAAAATCTTTCCTTTGGTTAAAATTAACGAGTGTCTATTGTGTTTGGTGCGAAAGCACAAGTCTGGTTACACTTATGACTTGGTACATCGAAGTATCCTCTCCCCTTGCGCATTGTGCAATCCTGGGTGTAAGAGAAATGGTTACCAACTCTAGAACTTGGGCCTGTCCTAGTGGGAAAAAGTACTCACCCCAGGATGACTCAGACCGGTAGCACCCTGAACCCGAGGGACTTCCAGCCAGTATATAAAAGTGGGTTCTTGGGGAAACCCCAAGAATCATGAGTGTGGTTCTGACGAGATGGATCCGAAAGGGGACTCGCGCCGTATGGATCACACTCCACAAATGGAATGCCCGTACTAAATACCTTTTGTTTTAGAGACCAACCTATTTGTGGCCATTGCTTGCTATAGTGCAGGGTATAGTATCATGCCCGAAGATTACTCACTATTGATCCCCTTGAGTAGAGATAGCAGTTCTTGGGAGATCATTGCCCAAAGAATTTGAAATTGGTGTGCTCGAAAGACGTTAATGAGCCGTGGAGGGGAGCCAATTCCACCGAATTTCTAAGCTATCTGCTCTTGAGAAGGAAAGGTGTTCATCACCAATCCGGGGTATTTTGGTGGGCTATACCAAGTATACAAACCCTAGGCCTTTGGCCTATTAGGATGTGCTTGTCTGTTATCAACTTAAACGTTCTTTGAGTCAAAAATTGAAACTGAAAACACTTTGTCTTATGATTGTCTTTGATTGTCAGAATTTGATCACGGAAAATAGAGTCAGTTTAAAATTCATGTCACTGAAAATTCACAGAGAGCCGCAACTGTTCACCAGAAACTCGCAACTGTTATTTCGAGTCGCATCTATTAAATCTTGAGTCGCATCTGTTAAAATCTGAGTCGCAACTATTATTTCAGGTCGCATCTGTTTAGTCTTGAGTCGCATCTGTCTAGTTTAGAGTCGCATCTGCTAGTTTAGCTCGCAATTGCTTTGGAAAAACTGCATGCATTATATTCTGAGTCGCAACTGTCAGTACAAGTCGCATCTGTTAAAAGGCTAACCACATCTGTCAGGGTCAAACTGAACTTTACTAGAGAAAAGCAACTAATTACTGGAAAACCGCAACTGATAAACTTGACCACATATGTTAGATCTTGCAACGCATCTGTCTGATTATCAGAAAAACCAGAATTCGCAGTCACTATCCAGTCACCACGATTATACCAGTTTCAGTTGTCTTTACACAAACGGTCCTTGAACAAAAACCTGAAACGATTTGCTCAATTTTGCATTCTTTAGGTTCATTTGGTCATTACCCTAGTTGTCTTAGTTCGGAGTGTAGTTGCATCTTAGGATACATATTACCTTGCATTAGACTTCTAGAAAGGTCACTTTTACAAACTTTAGAAGTAGTCTACCATCTATACTCTAGAAAAATCATAGTGTCAACAAAATTTGTCATTGAACCTAGTCTTATCATCTTATACTTTGTCCTACAGAGAGTCCTCCTAGCTCATCAGTCTAGTTAGGAAACTCAACTTGTCTTTGATCCTCGTCCTACATTGGTTCCTTGAATTAACTAAATTGACACCTTGGTTTGACTTTAGGCAGTTGGTCCCTTCGTCTTGGGTTTACAAAATTGATCACTTTAGGGTTTTGCGTAGACTTGGCATCTTTAGAGTCTAGACTAGTGTCATCCTAGGACATCCCTTATTTTGCATACGAAAATCCCCCAAAAAAAAAAACATAGACTAGGGTCATACTGTTCGTAGATATAGTCTTACATTTCCCGCATATTGAGCTTGTCTTACATGGTTGAAACTAGGTCTAAGAGAAGAGAGAGAGAAAACATGTCAAACCCAAACGAATTCATCAATCCGTTTTCTTCAAGACCTCATAAGACTCTATTAGACAAATTCACCACTAGAAACACTCAAGGACATATTGCAGTTGAGGACATAGAGGCTGTTGCACAGGACCCTGAATTTTCCTCTTTCGTAGATGAGTATCTAGCAAATGATCGACAATGATATTTAGCCAAATTGCTAGCTGAAGGCGCTACCTTACCTCCAGGATTTGACATTAGCACCTTACAAACTCAACCTACACAAGGGACAAACACAACGACTGCTAGTACTACTATACCTCAGCAAGCACAGCTATGCCATCTAACACATCTACACAGAGTACGACAGTCCATACTTCCCCATTTGGTATGTTTGGCACGGACATCAGGATTTAATTTCACTGTAGGGGTGTCATCATCCACTCCCTTCGGTCCTCTTGTTGGGAGTAAAAGACCTAAAACGTCAGCCCTTACATCTTATGTTGGTGTCACAAGTGCACAATCAACAACCATACCTACTGCTAGTATTATGGGTACCATACCACAGTCGATGGCCATACCTAGTGCTCAAATCACTAGTACTATACCAAGGATTACACAAACAGGAGGCAGTCCCTCCTTCCAATATGGCAATCAACATCCACTCTCCCAGACTAGCAATCAGAATCCACTTACATTGATCCCGAATCAGAATCCCTTTTCACAGATTGGTAGTCAGAATCCGTCCACACAGATTCCAAGTCAAAACCAATTTACATCGATTCCGAATCAGAATCCCTTTTCATAGATTGGTAGTCAGAATCCGTCCACACAGATTCCAAGTCAAAACCAATTTACATCGATTCCGAATCAGAATCCCTTTTCACAGATTGGTAGTCAGAATCCGTCCACATAGATTCCAAGTCAAAACCAATTCACACCGATTCCCAACCAGAATCCTTTTTCACAAAGTGGTACTCGGAATCCGTTTACACAAAACCCAGGTCAACACCAATTTATGCAGATACTAGACCAAAACACATTTACCAATATTCCGAATCCAAATCCACCTCAGATGCCAACGTTCAATCGAAACCCATCACGAGACTTTGGATTTCAGAACACATACACGGATCCGCATAATCCTCCTAGCACATCTTTGACCCAAGTTGACGTCCTACAAACAAAATGCACGCATTACAAATACAAATGGATAACATGTCGGTGTCAACTAAAAAATCATTTTCAACAAAGGACATATGCCCATTCCCCTTTGACAGATCATTGTACATGACACCTTTCCCTCACGGATATGTCATACCGAATCTTCCTAAGTACAATGGAAAACGAAATCCAATCGAACATATCATGGAATTTTCTACCATATGCATAGATGTCGCTGATGACCCCACATATCTTATGAGGCTATTTCCAAGAAGTCTTGTAGGAATTGCACTAGAGTGGTTTTCAGGTCTAGATTCTGGCATTAGATCTTGGGGTGAACTAGTTGAGAAATTTGTGGAGCAATTCTCCTTCAACATTGACCACGAGATAAATATAGCAACCTTGTGCTACACAACACAAGACAAAGGGAAAACATTCATTGCTTTCTTCCAGAGATGGAGAACTATTGCTAGTAGGAGTCCTATTGAAATACTCGAAAAACAAAAGGTTACAATGTTTCAAGAAAACCTACATCCAAAACTCAGGAGTAACTTGGGTACATTGTTGTACATCTTTTTCGGAACTAGTTGAAAAAGGGGTGATAATAGAAAAGGGCGAACTCAAGACATCAACATCCAATAGAAACCCAATCGTACAAAACACCCCCACTGACAGAAAAATATTCTGGTCTCGCAACAAAAATGTCACCAACGATGGGGTGGTTGATGCTAAAACACTACAAGCAGGACCCCTCCTCACATTACAAGGACCTCATACTTTTTCCAACATGCTTAATGCTGTTAATCAACCTCCTAACGTGGTCCCAAATACTCAACGTCCACAACCAAGGAGATTTCAAAAATGTGAATTCACTCCCTTAGGGGAACCCATGGAGTCGGTGTTCAAACAACTACTACAGCATAACCTCATACAGCTGCAAGAACCAAGACAATACGATCCAGGATAGTTTAAACCAGCTTGGTGGGATGACAATGCCTTTTGTGATTATCATAGGACTAAGGGACATAACCTACAAAATTGTCGACAACTGAAGAATATCATACAGGATCTTGTTGAAAGGAGAATTATTGAAGTTAGTGGACAAAAACAAAAGACATCGAACATTGATCATCAAGTATTTTTAGACCCACTACATGACCATGGGAAAGGAACTGTTCCCAATTTGAGTACTAAGACCAATATGTCAGCGAACTATGCGAGTATCAAACATGATTATGATAGTGGAAAAATCATTCATTGCCTTCGCACCGCTGATGAAAACATCAATACAATTACTATCAATGCTAATCCTGAGTGTGCAGTCAATACTCGTAGTACTAAGTTCACTATCCAGGGCCCTCAATCGCAACAAATACCACAATCTTCCAAGTTACAATATAACCTACTTGACCAGTTGGGGAAGACCCCAGCCCAAATTTCAATCTTGGAATTGTTGCGTATTTCCCCTGAGCATCGATCTATCCTCGATAAGGCTTTGCAGAACACCACGGTCCCTAATGACCTTGATGTCAATTGTTTCCAAGAAATGGTGAGCTACTTGACCAATAATCACCATGCCATGTTTTCTGAACAAGACTATGCAACAGAAAAGACGAACCACAACGACCCTTTACATCTAGAAGTCCTTGTTGATGACACCAAAGTTAGACGAGTTTTGGTAGACAGAGGAGCAGGGTTAAATCTATGCACTTTAAAACTAATTAAGGCATTAGGTATTTCAGAAGCATGCGTAGAAACCACCAAGAGTATTGTCATTAAGGCTTATGATGATGAAGAACGAAAATCAAAGGGGGTGGTAACACTTCCTATCAGAATTGGTCCTGCAGTAATGGAGACAAAGTTCCAGGTCTTGGATCTCACCCTCCCTTATAACCTTCTGCTAGGTAGACCATGGATTCATGCCATGAAGGCAGTCCCTTCCATGTATCATCAGTGTCTTAAATTCCCTTACAATGGCACCGAAATAACTATAGATGGTGATCCTGATCCTTTCCAGTATTGCACCAATCTAAAGGAGATCCCTCAACGCCAAGTGCCAGTAAACCATGAGGCCTAATCGTCCAATCCATCTTCTTATGTTGATCCATCCACACTCACTCGAACATCTGTTCTACCCTTAATTCCTGTCACTCCTAGGGTTGAGATCCAAGACAAGGGTTGTGGAGAGTATTACATGAAGACTTCTTATTGTGTTAGCCATTTGGTTCCCCCTAAGTCATATGGTTTACCTACAACAGGTCAGGGACAGTCTATGATCACTATACATGTTCCCCCCACAACAACTTTCACCAAATGGGGTGAATTAAGCAAAGAGGCTATCGATGCAGAAGATGTCACTTCCTGGATGTATAGGGAAGATGATGAAAAACCACTCTTACTGGCTCATATTCCTACAAATCTATATGGAAAGGGTTACAAAATTATGCAAAGCAAAGGATATGATGGACATAGTGGTTTGGGCTTAAACCAAGATGGCAGAATTGAACCAATATTTGTTTCTCAGTGGCCAAAAGGAGTAGGGCTAGGGTTTCAACCGATTCAGATTGGCGTTCCTAGTACTCCATTACCCTTACTTGAGGAAGTACGTGCTTCAGAAGATATTAAGACATCTCATGAACCAGTGGACCAATATCATTGTAACTCCCCCTACTCTAATGATTATGAGTGGGAATCGCTATCCTCTACTTCTTCCATGGACCTTGACAAGTTATTTGGAGAACTTGACTTGATGTTAAGTTCCTCACCCAATCCCTTAAATTCCTGTCCGCCAAAGAAAATGACAAAAGAGGAATGGTTTAAACACTACTATTGGGAATCACTTGATCCTACCTCTTGGCAACCTGAGCCACCTGTTTCCGATAGTCAAACCTTGGCATTAGGCCCACCTATTCATCCACCTAGACCCAAACCTAAGAGCAAAGAGGACCTGGTACAAGACTTTTGTAACCACATGAATAATTCAATCTTTACCTTGACCCCATTAGACTTTGATAACTTTGACGATGACATGCCCTTAGTTTATCCCCAGCTCATTGATTGGGATCAATAAGACACACCCGTCTTAGACACTTTTGAGAACGATGAAGCAATTGCTGAGTTCCTAGGACTACGAGAAGGCATACCTAATGGGGATCATAAGGCTGGTTTTACCATTGACTTGGACAACAAAGCATATTTTGGGGAATCTGTTCAACCCTCCAGTGGCAAAAATGAGAAAAAGAGTAAACAAAATAAAAAAGATGAGTCTCTAGGTGAAAACCGAAAGGCACCTTTAGACAATGAAAAAGTAAAAAGAAAGGATGCATCCGAAGGTGAAAACCTCTCTGAGGCACCTAAGGATGGAGGTTTGAACATTCTTCCCGTTGCACAGGAAAAGTCACCCATGCTAGTTGAAGAATCTGTAGAAGTCAACATAGGCACAAAAGAGAATCCCCGACTGGTTTATTTGGCAGCGTCATTGACAACAAAAGATAAATCAGAGTTCCACGACTTCTTTGCACAGAGACAGATAAATTTTGCTTGGTCATATGCGGACATGCCAGGGTTGGACCCTGAACTTGTTCTACATCACTTGCCTTTACAACCAGGTGCCAAACCAAAAACAAAAGTTGAGAAAAATGCATCCACAAATTGCTTTATTAGTCAAGGTAGAACTCAAGAAACTGTTAGACGTTGGTTTCATCAGACCTATCGACTATGCCGATTGGATCTCCAATCTTGTACCAGTCACTAAACCAACTAGGGGCATCCGCATCTGCACTGATTTTAGAGATATCAACAAAGCTTGTCCTAAGGATGGCTTTCCTTTTCCTAACATAGACATGATAGTTGACATGACAGTAGGATATGAGATGTTGTCCCTTATGGACGGATTTTCAGGATATAACCAGATCAGAATTACAACTGAAGACCAATCTAAGAAAACTTTCACTTGTCCTTGGGGAACGTATTGTTGGAATGTTATGCCCTTCAGACTCAAGAATGTAGGAGCAACCTATTAGCGTGCCATGACTACTATCTTTCATGATCTAGTACACACTTGTATGGAGGATTATGTCGATGACCTTATTGTAAAATCCAAGACAAGGGCAGAACATCTACAGGTTTTAGACAAGATATTTCAGAGGCTGGAAATGTATAAAGTGACTCAATCCAAAGAAATGTGTGTTTGGAGTCAAGTCAAGAAAGCTGTTAGGTTATATCATTTCTAGATGAGGTATTGAAGTGGATCCGGCTAAGGTAAAAGCAATCATGGACATGCCTCCACCCACAAATCTTAGTCAACTAAGGACACTACAGGGAAGTTTGCAATCTATCAGAAGATTTATAGTGCAACTAGCAGACAAGACACATCCTTTTCAACATCTGCTTAAGAAAGGCGTACCCTTTGCATGGACAGCTAGGTGTGGAGAGGCTTTTCAACTGATTAAAGAGTATTTACTCACACCACCTGTCTTAATGCCACATGTTGAAGGAAGACCATTGATTATTTATATTACGGCAACCCATTCATCACTCGGAGCATTGCTTGCACAAAATGACGATGAAGGTCATGAAAGGGTAGTTTATTATATCAATCAGACTTTGGTAGGTTATGAGCTCAACTATAGTAACATTGAACGTGCCTGTCTCGCAGTAGTATTTGCTACCCAAAAACTGAGGCACTACATGCTAAACCATCAAACAATGCTGATTGCTAAAATAGACCCTCTAAAATATCTTCTCAGCAAGGCAGCATTAACAAGGCGACTGGCCAAATGGGTTATGATACTTAGTGAGTATGATATCTAGTATGTAGAAAGAAAAGCTATTAAAGGACAGGTCATTGCTGATCAGTTAGCTGACGCACCCATACAGGTAGATCACCCATTAGTTGCAGACTTTCCTGATGAGTTCATATTCACATTTGACACAAATATAACATGAAAACTGTACTTTGATGGCTCACATACAAATCATGGTTTAGGGGCTGGTATATTGTTTATCACACCACAGGGTGATTCCATCCCTAAGTCATTCAGGATTGCATTTCCATGCACTAACAACATGGCAGAGTATGAAGCTCTAGTGATAGGGTTACGCATGGCGGTCAAGTGGAAAATTAAGGTTCTACAGGTATATGGCGATTCTCAACTAGTAATTAGACAGGTAAATGATGATTATGAGACTAAGGATGAGAAGCTTGCTCCATACGAGCGCATGGATGATAGCTTTAAAGAGTACTTTGACAAAGTCAAATTTCATCAAATACCTCGTGTTTTAAATAGGGCAGCAGACGCTATGGCTACTATTGCATCACTTCTTGACATTCCTAACAATGTGCCTAAGTTTGAGTTCTTGGTCGAATAGCTTTTGGTCCCAGCCTACGATATCCCAGATTCTGAAATGGTGTGTGATATTGTTGGTTCCGATTCCCCATGGTACAAATAAATCTATGATTACCTTCATGCCGAAGTCATACCCATTGGCCTATCCAATAACCAATGTAGGACATTTCTCCGCAAGTCAGCCAAATACACCATCGTTGGAGACACCCTATATAGACGTGCCTTAGATAATACCCTACTGAGATGTCTTGATTCTACTAAAGCACAAACAACCTTGCGTGGGGTGCATGAGGGTATATGTGGTTCCCATTCTAGCGGTCCTACCTTAGCCAAAAAGATTATGAGACTAGGTTATTACTGGCCTACTATGGAAAAAGACTCATATGTCTTTGTAACGAAATGCCGCCAATGCCAAGTACATGGAGATTTGATACATGCCCCAGCACAGGAGCTCTGTCCTATCACGTCACCATGGCCTTTTTCCCAATGGGGACTCGACCTTATAGGTAAGATCCACCCCACATCATCTAATGGACACAAGTTCATTATCACTGCCACTGAGTACTTTACAAAGTGGATTGAAGCCATTCCTATGACATACATTACCAGTACACAAATTTCTAGATTTATCCTGAACTATATCATCTTTCGGTATGGTGTCCCTCAGTCCATCATCACGGATAATGGCCGCCCATTTAAGAACCAAGAATTCCGCCACCTGTGTGAAGAATTTCATATCCAACATCACTTCTCCACTCCATACTACCCACAAGGTAATGGCCAAGTAGAGGCATCTAACAAGACCATCATTAGAATCCTCAAGAAGACTGTCAATGATGTTGGTCGTGACTGGAATTTATAGCTTAACCCCGCCTTATGGGCTTATCGTACAAGTATCCGTACTCCCACTGGTGCTACCCCATATTCACTTGTTTTTGGGTCTGAAGCCATTTTTTCCTATTGAGGTCGAGATTCCTTCCCTAAGGGTATCCCTGAAAGGCCACATTGATGATGAAGAGTACCGAGTGTCGAGACTCCATGACCTAGAATTCCTAGATGAGCGAAGACAGAAGGCACTAGACCATCTCCAAGCATATCAAAATCTTCGTTGTAGCTATAACAGGAAGGTTTTGAACAGAAACTTTGACATTGGTGACCTGGTTTTAATGGAGAATCCAAAGAATCAAGCAGAAAGAGACAAACCAGAAAAGTTTGAACCTAATATGTTAGGACCTTATATTGTTACAGAAGCTTTTGGATCAGGAGCGTACCAACTCTCTACTCCTAAAGGGGAACCATTGTCCTCACCAATTAATAGTCTGCATTTGAAGAGGTTCTACACATAGCTTCTGCGAGCCTTTGTCTTAATTAGCAGAAATACAAAAAAATTAGAAAATCACAAAAAAATTGTTATAAGGTGAAAACCTGGCAAACAGGCTTCTTGGTAACACCAAAAAAATTAGATAATATAGAAAATAGTAAAGAAAAATCATTTGTCCAATGGTGAAAACCACTTCAGTGGCGCTTTGGATAGGTACCCTGGTGAAAACCTGGCAAACAGGCGCCATGTGTACTCAACTCTGCTTCTTTGTCTACTATTATTCTAATCTACCTTGTACATAGTCCCTATCATTGTATATAGTCCACGATCCTGTACATAGTATCTATCCTTGTACATAGACCACTACCCTGTACATATTACCTATCCTTGTACATATCCCTTATCTTTTGTACCCATCGCTTGTATATACCATTCATAATAAGTGGTAGTTTTTCCCATAACCTGGAATGATTGACATCGAGTGCATTTCATATCCCCCACTTTACCCTATTCATAATCAATTGGTCTTATACTCGACTGGAGGCAAACACTTGGCATGTGTCATATTGCTTTTTACATTGGTTGTGTTGGAGACATAAAACCATGGAAAATCCACGAACATCGCAAAAATGACCTGAGAAAACACAAAAACATTAGAAAACTTCAAAAAGACAAAAAAATCAAAACATTTTGAAAATCCAAAAAAAACAGAGTCAGAGTCAGTCGCACTTGTCAGTCTTTGTCATTTGTCGAACTACGTTGCCTCTGCGACTGGATGTAGGCAAGGCCATCTGCCGATGTGCCCCCGAGGCATTAGGTCAGTCCGTTTAAGTTTTTCTGTATAAAATCATGATTTAATCCATATGTCTACATGACAAGGTCATTGGTCGTGTCGAACTATGAGGTCTCTGCGTGTATAACGTAGGCAAGGCCATCAATCGATGAGCCCCCGAGGCTGCACTAGGTTAGTCCATTAGGGTTCGTTGCATTCACTTTCACACGTCTTCTATTTGTAGTCAGTCTTGTCAGTCCAAGTCAAGTCGAACTACGAGGTCTCTGCGTGTACAACGTAGGCAAGGCCATCAATCGATGAGCCCCCGAGGCTGCACTAGGTCGCTCCTTTAGGGTTTGTCATCACACACATTCAATTGTCAACGTATCATCTCTAGTAATGAATTAATCTGGTGAACAAGTCAGCAATGTCTCTAAGTCAAATCATACAACTTGCCAAACAAAACAACCAAAACAGATCAACTAATGTCTGCTACAGGATGTGCCCTTCTTGGAAACAGATGTTATCAAAACAATCAACCTATGCCTTATTCAGGATGAGTCCTTCCTGCATAATCGACAAGGTCAAACATAGCCTTACACAGGTTATCACATCAACGACATCTGACTCAAAGTTTTATACGATACATGTCTTTCTGAAACCAGGCTTTGTCATGCCTTATACAGATAGTCATAACATCAAAACCAGACTCACAGTCTTATCCGGTATGTGTATCTCCTGAAATCAGGCTCTATCAATCAACAAATCAAACAAACAAATCATGTTTTGGCAAACATTTTATTGGCTTTTTGACTTTATGGCTTATTTATCTTATCATTTATCTTGAATTGATGACTGGGATTCATGTTACTAGCTTTCTCAAGGATGTCCCATGAAGGATTTAGAGAAGCAACAATGTATCAGAATTTTGTTTTCTTTGACTGCTATCTGTCGACTGTCTTTTAACTTTGATTTTGAGTCATGTTACTAGTTTCCTCAAGGATGTCCCATGAAGGATTTAGAGGAGCAATGACGTCTCATGACCCGTCTTTTACTTTGTTTGATGTCTATGGTTTGTCTTGACAAAAAGACTGGGACAACTTGTGCCCTTAGTATGAGTTAATGACAATCCTTGTCTGCGACTGTCTGTTATTAGCAAGTGGGTGATCTTACACACCTTGATCTATGTCATGGTGTTTTTCTCCATTTTTATTAGTCCCGCCCAATGATGATAAAGTGCAATACCTTTTGTGATAAAGCAAAACATCGAAGATTGCTAATACTAACATCTATCTTCTGTCTTTCATTCTTTCTCGATCTTTATTTCCGCACTAACAGTTCTTCTTTCTTGCATTATGACGGAGTCCTGTGACACAAAACATTATGCATCATCCTGCATCAACATACATGTTAGAAACATACATACATATAGGCATATTTCACATCTAGCTCATCATGGCATAATAGACAATCGTCATCAAACAATACATATCATAAGCATTTCATGTACAAAGCAACTGTAAATACATGCATCACATTACATTTGTATAGCATCACATGCCGTCTGCATCATACAAATAACATCATATTGCATCTCATAATCATATAGGATCAACATCATATAGAATTATACATCACATAGAATTAACGTTATCTCATTAGCTGCATAACCATCATAAAATACATATACTCATCCATCACATAGGCATGTCATATAAACATCGCATGTATAATTAAAGACTGCATAATCAATACATAGAAATGCATATCATGGGAATCACCGCCAAAATCATAAATATATATCACTCAACTGTGTCACATCACAATGTCATAATGTATCAATAATACATGGAAGCCCGCAGGCTATAAGATCAAAATACAATGTCTCAAATGAATCTCAAGCAGTATCTCTATCCTGAACTGCCACTGCCATCATGCTGGGAGTGTGTGGGAGAATGATGTTGGGAACCTGCTGATCTCTAAGCTGTGGGAGGTCTTTCATATGGCCCTGCTCTACGTGGCTGATCCACCCCCTCTGTGCTAACTATCCGTGTGTGGGTCCTAGTCTGAGACCTGCTACTGTGTGCCGCTGAAAAACTAGGAGCCCGTCTCTCTAGGGGAACCTCTGCCTAATATAGGTCTCGATAGTATCTCTCCCTCTCTCCAGCTCTAACTAGCTCTCTAGCAAACGTAGCTGATGGTCCTGTACATAATGCCTTGAGCTCTGTGAATCTCTGCTCAGTCTCCTGTCGCCGGGCTAGAGCCTGATCCCTGTCCATCAAAGCTCTGTCCCTCTCCATCCGATAGGCATCCCTCTCGGCCATCAACACTCTCATCTGCTCCTCCAAGGAGGCAACCTGGGCTCACAATGTATCCATGTCTGGATCCTCTGCCCCTCTCTCATCCTGTCTGGCCCTGTCTCTCCCATCCTCCTCCTCATCCAACTCCTCCAGGATCTGATCTCAGATCTCTCTCTCATAATTGTCATCCTCATCATCATCCTCCTGGTACGCACCTAACAACCCCAGAGCATCAACCTCAGCCTCCTCTTTGCCTGCCTCCTCGACACCAACCTCCTCCTCTGCCGGGATATCTGGGATATCTGGGATGGTTTCATCTGCCGGCTGCGCCTCCTCTCCACCCTAGCCACATCCTCCTCTCCACCTCTGGCCACATCTAGCATGGCTACATCCTCCTCTCCTCCCCCCTCCTCGTGGATCGGTGATAGTGGTGGTCCTCGTCCCCGCCGACCACGCCTCCCTCTCCTACCTCCATGCCGTCCACCTCTGCCATCATCCCCTCCATCACCACGGCCTCCTCTGCCTCCTCGGCCTCTCCCTCTGCCGCATCTACCTCGTGGACCTGTCCCACGCCGCTCTACCAGTGCTAGCTACTATGGATCTGTCAAGGGGATCGGCCTGTGTGCTGCCCACCACTGATCATACTCTGCTGTGGTCCCTGGGTCTGCTGGTCCGTCCCTCCATCCCCATGGAAGTGCATGTAGCCCATCAATATCTGCCTCTGTGGTGGCCACTGGAATCTCTGGCCCCCATAGCGGGACCTCTCGCGAGGATCTTGCAAACTCTGCTCTACCTCGAGGTACATCCTGTACCTCTCCAAACTACCTCAGGACCTGATCTGGCAACTGCCGCTCTATAATGTGCACGTACGATACTATCCACCCAACCAAGTACTGTGCCTATATGCAAAATGGCAAGTGCTCATCCTCATCTGACCACACCTCACATCCCAGGTATGGTCTCCAAGTGAACTGCTGCATGGTATCTATGGCGTGTCTGAAATAGCCTGTATCCCCAATATGATGCTGTGTGGTCGCTCCCGCATAATGGAAGGCGTATGGAGCTTCATGAGGTAGGTCAACTGTAACAGGTGGCTGAAAGATCGCTATATGCTCCCACGCCCATATCATCAGGAGCGTGGTACTGCAGCTCATCGACTGTGCCTCTCGGTAGGCAATATCATGCAGATGGAAATATAACATCCTGAGTACACAAGAACCCCAGGAATACACAACTCGTCGCTTGAGCATGCCCACTAGCATCTCTCCCCCTCCCATAGGAAATCCATGACCTCGGCGGTCAGGCAGTACTATACCACCTATCAATGTAGCTAATAGACAGTCCAGCTGTCTATACCTCTGGGCCAACACTCGCCATCTAATCTCATAATCGTTGAACCCTAACTGTCTAATGTCAGCATGGGGGTAGTACCTACACATCTCGACGGCACCCCTTTGGGTATCATATGCCACCCGTGTGCCTCTAATAGGCAGTCTAAGGATCCTATACACATCCTCTAATGTAACCGTGGCCTCTCTAGTCGGTAGGTGGAAGGACGATGTCTCCGAGTGCCACCTCTCACATAACACTGTCAACAATCCCCAATTTGCCCGAATCTGGGGCATATCGGTCACATGCAATAATCCAAGATGCCATAGAGTCCGTCGCTCAACTGACCGCAAGCTATCTTTGAATTGAAACGTCGTGGGTCTCAACTCCCGTGAATAAATCGTGTCCAACACAACCTGCAATGGCATTATACATGCCTCATGTCAGCCTCAATCATCTATTCTAGTGCAAAATGGCTATACTACATAAAATGCAAATGCGTCATTATTTTGCATATGCGTCATTCTTTTTCACATGCGTCGCTTTTTATCAAATGCGGTTCATAAATTCAAATGCGTTGCTTTTTCACAAATGCGGCTCATTATATCCTATGTGTTACACTGCAGACATATGCGTTGCAACATTACAAATGCGGTGCATAAAAATTCAAATGCGTTTCTAAATATACATATGCGGTTTATCTAAATTCAAATGCGTTTCACAAAGTCACATGCGTTTCCAAAATAAACAAATGCGTTTAACCGCTAAACACTATTCAAAATGACCCACGTAAAACTACACATGCAGTTTTCCGCATACACATGTGTCATTCGCGCACGCATATGCGGGTTCATAATTAAAGTGATGCATAAGTAAAACATGAATTAAATGCATAAATGCGCACAAATCAAAAATTTCAAAAAGGCAAGTTTTAGGTCCATACCGGGGGGTCCGCACCGGCTGGTCTCTGGTATGTCCGGATCCTGTATGCGCGATGGTGAGTAGCTGGAACTGGAGACATCCTCGCTAGAAAGTCAGAGCAAAATCTCAATTTCTCAACTAGGTGGGTGCAAATGAATAGGTTTTTACCCCTCTTTCTCATATATACCTAGGGCCTAGGTGTCATTTCTCTCCTACTGGTCGCATTCACTTCCATTTTCAATCATCCCGTACCCATCCCTCCCATTTCCAAACTCCATTCCGTCAACTCCACTGCATTTTTGCCTATCCAGCGGACTAATCGGGAGCATTTCCAAATTTTTCTGAAATTTTTGAAAATTTGTCAATTTTCCCGAGGGGGCATACCTTCACCTATTCTAATCTAGGACATTACTGGGGCATGTTTTTATCGATTTTCTTTAACACAACGCCGAAATGACATTGTATCAAAGAGGGGCAAATGTAGACACCGAAATCTGGTTTTAAACCTTCGACTTCCATATTCTTCGTAATTTGTATTCTTCACGGTCATGATTAAATAATCTTAATTATTTAATTAATTCGCACCTTAACATTAATTCTATCTGATTAATTAAATAAACGCTTTTTATTTAATTATGTTACTAATTAACCTTATCCTTCTTGTCAAATTAAATAAATTCTTATTTAATTTACTCTTTATCATATTTCAACTATAATTAAATAAATTCTTTATTTAATTATTCATTTAAAATCCCTTCATCACTTAATTAAATAAATATTATTTATTTAATTATTCTTCGAATATCGAGTCTTGAATTAAATGAATTATTTAATTCATTAATTCTATTTTAACACATTCCTCTATATTTTAGATAATTATGTGAGTTATCTAAGTATTCACTTTTACTCGACTCAACATCTATTTTAATCGCTCAGTTAACTCTTGTTTTGATGTCTGAGTGGCTGTCTCGAGTAATCTCTTCGTCAGATCATTCAATCATCCAGTTCTAACTTATTTGTGTGTACATGCGGATTAATTAAATATTCTTATTTAATTAATTAAACCTCGTGCATGCATTCGAACAAGAGTTGATTTAATCAATCTTCATCTTTGTCATGCAAAGATATTTCTTATGTTTTCAAATGCCGAACTGAAGATTAAATCATTTATTTAATCTTTAATCTTATTTCTAGTTTGTATCACTCAAGTCATCACTGACAGTTATCAGAATGCATGTCTAATCTGTCGATCTCAACCGTCCGTTGATCTTTCAATCTTGGTCTGTCGTTCAAATAATCAATTTTCTATAAATTGATTTGTCATTCTTCATTCCAATCTCTCTCGCGAATTCTTATGACTTTTGAGAGCACTTTGTCTTGAATCTTCAATATTTTGCTAATCATTATCTTAGGCTATATTTGCACGAATTACAAGAAATCTTAGGGCAATTATACTACACAAGCAAAATGGAGAAGGGCAATCGAGAAGAATCATGGAAATACATTTGAAATTGGTGAGATTGTTTCAGTTTGTTTACGTTTTACTTTCCTTTGTTCTTTGTTGCTTAACATTTAGATTTGCATCATAGATTTTAGTATTGAATGTTTGCTTCTAATCTTCTTTGTTGTCTTGTGCACTTTCTTGGTGTTACACCATGAGCAGTAGTTGTGTTGATGCCTGGAAAGAGTAGGCGGTTTACTTGTATATCTATGGGTTTCTAGTCCTAGACAAAACTTGGGTGTAAAGGGTCTTTGGTCCCTTTCTTGGTTGTTTGTTGCAGTTGATGTAGTCATGCTATATCTTTTAAAGGCTGCTTTGGGGCTACTGATTGTATGTGTTATCTTTTTTGTAGCCTGCCTTTCTTGGTTAGGGTTGTGGGTCTCTTCAAAACCGTTTTGTACTGGGTTTCAGGTCCCATCAAAACATGTTTTCCCCATAATAAAACACAATTTGAATTTTTTCTTCTTTGAAAAAAATCTTTAATGAAAAAATAATGATATAATGTATTTTGGCATGTCAAAGAGTTAAAATAATTTTTTTATAGGAATAAATTTAATGATATATAAAATGTGCTTAGTCAAATACTATGAAAAATCATGAAATAATCTAATGGCCAGAATATTTGACATTTAGCATTATAAAAAAAATAGATCTTTGAGATTACCATGGTTAAACCATTTTTTGTGTATTTATTGATCATTGACAATGTTTAACATTTTCATTTCCAACATTTTAGCTTTAATGTGTGGACCTTGATAATAATTTATGTAATTCCAAAAAAATTTACAATAAAATACAGTTAAGGGCAAAGAAAAATTTCAAATTTTGATTACAACACATGACTAACTCACCAAACTTTGTTTCCAAACACATAATTCATAAAAAGCATAACAAGTGACCAATTATAGATTATGATATATAGCTAAGGAACTGATTTTTTTAGACAATCCTAATAGTGTTTCAAGTGGAGACATGGAATCCACATCACCAAGGTAGGCTTGATTAGCTCTACAACTCACCCTTCATCACAACTTAATTCGAGTCACAAGCTTTTCAATACAATGTATACATTTTAACTCAATGTAACTCCCCACCACGAAACCCCAAAGGACAACACATCTAACTAACAATTATGACACATTTTTTTTTAAGTGAATCAACATATAGTTCATACTGTCAACTAACATAGAATGTAAACTACATGCACATATGCTCAAAGTATGTCCTTTAGGGTATCATGACTGCATTACGTGCATACAATCCTAACATGTTCCAATCCAACATCTAAGATTAACAATCCCACAAAAGTTAATTATAAAACCATAGCATTAAGTAAATGAACATCATACAACCATACATCATATTAAATGAATAACCATCAATGAACAAATGTTAAAACCAAGGAGTACATACATCATTTTTATTACATAAGGGTGCATCATTTCAAGATTACATAATTACATCAATACTTCCCAGCATACAACATGAAGGATACATTAGATATAGATAAGATAAAAACTGAAATGATTACATTACATAACATCAACACTATCTCAAGTCTGGTACTAGATCTGAAATCTTTGCATAAGGTACAACATCCATGCTCATGAACATCAACTGCAAACCCAATGGAGTGCATAGCATGTTCCACCCAGCCATGCGGAACCCAAAGGTCCACCCCCTGTGCTAGGAGATAACAATAAGGTCCCACCACCAAAGCAGTCAAGAAGACAGTAGCTTGATACAAAGGCTAACAAGACTCCAACAAACGAAGTGCAACAAAAAATCACATAACAATGACACCACTTCCAAAGGCACACAAACAAAAAGGGGAAACACAAGACTAGGGAATGCTAGACTATAGGAGGGAAGAGTGTCATCACATGGTACTAGCATGGGTTGTCCGACATTCCTCTCACTAGGACCTGACCCCATCTATGGTTGTCTGGAATTCCTCTCACTAGGACCCGACCCCATAGGGTGTCACATGTGGAGCCAACAATCCTTTTGTGAGGACAAGGAAGTTGACCTTACCAACCAGGCCTTCTCACCCCATTCTTATCCTAAATGAGCACTACAAGCATGGGCGAGGACTTCAATTATCTTTTTATGTGAAATTTACCCATCCCCCCAGTTCATTAATTAGGTTATCACTGAATTAAGAAACTCCCAATGGGTTGTCCAGGTCACCACTTTGGGATTCGACCCCATTGAGAGCCACTCCCACTACTTGCAACTAGAAGACCCAATATGTCAAATAGGGTAAAGCCATCTTGCACCCAAACAAAACCACAAGAAACACATATCATGAGTAAGACATGGAACCATTTGCTCACAAATCACAACCATAGTAAGTCAACAGTGCAAGGCTAGAGACCCTCTTGTACACAATTCACAATCTCAAAATATCAACCACTTCCATATGAAACATCATAAAACTCATGCAAACACTCATGGCTTGATATGGGTTGTCTTGGCGGATCTTCCTAGGCCCCGACCCCCATCTTAGGTTGTCCTAGTAGCCTCCCCAAATCCTTGGCCCCCATACAAACTCATGAAAGTAAATACTCCCCTTTACCTCTGGAAGCCAACCTTAACCAATTTACACAAATGTCTCCCACTTCAGTATCAATTAAAAAATCACACCAAAAGCGCCTTAATTTCACCAATCAAACACTTATACAATGTGAGTAATTATTGAAGCATTACAACCATTTAAACAAGACACAAACAATCAATTAAACATGACCATGATGAAGACAATTGAAACTCATAAAACATTACATAAACATATGCATCACTTACAACAATGACTTCACCGATAATAGTCATTTCAACACTTAATCCAAAGCCAAGACACAATATTTTAATCTCAACCATGCAGACATTTACAAATTCATGCAAAGCCACATACAATTCATCTTCAACATTGATGCATGCAAATTCTACAATAATCTTCTTATAAGCGCATATCAAGGAAAACAATGGTTCCATTATAAAATAAACTAGTACAAGCATGAAAGTGAAATATGCAATATTAAATAAAGAAGGGTTCAAGACCAAGAATTACTTTACTTACATGGAATATGCATACTAACAATAATATAGATTCTACGATAGTAACATAACCGGAAAGGATAAGAATTTCCTAGAGACTATCAATCTTAGTTTTCCAATGAAGATTCAATATACTATATACCTTCTTTCATAATTAATGGATTATCCTATCAAGAGATCCCATCTCCTATTTCAAGGTTGGTTTCCAATGCCACTCTACCAATTCCTAGTTGATCTCTAAATAACATGAATTGACCAAAATTATAATACTTATAAATAAATCCTCTAGTTTGTTAAGTCCTAAATTTCACCATTTCCTAGAAGTGGACTATATATTGAGTAGAGAGGCATAATCAAATTCAATACCTAAGTCATTATTCCTTCGAATTTTGAAATAAAACAAAATAATCAAAATATGGGCTATCAAGGCTATTATATCTGACAATGACCAAGACATTTGGAGTGGAACTACCTAGGTGAATTTGTATTAAGGGAAGACTAAAATAAGACCTTAGTGCTATAAATTCATTATTGAAACCATTTTCTTTATGCTAGAAATGGATGAGTGACCATATCATGTGTTTTCTAGAGATGCGGATGATTCATCATTCCATGCATGCAGTGACAATATATAGTTATTTGATTCATGAAACAAGCAAAGGACAAGAAGTGAAATCAGCTCTCTTTAGCATAATGCTCAAATAAGTAGACCTTGGTTGTAGGTCAACATTAGGATCAATCGCTATAAAAATACTTGCTAATCGCATATTAAAGTTGCAACCATAGCCACACAGAATAGATGGTTGATGAAATTTTAACCGATATCATATTGTAATACTTTTTTAGCTTTGTCATAGGCAAGAAGCTTTTACTGACAAGTTGATGGTTGTTGGATCAACACAATAAGGCATATAGTGGTGAGACTTACGCTTTTACCATTGCAAAGTTGTGGTAATTTCTTCTAGGATTAGTTGTAATCCCTAAACCACCTTGATATCTAGCTTCCAGTGATATGCATTAGTTTCTAGACATAATATAATTTCATTGAAAGTCACAAGCTACAGGATATATAATTTCGTTGATAAGAAATTGAGTTGCTCAACATTGGTCACCATTCCTGAAGCAAAAGCAATGAATGAATAGAGCATATACTAATACCATTGATTAACATATTCAAAGCATGTCCCTACTTTGAATGCTAGTAATATAGAATATTCGACATGGAAAGCAATAAAAACTGTTAGCTCTTATGATTTGCACTTGGTTTGAGATTAAACACAGCTAATCACGAGCAATATGGGAACTTTTCTAGGGCTGTGGGTGACCCTATGATAGAAAAGTACCTCCAGAGAAAGTTGGATCTTTATTTATTTAACCTAAAACTACTTGTCTTTTTGAGGAAAAGTTAGGAAAATAACAATATTGAAATGAAACTAAAATTCTTATCCTATGGTGAAATACCCAACTGACTAAAAGCATGCAAACTTGATTTTGTTACACTTTCAGTTAATAGATTGACAGAAAATTTACACAACTCATCTTTGTATATCAATTACATAAGTATTTTATGAGAAGGTGCTTATACAATACTCAAGAAAGAAAAAAGAATACATTTCATAAATTGAATCCTTGTATTGCTCACACAACTCATAACCTGTAAACTAATACTTTCTTGCAAAGCAGATACTTTTGATGAAACAAAATATAGGGAAAAGCACAAATTTTTGCAAGTATATTGATCAATCTCAATGACGTGTACACAATCAAAACAAGTGATGAGAAGGTAAAAGTGCATCAATGCTATTAAACTTCGAAGGTACTCACAGTTTGCATGACTGAATGAGTTACAAAGAAAAAGCTGAAAAAATCTGTGATGAAGACTATCTCCTAGAAAATCTACCAATCTGAACTGGACTAAAAAATGAGTTACAAAGTGAATATATCACAACCCAAGTGGTTGCACCAAAATAGGAGCTAGTAACCACCTTGGGTCGGATGCCCTAGAAAAGCCTAGAAAAAAGGCTCTAGATTCCTCCAATACCACCTCCAACATGTGAGGAAGAAGGTTTTTCGTCAAACCAAATACCTTAGGTAGACAGAACTACCAACAAGGTGCATTAATATACCCTACAAATGTGGGCATATGTCTCCCAACTAAAAAAAACTTCCCCATATTCTCTATATTTTGTTTCCTTCCTTAGTTTGGATTTAAATGACAACAAAATAACTTTAAAGGCTTATAAACACGCCTTGAAGTTATTTGTTTTATAGTAAAATAATGCAAAGGAGGGAAAAATTCAAATTACAATCATTATGATGAGTGGCATAGTGAAGTCAAAATTATCAAAATTACAATTGTAAGATGAAGTGGCATCCACATAATACAAACTCCTCTATGTTGGCAACCCATGTGTAGGCATGCATTTGTCATGACAAACTCAAAAATATTCAAAGGAAAAAATGCCTAATACCTCCTTTGGTCGAGTTGTTTTATTTTTAAAAACAATGACATAAAAAATGTCATTCAACTCCTATTGGCCTCATTGGACTTAGGGTAAAAACCCTAAAAAAAAGCAAAGAAAAGAATGAAATATTTTCATACTTTCTTGAAGCTTCATGATGAAGCTAACATTGTCGCCATGAGAAAACAACCCAAGCTTGAGCTTCAGCTTGGAATCTCTGTATTCATGTCATTATGGAACTTTTCTGGTGATTTGAGGAGGACAACATAAAGGTAAATCATCTTTTTATATCAAATATGGCTTTTATCTTCTGGATGTGATATATTTTTAATGTATTTATTCTGCATCTGTTAATATTGTCTGGCCGCCATGGCAACTTCATTTCAGACCTTGTGGAAGCATTTTCTAGAAAAGTTTTTGAAGAACTCACAGCCGCTTGTGAATAACTCTCAACCATTACAGATGCCAGGATTCGAGCTGTAATCGTTGAGGAAAATCCATGGTGAAATCTGGGTAAATGCAGAGACTTTCCTTTACAAAACTCGTACAAAGAAAGCAAAACCAGGCTAGGGTAAGCCCCCTATGAATAAAAGTTTTGCATTCTTCTTTATTCCCTGTAGAAAATATGCTTATTCGAGCTCTATGAATTAAAAATGAGGAACACAATGGTCTTATTCTTCTTAGCACGAAGAAGAGAAACTATCTAAGCTCTAGTTTTCTGAAATGATAATAATGCTTTTGCCTTTATGCACTCTAGATGATTTCTCTTAATTTTATCTCCAAACCTCGACTGTAAATACATTGCAAATTCTAGATTTTTTGGGTAGCTGATATATTGTTTTCTCATAGAGACTCTAGTTCCTGTTTTCATTAAAAAAATTTTTGCAAGGGATTTGATTTTGTGTATGTAACCCTTTGCCACCCGATACATGAAAAATTGTTGTGGATGTATCTTTTCCTATTGGAGGAATTTTACTTTTTTGGGTTATTGCAAACCTACACTCCTTTTTTCATCTTGAATTTTCATGGCATCTACCTTATGCATTCTGGTCACAGCCTCATGCATCTGCAAATTAATTTATTTTTCTTTTTGTGCATTCTCTGCCATGGCTATGCTTTGGTTTTAAAAACTTAAAGGGTTCCATTCTTATATTTCATTTACCTGTAAACATCAAGATTCCAGTCCAAGCTCCCTCATTTTGTTATGGGTTTCTCTATTATGTTGCTTTCATTAAATCCTTAGCATCACTATCAACTTGCATTCACTATGATGCCTTTGAGTTTTAGGTACATTCAGCCGCAAGCTTTATTTTCACTATGACTATCTTTATCTATCATGTGAAGATTGATTATTCATTTCATATATGATGATTTTACTGTCATTTTCTTACACTATAAAAATAGGTCTTCAAATGTACCTAAAAAACATCAAAATAGACTTCCTGGAATTGGACTAAAAGATCATATCAATAATACAACCATAGACTGAATGAGTCCCAAGGGTGCCAAATGCAATTATCTCATTGATTTGCTTGCATATTTAATCAACTAATTTATTTTTTGTTTCATCCTTAGTTTATTCTGAGCATTCATCTTCCTTGTAGAATTCCTCAACCTTTGTACATCTTGTTTTACTTTTTGAAGCTTGATACACTGAAACTTAGTCTTATTGTTTCAATTTTATTTTTTTAAACTTGATAAGCATTCTTTTCATATTGTATTGCAGCATTCTGAAACAGTCTGCATGCTTTGTTTATACTGAAACTTGCAAAACAAATTATTCCAAAACATAACATCCACATCATGTAATTATGTAATTACACCTATCCTGCAATATAGCCCCACTGCCTCTTATGACATCATGAGGAACTCCAGACCATATCTCCAGGTTCATCTATAACATTTGTTCTAAATGGATTGTATCATTTCAGCTCCCTAACATCTATCATTTGTTGTTCTTAGATGATTGCATTGTCATGTGAGGATATCTTCTGCATTTCTATTATTTCAATATGCAAGTTTCTTTACTCTACTATCATGGCATACCTTTCATGTGTGTATGATGTTTACCAAATTAAAGTCATTAGATCACCCTTTTACCTGTACATTTAAACTACTAATGAGCATATTTTCCTTTCATTTTCCCATGATTATTCTATGCCTCCATGAAAACATGCAGATTTTAGATTTCTTTGTCTCTTCCAACAAACATATTTAACTTATAATTTCATCTGCTTTATCACCATGCCTCATATGTACCGCTATTTGGACTAGCATACCATCTTGAGAACATTTCTATCTCAAAACTTGAATGAAGAGAGCTAGATGCACTTTATCATATAAATTTAGTATCTAAACTGAGTTGTCACTTGTCATTTTTGTATGTTTCTTGCATCAAATTCAACATTTCTCAATACATCTCTTTAACAATGGCATTTTGATTTTCCATACTTTATAATCCTCATGAAAATTAAATATCACTTATGACAATGACCATTTGTTCATGGCCATAAATGATAATTACTTATTTGTGTGGACCAAAGAGGAATGATTCATCTGGTGAATGATCTTAGCATACCATTGAAAAAAAAATCAATATAGCACGCTGGGTTCAACCCTTGTGGGAGCCACGTTTCATCCCACATGTTGAAACTTGATAAAACAAGAACATTGATTTCCCTATATCTGCACATGAACAAACAGTTAAAAAAAGCATATGCATATGCCTAGAGGCTTGATGATTTATTTTCTCTCTTTTCTTTGGACATGAACAACTTATTGCTTGTTTAATGCATGTAAAGGGAAATTTATACACTGGTGGGTGGATGTATATGTAGTGTTAGAGACAATTATTTCTTAGAGTTTTTCTCTAACCTCATTGCAACACTTTTAGATGTAGGACATGGAAGCAGGGAGCTACAGAGGACACAAAGAAACTTGGAGCAAAAGACCAAGTAGAACAATAGACTCTGACCAGTCATCAGGCAATGACTGGCCTCTTCCCCTATATATGCATTTTTCATTCTTTCAATCCATTCATGTATATATTGTACTTTATTTCCATTAGACAAGCTATGTCTCATGGGTTGTGTCAGATTGATTTGAACTCTTGAATCAATAAATATTTTATTTCAACAATATTTGTGTAAATCTTTTCAATATTGTATGCACCTATATAAATGCAACAATCTATTACTGAAAGATGTAATCTCTTTTATTCTTATGTTTATACATATGAATGCAATATAGGGAAGATTGATATGAAAAAAACTTCATTTTCACTTTGCATACACTTTTAACTCACTCAATTTGACAAGAGACAAAATGAGTAACAAAACCTTAATTGTCGGGCTTCAAACATTGCGACCAGTGAAATAAATAAAGATCAAAGTATTCAATATTATAAGTTTAGCGCAAAAGGAAAATGACAATATATCATGATAATACATAGCCTCACACTCCAAGTATAGGCTCAGGTGACCAATATAAATCATGGCACTAGTAAAGAACCGCCTTGAAGGTAGTATTCAATAGAAAGTGACGAATGAAGAGGAATCAATATACTCCTAATTTGGATGAAAAGCATAGTCCATATCCATCAAATTACATATCTTCGACTTCCCATATAAACATATTTTCAGATTTCTCTGTGTAAGATGAAGACATCAAATACTATGTATTCAAAATACTAATACAAACAATAATCAATACCCAAGCACATTGAAACAAGTGAACTGCCAAACATATAACTACCAACATGAGGACGTGGCTATGAGAGGTTTGCCAATAAAGAATAATTACTTCTAAACATAGCATAATCACATAGTTATTATTCATCAGTATGACGAGGGTTAAATGCAAACAGGGTAGGGAACCATCGAAGGCTAGCATATAACTTATGCACTACTAGCGTACCATGCGAATGATCACAGATGTTCTTCTACTGAAAGCACAACCCTTATCATACACGGCATAAGTAACACTAAGGTGGGAAAAGATCAATGATTATTCAAGGTAGAAGGAGTAATTTGAATGCTAATCAAGCAACAATTTTAACCGGAAGAGAGACGATACCTATATCGACAGCCAAGAAATTTAAGAAAACCCAGGTCTTAAAAGATAGGGGTGCATGGCCCAAGAATACAGTATAATCTTTGTATTACAGTCTCAGAGCATAAAATGAATCCATCCTTACCAATAATCAAAGTAAAGGAAACAAATCAACCACAAGAATATGCAATAAGCCATATACCTTATGGTGAAAAGAAAGAAAACATTAAGATTTACATTTTCAATTTGGATATATGAAATCATTTGTGTAAGTTTATTTTGGCTACTTGTTATAGTATTGACATTGTAATTATTAAAGGAAGTTTTGACCATACTATGTTGTAGACTCAATGGTAACATAAGCTCAATGACACTACTAAATCATGTATTTTTACTGAAACTAGGGTATGCGACTTACCTCAAGATTTTTGCACCATTGTATCCTTGTATTGCATGGGAAGGCCTTCAATGATCGACGGTTGAACATAATTATGTCGTTGTCTATTCTCCCTCATCAATCTCCTCTCATCTCCTTTGAATTTAGTTGCTTCTTCCAATTGATTGGCCTTGGCTTTAGTTTTGTGTTTGAGGTTTGTAGAGACTCCCTCATATATCTTGTGTATATCCTTAGCCAATGATCTTTATTGCCCATTTAATTGCTAGAACTCTTAGATCAATTGGGAAGGATATACATCTGAATCACAATTTTTACAAGCAATTTTCTTCCTCCAGTGAAAAACCAAAAAAACAAAAAAACTACTCACGGGAACCCAAAAAACAAGATTAGTTTCTAGATTTCTCTTCCCTCCCTTTATCTTTTGCAACTATAACCAATTTATTAACTACTCTTTAGTGCCCATTGTTGCATGCAACTCCTTTCTTTAAATTGATTATTTTATTTAATTTCCCCTCCATTGCTAATTATCACTATTTATATATATTTATTTATAAACATATCTTTATTTATTTTACACTTAATTAATCAACTTTAAAATGTTTAATTTATTAATTTTAACTTCACCTTATAATTCTATGTGTACCTCACATTAACCAATATATTTGTTTTCTTGTTTCTTAATTAAAACATAATCTTAATTTATTTAAACCAAATAAAGACATTAATAATATTTTATTTATCAAAACCATAATCATATAAAAACATTTATTTTAATTATCAAAATGCTTTTAACTTTAATAAATTTATTTTAATGTAATAATTAATCAAAGCACTAATCAACCAAATTTAAATCAAATCAACAACATACAAAACAATACCAGACTTCACAGTGAGTCGAAAAACAAGACAATGGCAACACTAACAAAGGGGCACTACATCCTCCCCCCCTAAGATTTGACTTACTCCTGGAAGTTGCAAAGTTAGAATAAAACATACTTAAATTCTAGCAACATCAAATAATCCAGCATCTAAATGTCAAACAAATACCTGACCGGGTAAAAAGTAGAACTTCAAATTACACATACTAACTTTAGAACTGACAGGGTATCAACCCAAATACTCATCCTTTTCAAGGATGATGGCTAGGGTAGGGGACCAAATGCTATCTTCAATCAACAATTCCATTGGTTTTAAAGAATGCTCAAACCTATTAACTCAGGTGGAGTTGATGTCTGGTACTAGCAACCTACAACAAATAAACAGTCGAACATATATATATAATCAAACAATTAGACACACTGTGAAAGGAAATCGTAGCGTAGCAGGGTACTCACAAATGAGTAATGCAACACTGTCCCTTTCACCAAGACACAACTAAAAACAAATCTCAATAATCAAATCAACTCATAAACGATCCGCTACACATCAATCATCAAAGCAGATCCATTACATCAAAATGCCACACTTTCACAAAACACAACATATTTATGCACTCAAAACACACATTTTTCAATAAATATTCATCATTTACACGCAAGACATTCCACTTTATTCTCTTTACAATACTAAATCTCATAACATATGTGATACAAGCTCATGATTTTATGCCTTTTTAGAAGCAAAAAACATAATTTATCACTTCATAAGCACAAAATCCTAAATTTAACACACATTCTTCACATACAACCAAATTCACATTACCAAGAAACACATCACAAGGCTACACAAGGGTCCATAATGCATCCCCAACAGAAATAATATCGATGCATTGTGCACTACACCAAGGGTCTTATCATTTCCACCAATTTTCTGCACCATTGAACGAACACCACCAAAGGACAAATCTTAGGTTGCTAAGCAAGCATGACCAAAAAGGGAAAGACAATCTCAAGTGTACACACAACTAGGACAACATAATGGGCTTATAAAAAACCAGAGTGCCCAGAGTATGAACCTAGGCTCTGATACCAAGTGTAACTCCCCGCCACAAAACCCCAAAGGACAACACATCTAACTAACAATTATGACACATTTAAAAATAAAAAGTGAATCAACATATAGTTCATACTATCAACTAACATAGAATGTAAACTACACACACATATGCTCAAAATATATCCTTTAGGGTATCGTGGCTGCATTACATGCATACATTCCTAACATGTTCTAATCAAACATCTAAGATTAGCCATCCCACAAAAGTTAATTATAAAACCATAACATTAAGTAAATGAACATCATACAACCATACATCATATTAAACTAATAACCATCAATGAACAAATGTTAAACCCAAGGAGTACATGCATCACTTTTATTATATAAAGGTGCATCATTTCAAAGTTACATAATTACATCAATACTTCCCAGCATACAACGAAAATGATAATCAGATACAGATAAGATACAAATTGAAATGATTACATTACATAACATCAACACTATCTCAAGTCTAGTACCAGATCTGGAATCTCTGCATAAGGTACAACATCCATGCTCATGAACATCAACTAGGAACCCAATGGAGTGCATAACACGCTCCACCTGACCATGTGGAACCTTAAGGTCCACCCCCTTGCTAGGAGATAACAATAAGGTCCCACCACCAAAGTAGTCACGAAGATAGTAGCACGACACAAAGGCTAACAAGACTCCAACAAACTAAGTGCAACAAAACATCACATAACAGTGACACCGCTTCTAGAGGCATGCAAACACAAAGGGGAAATGCAAGACTAGGGAATGCTAGATTGTAGTAGGGAAGAGTGTCATCGCATGGTACTGGCATGGGTTGTCCAACATTCCTCTCACTAACCTAGCTCCATAGGGTGACACATGCGGAGCCAACAATTCTTTCGTGAGGACAAGGAAGTTGACCTTGCCAACCAGGCCTTCTCACCCCATCCTTAGCCTAAATGAACACTACAGGAATGGGCAAGGAATTAAATTATTTGTTTATGTGAAAGTTACCCATCCCCCAAGTTCATTAATTAGGTTATCACTGAATTAAGAAACTTCCAATGGGTTTTCTAGGTCACCACTTTGGGATTTGGCCCCCATTGAGAGTCACCCCCCCTACTTGAAACTAGAAGACCCAATACATCAAATAGGGTAAAGCCATCTTGCACCCAAACAGAACCACAAGAAACACATATCTAGAGCAAGACATGGACCATTTTGCTCACAAATCACAACCATAGTAAGTCAATAGCGCAAGTCTAGAGACCCTCTTGTACATAATTCACAATCTCAAAATATCAACCACTTCCATATGAAACATCATAAAACTCATGCAAACACTCATGGCTTGATATAGGTTGTCCTGGCGGATCTTCCTAGGCCTCGGCCCCCATCCTGGGTTATCCTAGTAGCCTGATCACCAAATCTTCGGCCCCCATACAAACTCATGCAAGTAAATACTCCCCCTTACCTCTAGAAGCCAACCTTAACCAATTTACACAAATGACTCCCACTTCAGTATCAATTACAAAATCACGCCAAAAGCGCCTTAATTTCACCAATCAAACACTTATACAATGCGAGCAATTATTCAAGCATTAAAACCATTTAAACAAGACACAAACAATCAATTAAACATGACCATGAAGACAATTGCAACTCATAAAACATTACATAAACATATGCATCACTTACAACAATGACTTCACCAATACTAGTCACTTCAACACTTAATCCAAAGATGAGACACAATCATTTAATCTCAACCATGTAGACATTCACAAATTCATGCAAAGCAACATACAATTCATCTTCAACATTGATGCATGCAAATTCTACAATAATCTTCTTATAAGTGCATATCAAGGAAAACAGTGGTTCCATTATAAAATAAAGTAGTATAAGCATGGAAGTAAAATATGCAATATTAAATAAAGAAGGGTTCAAGACCAAGAATTACTTTACTTACATGGAATATGCATACTAACAGTAATATAGATTCTATGATAGTAACCTAACCAACAAGGATAAGAATTTCCTAGAGACTATCAATCTTAGTTTTCCAATGAAGATTCAATATACTATATACCTTCTTTCATAATTAATGGATTATGCTCTCAAGAGAGCCCATCTCCTATTTCAAGGTTGGTTTCCAATGCCAGTATACTAGTGCCTAGTTGATCTCTAAATAACATGAATTGACCAAAATTATAATACTTATAAATAAATTCCTCTAGTTTGTTAAGTCCTAAATTTCACCATTTCCTAGAAGTGGACTATATATTGAGTAAAGAGAGGCATAATCAAATTCAATACCTAAGTCCTTATTCCTTCGAATTTTCAAATAAAACAAAATAATGAAATGATGGGCTATCAAGGATATTATATCTAACAATGATTAAGACATTTGGAGTGGAGCTACTGAGGTGAACTTGTATTAAGGGAAGACTAAAGTAAGACCTTAGTGCTATAAATTCATTATTGAAACCATTTGCTTTATGCTAGAAATGGATGAGTGACCATATCATGCATTTTTCCAGAGATGCGGATGATTCATCATTCCATGCATGCAGTGACAATATATATTTATTTGATTCATGCAACAAGCAAAGGACAAGAGGTGAAATCAGCTCTCTTTAGCATAATGCTCAAATAAGTGGACCTTGGTTGCAGGTCAACATTGGGATCAATCGCTATAAAAATACTTGCTAATCATGTATTAAATTTGCAACCGTAGCCACACGAAATAGATGGTTGATGAAATTTTAACCTGTATCATATTGCAATACTTTTTTAGCTTTGTCAGAGGCAAGAAGCTTTTACTGACAAGTTGATGGTTGTTGGATCAACACATTAAGGCATACAGTGGTGAGACTTACTCTTTTACCATTGCAAATTTGTGGTAATTTCTTCTAGGATTAGTTGTAATCCCTGAACCACCTTGATATCTAGCTTCCAGTGATATGCATCAGTTTCTAGACATAATATAATTTCATTGAAAGTCACGAGCTATAGGATATATAATTTTGTTGGTAAGAAATTGAGTTGCTCAACATTGGTTACCATTCCTGAAGCAAAAGCACCGAATGAACAGAGCATATACTAAGACCATCGATTAACATATTCAAAGCATGTACCTACTTCGAATGCTAGTAATATAGCATATTCGACATGGAAAAAAAATAAAACCTTAATTGTCGGGCTTCAAGCATTGCGACCAGTGAAATAAATAAAGATCAAAGTATTCAATATTAGAAGTTTAGCGCAAAAGGAAAATGATAGTATCTCATGATAATACATAGCCTCACACTCCAAGTATAGGCTAAGGTGACCAATATAAATCACGACACTAGTAAAGAACCGCCTTGAAGGTAGTATTCAACAGAAAGCGATGAATGAAGAGGAATCAATATACTCCTAATTTTGATGAAAAGCGTAGTCCATATCCATCGAATTACATATCTTCGACTGCCCACATAAACATATTTTTAGATTGCTTTGTGTAAGATGAAGACATCAAATACTATGTATTTGAAATACTAATACAAACAATAATCAATACCCAAGCACATTGAAACAAGTGAACTGCCAAACATATAACTACCAACATGAGGACGCGGCTATGAGAGGTTTTCCAATAAAGAATAATGACTAATAAACATAGCATAATCACATAGTTATTATTCATCAGTATGACGAGGGTTAAATGCAAACAGGGCAGGGAACCATTGAAGGCTAGCATATAACTTATGCACTACTAGCGTAGCATGCGAATGACCACAAAAGTTCTTCTATTGAAAGCGCAACCCTTATCATACACGGTGTAGGCAGTACTAAGGTGGGAAAAGATCAACGATTATTCAAGGCAGAAGGAGTAATTCAAATGCTAATCAAGTAACAATTTTAACCAGAAGAGAGATGATATCTATATCGATAGCCAGGAAATTTAAGAAAACCTAAGTCTTAAAAGATAACGGTGCATGACCCAAGAATACAATATAATATTTATATTACAGCCTCAGACCATAAAATGAATCTGTCCTTACCAATAATCAAAACAAAGGAAACAGATCAACCACAAGAATATGCAATAAGCCATATACCTTATGGCGAAAAGAAAGAAAACATTAAGATTTACATTTTCAATTTGGATATATGAAATCATTTGTGTAAGTTTATTTTGGCTACTTGTTATAGTATTGACATTGTGATTATTAAGGGAAGTTTTGACCATACTGTGTTGCATATTGAATGGTAACATAAGCCCGATGGCACTACTAAAGCATGTATTTTTACTGAAACTAGGGTATGTGACTTACCTCAAGATTTTTGCACCATTGTATCCTTCTATTGCATGGGAAGACCTTCAATAATCGATGGTTGAACATAATTCTACCATTGTCTATTCTCCCTCATCAATCTCCTCTCGCCTCCATTGAATTTAGTTGCTTCTTCCAATTGATTGGCCTCAGCTTTAGTTCTGTGTTTGAGGTTTGTAGAAACTCCCTCATATATCTTATGTATATCCTTAGGCAATGATCTTTATTGCCCATTTACTTGCTTCTCTTGCTTCTCCTAGATCAATTGGGAAGGATATACATTTGAATCACAATTTTTACAAGCAATTTTCTTCCTACATTGAAAAACCAAAAAAACTACTCACATGAACCTAGAAAACAAGATTAGTTTCCAAATTTCTCTTCCCTCCCATTATCTTTTGCAATTATAACCAATTTATTAACTACTCTTTACTACTTGTTGTTGCATGCAACTCCTTTCTTTAAATTGATTATTTTATTTAATTTTCCCTCCATTGCTAATTGTCACTATTTATATATATTTATTTATAAACATATCTTTATTTATTTTACACTTAATTAATCAACATTAAAATGTTTAATTTATTAATTTTAACTTCACCTTTTAATTCTATTTTTACCTCACATTAATCAATACATTTATTTTCTTGTTTCTTAATTAAAACATAATCTTAATTTATTTAAACCAAATAAAGACATTAATAATATTTTATTTATCAAAACCACAATCATATAAAAGTATCTATTTTAATTATCAAAATGCTTTTAACTTTAGTAATTTTATTTTAATGTAATAATTAGTCAGAGCACTAATCAACCAAATTTAAATCAAATCAAAAACATACCAAACCATACCTAACTTCACAATGACAACACTAACAGAGGAGCACTACACTCAAAGCAAGGAAAAAAAGCAAACCATAGGGGCTAGATCTAATTCCTCATAGGCTCATCTCTGATGGCCTTGCCTACATATATATTTCACAGAGGAACCATAGTTCAACAACTTGAGTTCACCCAACTCATATTTGGTTGACCAACAATCACACATAACACCCAGGTTTAAATCACCACTAACTGACAATGGTAGTAAATACTAAAAATGAATAACAATGGTGAATCTATAAGGGCTCCTTCTACTATAAGGAGTCATTAACAATCGTAATTACAATGCCTGTCAAAGGCCACTTACCAACATAGATTTAATCAAGAATTGGTCTAGGATGAAGGTAACCTAAACATATCTTAAATAGATAATTATAATTGAGGTTGTAGTTTTAATCCAACCATACAAAGGTCACCATATGAAATTCATAAGATTAAGGGGTGGAAGGTTAACGAACCAATCCACATACTGAATCTTCTTGGGAAATTCAACCTTCATACACCTGGTTGACTAACACAGAGTATAACCTTTAGGTTCAAATATCACTCTACAAAAATTCATCTTATGTCTTTAAATCCTTTAATTATAAAATATAAGAGTGGGTACGCAACCCTTTCTAGGGTCCTTTTACCCCAGAAAGTTACACCGTCGACTGCCACCCACTTAGATGAAGTCGGAGGTCTGAGACCTCGATATGGAAAGGCATGGTTTTAAATGACAATTTATTCATAAACAAAACACATCATGCTTCCACGACAATTTAATGTTTGCACTTAATATGTACTTCACTTCATGGTTGCAATTGTAGCTAAGTGCAAAGTTTGATGACCATATCTGACCACAAGATAATTTATAGCAATAAGATAACCCAAATAATCAAACTTGCTCTCCTCTTGACCATATTGGCAATATGAAGCCTCGTGAGCTCTAGCCAAACCCCCAAGCAAGAAATATTTTAACCCCATGATGATGAAATGGGGGCTTATATTTTGATAATAATAAAAAGGTGTTTCAAGGAAAGATTTATTTAAGTAACTATCAAGTAGTGCCATGAGTGTGATACTCAAATTTTGTTGAACAGAGCATTCCAACACCCATTATTATTACTAGTTATTATGTATCAAAAACTTACATATAAATTACTGCTATTGGTATTTAAAGACCAAGAGGAACGTAGAATCCCATTCTCTATTCATTCAGGGATAACACTAAAATTGCCATACAACGGCTTATGAACAAGAGTTTAGCTGAAGACCAATGAAATGGTCGATGGAAGTCAAAACTCTAAACATAGTCCCATAACACACAAATACGATCTAGGTACAACAAAACTCTTGACTATTGTCCCCACTAAAACAATACGTGAAAAAATAGTCAACACCCCCAACACACATGATAGGGTCCAGCATGAAAATGCATCTAAACACATGAAATACTAGGTGGGCATGCTTAAAACCAACTAAAGGTAGGCTCCCATACATGCATAAGTATTTTCCAAGGACCTAAGTTGGGGTTTTGAGCCTTTGCTTCTGCTCCACCCTTCTTTGTCCTCCCTGAAAAACCCAACTAAATAACTTTTATCATACCATAAACTTGTAATCATAGTCTCCTTCTATGTTTTCCCAACTCCACTACTTGGAGAGAGTCCCATGCCTAGCCACTCCTTTCTTCATCGACCATCTTCCTCCTCTCGATTCGTGCACCCCTGACCAAATTCATTGCACCTGCATTTTTTGGCGTATCACAATCTAGGGCTTGTTTTGCATTAAAATGCCATCTTCCCATTTTCTCCATCTCTTTTAGCTTACAAAGTCATCCTTTTTCATTAATCCTCACGTCCATCACCTTCATTCCTTTTTAAGAATGATGCCTAGAGCTGACATATCGGTTCCCGTGCCTAAGCTCCATTCACCTAATTGCTGACACAATCTTGCCTTTGAAAGTAGACCATTGATCTTGAAAATCGTGCCATGGTCAAACACATCTCAATTATGTTACTTGCTTTAAATCACCACCATCTGATTTGACCTTTAAATTTTAGTCATAGACCTTCACCTTAAACTATGCCATCGATCTTACCTTTATGCTCACGTCACCCTAACAGAATGATTCACAACAACAATGTGAATCAATTGCTTAATCATTGCTTGTCACGTGTCACTCACCCGCATCACCACATTGGTCAACCCAAGTCAACGAAAGAATACATGGGAAGGCGGGATTACTCCATTTTTTTCTGACCTTAAGCTTATCAACCTTTGGGGTTTGAGTGTCGGGTATCCTCCCTACCTCATGCTTGGTGTGCATAGAAAGACCTTAGAAGCAAACCCGAACACCTAACTTTGAAGCTCCTTACACCTATCGGGGTTTGGCCTTCGGCCTTACCTTGTACCTTCCACCTTATGGTCGACATGCTTTGAAGGCCTCAAGAAACAAGACTGAATCTCGATGTCTGATCCTCTTTATTCCCGTCGAAGATTGGCTACTGGCCTTACCCTTTATCTTGCTTCTTGTGCACCATCGCAAGCCCACACTCTAACCTTCAGAACATGAAATTGTGAAACTCCGAACAATGTTTTCAGTTGTCAAAGGTTGGGGATCACTACTCCCCCTTACCTTATTCTTGAAGTGCAATGCAAAACTTATCAAGCAGGTTTGAACACACATGTCTGAAGCTCTTCTCAACTATCAAGGTTCGACCATCGACCTTACCCCTTACCATTCAGCCTGCCCTTACTCCATTGCAACCTTCCCACCAACCTCCAAAACATGCATGAGTTTGTTGGATGGCGGGGTTCTCTCTTCCACCTTATCGCTTTCATGCCTTTGTGTTAAGGTGTAAGCCAACCTACTGACCCACGATGTCTGAACAATCCTTTGCGAGCATTGACAACTTAACTCTTTTGGGTGTAGGCCTTCAGGCTTTCTTCCTTACCGGCTACTTGACAATACGTTAAGGCATAAGCCTCCAAGCTGACCTGCAAACACCGAAAACATCTCAGATGTCAAGATTCAGAATTTCCTCTTGCTGCATACTTATCAAAATGGTTAAGTTATAAACCTTAACGCCAAAACCGCAACATTGAAGCCATTTTGAGTGTCATAGTTTGGGGTTACCTCATACTCCTTCATGTTAGGGCATAAGCTTTAACATCGACCAGAAACTACGAACCCATTTCAAGTGTAGAGGTTTGATCTTACCTCCTACCACTTACTTTCCCTTCGATAAGGCATAAGCCTTCTTACCAAACTACAACACCTGAACACTTCACTCGCAAATGCTACCCCTTTCAAGTGTCGGCCTTCAGGCTTTCTTCATCCTAATTTCTTGCCTTTCCAAACCATTAAGGCATAAACCACAAGGTCGACCCACAATGCCAAAACTTTTTTGGGGGTTAGGGTTCCTCCATACCTCTTTCATCACTTGGCAATTTTGGTAAGTCAAGGTGTAAGCCACATTGTCAAAGTCTGATGTCCGAAACCTTTTTGAACTTGACTCCAACTTACCTCATACTTAAAATTATGTTAAAGCATAAGCCTTAGGGACAATCTATGATGCTTGATAGGAAACTTAACCTCATTGTCCCTAGCCAATTTGGACTTAAATCAAACCTTCTTCATACTTTGAGGCATTCGGTACAAGGTATGACCAAAGCTTGAAGTCTGATACCCTCTGAACTTAACTTGGAATTTTTATTTCTTTAAGGAATTCGGTATAAGGTATGACCGAAGCCCAAAGTCTAATACCTTTTAGCAGAGAGTAAGCCTTAAGTCCGAAATCCAAAGCTTGATCGGACTTAGCTGAAAAATGACTAACTCTTTCCTTTTTAAGAAATGATACAGGTAAGCCTAAGGTCCGAAGTCTGAACTTTTGGAACTCTCCAAGGCTTGTTGTAATGACACCCTAAGGCCAATGAATCCTTCTTCCTAACAACCCTATGAAGTCCTTTTTGGCCTCCAACAACAACTCTTCATCTGATATCACTCAGATCTCCTACTGACCTCAATGAGGTGTCTTTGTTGACCACAATCAACTCATTTCTAGTAGCCTCTCCTTTGACATCCATAAAATTCCCTTGCGACAACAATGACAATCATATTATCAAAGATTAATCTAACTATAACTGGGTTTAGTTATCCTTATCATATTAACTCTTTATTAGCATCTCCCAACTATCAGTATGGTATAATGCTCTAATCTAAGAGCAGATCATAATTCCATGATAAGGCACAACCCAAAAACAAAGAAGACTCTAAGCCTCTTCATATATCCTTATTTACTTACTATCTTAATCTCTCTTAGTTAAGCAGTACCATAGGGATCAAATATGCACCTGCTATATTTACTAAAACCTCTAAAGCTCCTTCAGTGACTTTAGTCATAATACTTAATATGAGGAACCTAAAGTGAATACTATAGGAGATGTTCAAAATCAACATGAATCAAATGATAAGAAAGGAGCTTTATTACTAGGGAACCTTAGCAACATAGTATAGTATGACAAATTATAGTATCTATCCATGTAGATTTAATCACGTACCTTAATAGAAGCATTCACATATGACTTTAGCTAATCTTCTCTTAAAATCAAATGACTAAAAGTATAGTGGCACTCAAACACAACTAGGTCCTGTATCATCTAAACGATGCACCCTTAATCCACACAACAACATAGTATAAGTTTAGAATAAAAAGCTATGACACTGATATAAAGGGAGGGGCCTTACAATTTATATAACAAAGATGGTCTACAAGGTAGATATGAAATATCAGAAATAAAAATATTTACAGATTTGATTTTAGATAAAATCAAAGAGATAAATTCTACCCAACATTTGATTATAAGCCAAAAATTTATCAAATAGTCTTGCCTTGGAGTATTACATAATATAAACTAATTCAACCAAGTATATAATTTCTACTGTACTCAAAATTTTCTTTTCATAATGACTTCGAGTTTCATTCAAAGATCTCAAGATTTTTGTCGGTTGGCTTTGGTTTCTTTACATAATGCAGAACAACATTAAGAAGTTTGTGTATGAATAACTATAAAACATCCAAATGTCAGCACCATAGAATAAAGACACTAATAAATATCAATATTTAAATGAAATTTAAGAATTTTGACAATATTTAGCAATCATATGAAATATTCTTTAATATGCTCCAAGCAATTATAAACTCATCTATTAAACATTTTCTATATTTTAGTGTGATTGCAAGCAACAATACCAGATAGAATGCAATTTGTTCAGCATAATACTAAAAAAATCAAATTTTGTTAGTGACTAGAAATATCCCAAAAGAGTTAAATGGCTAGTTAGTTACTTGAAAAATATGGAAACAAAAATGAAAGAAAGACAATGTGCATCTTGAAAGGCATTTTTGCATTCAAAATTTTGCGTACTAACCAGCATTAAAACTTGAATCGACTTAAGAATCTCATCCAGGGAAAATGGATAAACAAGATTTTCCAGTTTTCCCTTTGCAGCAATCTAACAATGACTTCATCACCCACTAAGCAAGCTAAAAAGATGTATGATATGGAGGGAAAAAGAAGTCCAATAACCCTATACAATAGGAACAATGCATATACAATTTGGAAGAAAAAATAAAATAATGGAAAGTAAAGACAATATAAAGTATTTTCATCTGGTAAAACCTTTTCAGCTAAAAAAAGAATCCATCATAGTAAAAATATTTGCTACTGCAAAAACTAAACTGTTCTCATATACAATAAAGAATCTCTCTTACTTCACCCTTAAGCATGTGTAGATATAAATAGGCACATTGAAAGTGGTTTTACACATTGCATGAAATCATGCAAAAGATAAACATGAGTGCTTTAATCATTAATGCATGGACAAAAAATAGAAAATACCAAAAATAATACCCAATTTTTTTTCTTAAAAATACAATTAGATGTATTTTTCCCCATTAACTTGCAAGGTTGATCCTGTTATCATGGAATCTAGCAGCGCTCGATCCTTGGATAACCCCCTACAAAACTTGTTCGTTTCATAGGTTCATGGTGTTCAAACACACAAAACGAGGAAAATTTCATTCCACCTCGAAGTGCGTTTCAAAATCTCTAATAGTTTGTTTGAATGTCCTCCCCTGTTCATCTTTCAAAGAGCTTTGAAATGAGCATCTTGGTCAGCTTCCAACCTTTGGGAGTTGTGAAATTGGCAAAAGTGTAGGAGCGTTGATTTTCAGTGCTCCTACATGTTGAAGTTGTCAATTTTTCTAAGTGTCCAAGTGCACAAGCTCTGATTTTTAGCACTTGTGCATTTTTGTCAAATTTAGTCTTTTGTGCACAAGCTCTGTTTTTGAGCGCTCGTGCATTTTTTATCTATACTTAGTCAAATTTGTATAGGGCGCTGAATTTTTGTCTCCTATGCACTTTTCACAATTTTACATGCTAAGTGTAAGGGTGTTGATTTTCAGTGCCCTTACACCTGAGATCATCTCTCTAAGTGTAAAGGCGTTGATTTTCAACGCCCTTACACTTTTGGCAGTTTTTGTCTTTGACATCTCCAAATCACTCTATCTTCGCTCCGAACCTCATTTTTTTACCTCGTCTCTTGTTTCATGCTTGCTCAAAATCGTTGCTTGCTTCACGCATCCCAATGTTTCTTTTTGTACTAACGCTTATTGATTCACCATCCTTGTTTCTCTCTAGATCTCGTCAAGTGATCCCGAAGGTGATGTCCTTTAATCTTGGTTCTTCCAGATAAAAAGTTCATGCAGGATACTAGGAAGAAGTATGAAGACTTCGTGCCCAAAGTTTGATGCTTTCCTCTATGCATCTTGTAAATAGTTTTTGACATCTTAAATGTTTTTTTCTCAAAATGTAATTGCACCAAAAATCTGAGATGTAATTTCTTGAAGACAAATTACACTTTGACTTTGGTCAAAGTTAGGTGATATTTTCCTTAATTAGTTCACCTAACTTTCCTAGATTTTCTCATCCCTCTCCTCTATATATATGAGGGATTTCTATTGCATTAGTTGACCTTTAGTTTTTGCAACGAAGTGCTGCTCAATTTGAAACAAATTGTGAAACTTTGTGTTCATGTTTTGTGAATCTAATCTGATCAATAAAGGAAGGAGTTGCATACCAAACTTTGTGTTGTATCAATTGTCTCTTGAATTTGATTGAGATTGGTGGTGATTAGTTTATGAAATTTGAAGGACTTCGAGTGATTCTTGTGGAATTTGTGTCACATTTCTAACTTGAATTTGTGTTTATGTTATAATGCTTTTGGTTGAAGGATCTACAAGACTTTGAGCTTGTAATCTCTCATGTTGTTCGAAGGAATTGCTGCATATAAGAAGACTTTGTGCTTCTATTGCGACAAACTCTATTTTTCCCATAGATCTATAGTTGAAAAGAATACAAAATGAATTTGTGCCTTCCTGAGCCTTACTTGTTTCCTTTTTGCTTTTGTTATAATCTTATCTGATATCTCTAAGTTGTGCTTTGTCAAGATAGGGAATCAGTTGTACTGCTTTTGGTAAGTTTCTAGTATTGTGAATCAAGAACATTTTCAGCTGTGAAGTATTACACACATCTTCTCTGAAAAAAGAGAGAATGATGAATGCGACACGCACCACCCACTTCGTAAATATTGTGCATATTCTGTAAATACTCTAGTTTGTTTTAATTATAAGAGGGTGCCTCCCCTTGCTGAGAGGAGAGATTGAATCTCACATAGATGTGGCTAAAGTCCTAGTTGTGTAATTTGTTGATAAGTTGATTACATAATTTTCACCTAACAGTTTTTTGGTGACTCCGTTGGGGACACGATATGCATTTGAAAGCCTCACGCTTTCTTTTGAAGTATACTCGTGTCCTTTTTCATTGTAATTTATTTTCTTGTAATTTTTTAAAGCTTTCATCAAGGACATGTAAATGGTTGTTCAAGGTCCTTGGGGAAATGTTTTTGGTCCATTGAGTCTAGCTCCACCCCTACAGGCTCTTTCTGAAGGCTCGCGAAAGAAATTTCCCAAGTTCTTTGGTGATGGACAACAACATCCCGACGAGCATGTTGCTACTTTCTACATTGCTTGTGGAGTTCATGGTGTTGAATACGAAGATGTATCTATAATGTTGTTTGAGGAGACTCTCAAAGGTGTCGTTGCAGATTGATTTTATCTGGCACCAAGTACCATCACAAACTGGGCAACTCTCATAGTGAAGTTTGAAGGAAGGTTCAAACCTCCTGAAGATGCTCATGCTTTGTTGGCTCAGCTCACCCAGTTTAAGAAGGAATCTCACATGCCTATGTGCAAATTCATTGCTCACTTTAACAAGTTGACACAAAGAATTCCAACTGTTGCTCAACCTACATCAGAGAATTTGAAATGTTTCTTTGCAAATGCTGAAGTGCCCGAGGTTAGTTTCCTATTGAGAAGAGCATCCCCGACTACTCTTGCAATTGTACAGTCCTTGGCGACAAAAATTGAAGATGATCTCATTCTTGCTAGGCAAATAACAATTGAATCAAATGAATTTGAAGAAAGCCCTTCTTTAGAGTTATTTTCTTCCATCACAACGACGGATCCTATGGTGAAAAGGTTGGTAAATGAGCTACTTGTCCTCAAAAAGCAGCTAGCTCATAATTTTGTTGTTGGGAATCGACACAAGTTATCTTCACCTCCAAAGAGGCTTGCTCTTGAGGCACCATTAGTAAAAGCAGTAGTGAAGCATCTTGAATCCAATCCAAGTGATCTCACTATTCTCTTCCGGGAAAAGGAAGTAAACATAGTTGGCGACTCCCATTTCTGCTTTATGCAGTCTCAGAAAGCCATTGATGAAAAACAGGATGATGAAAGTCATTTTGCTGAAATTCAAGAAAATGAAGACAATCTTGTCTTGAGATCTAAAAAGATGGACATGCACGAAGGTCTCAATCAGGTTGAAAAGAATGCATCTGTGTTTCGAAGTCATGAACTTGAACACATGTTTCATAAAAGAACTTCCTCAAAGCATGATGAGGACCTTATAAATTATTCAGATTTTCCCAATTCTTAAAATGGTGAACAACATATTGAGGTGCAGTCTGGATTCAATGATTCATTTTGGAGCAGAAGTATATCTAGTATATTTTCAAAGGTAGTTGAGCTTGTTCATCTCTTTCATTAAGTAATGCCTCAAATTCATCTACATGTAGCTGCTAATGATCATGGAAGGCACTGCAAGTTGTTGAAGAAAGGAAGCTATTTTGTTGAACCTGTGAACGATTTCATTTGAGAAGGTTTCATTGATGGCTAGTTTTAATTAGGTAGGTTTTTACCTTTTCAATAAGTGCATTTGAATAAGTTTTCGTCTTGTTTTCATAGATTTTTTGCGTTGTCATCGTCGCATGACTCCAAGCACAATGGATGGATAAAGACACTTGAATTCTAGAGTTCTTCTCCCTTCATTCGTTTCAAAGATGGATAACCCCGCTACGAAACTTGTTCATTTTATAGGTTCATGGTATTCAAGCACGTAAAACGAGGCAAATTTCAATCCACCTCGAAGTGTGTTTCAAAATCTTAAACAGTCTATTTGAGTGTCCTCCCCTGTTTGTCTTTCAAAGAGCTTCGAAATGAGCATCTTCATCAACTTCCAACCTTTGGGAGTTGTGAAAATTGGCAAAAGTGTAGGAGCACTAATTTTCAGCGCTCCTACATGTTGAAGTTGTCAATTTTTCTAAGTGTCCAAGTGAACAAGCTCTGATTTTTAGCACTTGTGCATTTTTGTCAAATTCAATCTTTTGTGCACAAGCTCTATTTTTTAGTGCTCGTGCACTTTTTATCTATACTTAGTCAAATCTGTATAGGGTGTTGATTGTTGTCTCCTGTGCACTTTTCACAATTTTACATGCTAAGTGTAAGGGCATTGATTTTTAGTGCCCTTACACCTGAGATCACCTCTCTAAGTGCAAGGGCGCTGATTTTCAACGCCCTTACACTTTTGGTAGTTTTTGTCTTTGACATCTCCAAATCACTCTATCTTCGCTCTGAACCTCATTTTTTCCACTTTGTGCATCATTTTCTGTGACTCGTCGCTCATTTCATGTTTTCTCAACAGCGTTGCTTGCTTCACACATCCCAATGTTGCTTTTTCTGCTAATGCATGTTGATTCACCATCCTTATGGTTTCTCTCCAAATCTCGTCAAGTGATCCTGAAGGTGATGTCCTTTGCTCTTGGTTCTTCCAGATAAAAAGTTCATGCAGGAGACCAAGAAGAAGTATGAAGACTTCGTGCCCAAAGCAAGGAACCATGAAGATTCCTGATCTCCAATGTTAAAATTTTTGATGCTTTCCTCTATGCATCTTGTAAATAGTTTTTGACATCTTAAATGTTTTTTCTCGAAATGTAATTGCACCAAAAATCTGAGATGTAATTTCTTGAAGATAAATTACACTTTGATTTTGGTCAAAGTTATGTGAGATTTTCCTTAATTATCTCACCTAACTTTCCTAGATTTTCTCATCCCTCTCCTCTCTATATATGAGGGATCTCTATTGTATTAGTTGACCTTTAGTGTTTGCAACAAAGTGTTGTTCAATTTGCAACAAATTGTGAAACTTTGTGTTCATGTTTTGTGAATCTAAATCTAATCAATAAATGAAGGAGTTGCATACCAAACTTTGCGTTGGATCAATTGTCTCTTGAATTTGATTGAGATTGGTGGTGATTAGTTTACGAAAGCTTGAGGACTTCGAGTGATTCTTGTGGACTTTGTGTCACATTTCTAACTTGAATTTGTGTTTATGTTTTAATGCTTTTGGTTGAAGGATCTACAAGACTTTGAGCTTGTAATCTCTCATGTTGTTTGAAGGAATTTCTGCAGATAAGAATACTTTGTGGTTCTAATGCGAAAAACTCTATTGTTCTCACAGATCTAAAATTGAAAAGACTACGAAATGACTTTGTGCCTTGGTGAGCCTTACTTTATTCCTTTTTGCTTTTGTTATAATCTTATCTGATATCTCTAAGTTGTGCTTTGTCACGATAGGGAATCAGTTGTACTGCTTTTGGTAAGTTTCTAGTATTGTGAATCAAGAACATTTTCAGCTATGAAGTACTACACACATCTTCTTTGAAAAAAGAGAGAATGAGGAATGCAACACGCACCCCCACTTCGCAAATATTGTGGATATTTTGTAAATACTCTAGTTTTTTTTAATTATAAGAGGGTGCCTCCCCTTGCTGAGAGGAGAGATTGAATCTCACATAGTTGTGTAATTTGTTGACTAGTTGATTACATAATTTTCATCGAACAGTTTTTTGGGGACTCCACTATGGACACGATACGCATTCAAAAGCCTCACGCTTTCTTTTGAAGTATACTCGTGTCCTTTTTCATTATAATTTATTTTGTTGTAAGTTTTTCAAGCTTTCACCAAGGACATGAAAATGGTTGTTCAAGGTCCTTGGGGAAATGCTTTTGGTCCGTTGAGTTTAGCTCCACCCCTACATGCTCTTCCTGAAGGCTCACAAAAGAACTTTGCCAAGTTCTTTGGTGATGGACATCAACATCCTGATGAGCATGTTGTTGCTTTCTAAATTGCTTGTGGAGTTCATGTTGTTGAATACGAAGATGTATCTGTAAGGTTGTTTGTGGAAACTCCCCAAGGTGTCGCTGCAGATTGCTTTTATCATCTAGCACCAAGTACCATCACAAACTGGGCAACTCTCATAGCGAAGTTTGAAGGTAGGTTCAAACCTCCTGAAGACACTCATGCTTTTTGGCTCAGCTCATCTACATGTAGCTGCTAATGATCATGGAAGGCATTGCAAGTTGTTGAAGAAAGGCAGCTATTTTGTTGAACCTGTGAATGGTTTCATTTGAGAAGGTTTCATTAATGGCTAGTTTTAATTAGGTAGGTTTTTACCTTTTCAATAAGTGCATTTGCATATGTTTGCGTCTTGTTTTCATAGATTTGCATTGTCGTCGTCACCTGACTCCAAGCACAATGGATGGATAAAGACACTTGAATTCTAGAGTTCTTCTCCCTTCATTTGTTTCAAAGATGGATAACCACGCTACGAAACTTGTTCGTTTCATAGGTTCATGGTGTTCAAGCATGCGAAACAAGGAAAATTTCAATCCACCTCGAAGTGCATTTCAAAATCTGAAACAGTCTATTTGAGTGTCCTCCCCTGTTCGTCTTTCAAAGAGCTTCGAAACGAGCATCTTCGTCAACTTTGAACCTTTGGGAGTTGTGAAAATTGGCAAAAGTGTAGGAGCACTGATTTTTAGCACTCCTACATGTTGAAGTTGTCAATTTTTCTAAGTGTCCAAGTGCACAAGCTCTGATTTTTAGCGCTTGTGCATTTGTGTCAAATTCAGTCTTTTGTGCACAAGCTCTGTTTTTTAGCGCTCGTGCACAGTTTATCTATACTTAATCAAATCTGTATAGGTTGTTGATTGTTGTCTCCTGTGCACTTTTCACAATTTTACATGCTAAGTGTAAGGGCGTTGAGTTTTAGCGCCCTTACACCTAAGATCACCTCTCTAAGTGCAAGGGCGCTGATTTTCAACGCCCTTACACTTTTGAAATTTTTTGTCTTTGACATCTCCAAATCACTCTATCTTCGCTCTGAACCTCATTTTTTCCACTTCATGCATTGTTTTCCGTGCCTCATCGCTCATTTCATGCTTGCTCAACATCATTGCTTGCTTCACGCATCCCAATGTTTCTTTTTGTACTAATGCCTGTTGATTCACCATCCTTGTGGTTTCTCTTTAGATCTCGTCAAGTGATCCCAAAGGTGATGTCCTTTGCTCTTGGTTCTTCTAGATAAAAAGTTCATGTAGGAGACCAGGAAGAAGTATGAAGACTCTGGACCCAAAGTAAGGAACTGTGAAGATTCCTGATCTCCAATGTTAAATTTTTTGATGCTTTCCTCTATGCATCTTGTAAATAGTTTTTGACATCTTAAATGTTTTTTCTCGAAATGTAATTGCACCAAAAATCTGAGATGTAATTTCTTGAAGATAAATTACACTTTGACTTTGGTCAAAGTTAGGTGAGATTTTCCTTAATTATCTCACTTAACTTTCCTATATTTTCTCATCCCTCTCCTCTATATATATGAGGTATTTCTATTGTATTAGTTGACCTTTAGTTTTTGCAACGAAGTGTTGTTCAATTTGCAACAAATTGTGAAACTTTGTGTTCATGTTTTGTGAATCTAAATCTAATCAATAAAGGAAGGAGTTGCATACCAAACTTTGCATTGGATCAATTGTCTCTTGAATTTGATTGAGATTGGCGGTGATTAGTTTACAAAATCTTGAGGACTTTGAGTGATTCTTGTGGACTTTGTGTCAAATTTCTAACTTGAATTTGTGTTTATGTTTTAATGCTTTTGGTTGAAGGATCTACAAGACTTTGAGCTTGTAATCTCTCAAGTTGTTCGAAGGAATTGCTGCAGATAAGAAGACTTTGTGCTTCTAATGGGACAAACTCTATTGTTCTCACAGATCTAAAATTGAAAAGACTACGAAATGACTTTGTGCCTTCGTGAGCCTTACTTGTTTCCTTTTTGCTTTTGTTATAATATTATCTTATATCTCTAAGTTGTGCTTTGTCAAGATAGGGAATCAGTTGTACTAATTTTGGGAAGTTTCTAGTATTGTGAATCAAGAACGCTTTCAGCTATGAAGTATTACACACATCTTCTTTGAAAAAAGAGAGAATGACGAATACAACACACACCCCCCACTTCGAAAATATTATGGATATTTTGTAAATACTCTAGTTTGTTTTAGTTATAAGAGGGCGCCTCCCCTTGCTGAGAGGAGAGATTGAATCTCACATAGTTGTGTAATTTGTTGATTAGTTGATTACATAATTTTCACCCAACAGTTTTTTGGCGACTTTGCTAGGGACACGATACGCATTCAATAGCCTCACGCTTTCTTTTGAAGTATACTCATGTCCTTTTTCATTGTAATTTATTTTCTTGTAAGTTTTTGAAGCTTTCACCAAGGACATGTAAATGGTTGTTCAAGGTCCTTGGGGAAATGCTTTTCGTCCGTTGAGTTTAGCTCCACCCCTACATGCTCTTCCTGAAGGCTCACAAAAGAACTTTCCCAAGTTCTTTCATGATGGACAACAACATTCTGACAAGCATGTTGCTACTTTCTACATTGCTTGTGGAGTTCATGTTGTTTAATACGAAGATGTATCTATAAGGTTGTTTGTGGAGACTCTCTAATGTGTTGCTGCAGATTGATTTTATCATCTGGCACCAAGTACCATCACAAAATGGGAAACTCTCATAGCAAAGTTTGAAGGGAGGTTCAAACCTCCTGAAGACGCTCATGCTTTGTTGGCTCAGCTCACCCAGGTTAAGAAGGAATCTCACATGTCTATGCACAAATTCTTTTCTCACTTTAACAAGTTGACACGAAGAATTCCAACTTTTTCTCATCATACAACTGAGAATTTGAAATGTTTCTTTGTAAATGCTCAAGTGCCCGAGGTTGGTTTCCTATTGAGAAGAGCAACCCCAGCTACTCTTGCAATTGTATAGACCTCGGCGATAGAAATTGAAGATGATCTCATTCTTGTTGGGCGAATAAAAATTGAATCAAATGAATTTGAAGAAATCCCTTCTTTGGAGTTATTTTCTTCCATCACAAGGACGGATTCTATGGTGCAAAGGTTGGTAAATGAGCTACTTGTCCTCAAAAAGAAGCTAGCTCATAATTTTGTTGTTGGGAATCAACACAAGTTATCTTCACCTCCGAAGAGGCTTGCTCTTGCGGCACCATTAGTAAAAGCAGTAGTGAAGCATCCTGACTCCAATCCAAGTGATCTCGTTATTCTCTTCCAGGAAAAGGAAGCAAACATAGTTGGCGACTCCCATTTCTGCTTTATGCAGTCTCAGAAAGCCATTGATGAAAAGAAGGATGATGAAAGTCATTTTGCTGAAATTCAAGAAAATGAAGACAATCTTGTCTTGAGATTTGAAAAGATGGACATGCACGAAGGTCTTAGTCAATTTGAAAAGAATGCATCTGTGTTTCGAAGTCATGAACTTGAACACATGTTGCATAAAAGAACTTCCTCAAAGCATGCTGAGGACCTGTTGTGACCTTTTCACACATCACCCCATTCAAAATGGGGAACCCCTAATTTTTGCTCCATTCTGGTCTTTTGGCTTTGGTTTTCTCTCTCTCTCTCTCTCAATCTCTCCCTCTCTCTTTCTATCTCTTTCTGATGTCTCCTTTCCGGGGGTGTGCTTGTCTGTGAGCCTAAACGTGAAATTTTGGCCAAAGCTGAAGATTAGGGTTTGTATTTCTCTAGTCAATCTGAGGTCAAATGAAGTGAATAAATTGAAAATTGAGACTAACATTGATGTTAGTGTGCTTTCAGCAAGTTTCCATTGAAGTTTCATTAAATTCTAGCAACTTACTAATTTTAGTAAGTGTCCAATTCAGGGCCTTCTTTCAGCATTTTTGAAGTTTCAACAGTTACGCTGCATTAGTAAAAGGCTTAGTGAAGCATCCTAACTCCAATCCAAGTGATCTCTTTATTCTCTTCCAGGAAAAGGAAGCAAACATAGTTGGCGACTCCCATTTCTGGTTTATGCAGACTCAGAAAGCCATTGATGAAAAGCAGGATGATGAAAGTCATTTTGCTGAAATTCAAGAAAATGAAGACAATCTTGTCTTGAGATCTAAAAAGATGGACATGCACGAAGGTATCAATCAAGTTGAAAAGAATGCATTTGTGTTTCGAAGTCATGAACTTGAACACATGTTGCATAAAAGAACTTCCTCAAAGCATGTTGAGGACCTGTTGTGACCTTTCACACATCGCCCCATTCAAAATGGGGACCCCCTAATTTTTGCTCCATTCTAGTATTTTGGATTTGGTTTTCTCTCTCTCTCTCAATCTCTCTCTCTCTCTCTCTCTCTTTCTGTCTCTTTCTGATGTCTCCTTTCTGGGGGTGTGCCTGTCTATGAGCCTAAACGTGAAATTTTGGCCAAATATGAAGATTAGGGTTTTTATTTCTCTAGTCAATCTGAGGTCAAATGAAGTGAATAAATTGAAAATTGAGACTAACATTGATGTTAGTGTGCTTTCAGAAAGTTTCCATTGAAGTTTCATTAAATTCTGGCAACTTACTAATTTTAGTAAGTGTCCAATTCAGGGCGTTCTTTCAGCATTTTTGAAGTTTCAATAGTTACGCTGCATTAGTAAAAGGCTTAGTGAAGCATCCTGACTCCAATCCAAGTGATCTCTTTATTCTCTTTTAGGAAAATGAAGTAAACATAGTTGGCAACTCCCATTTCTAGTTTATGCAGTCTCAGAAAGCCATTGATGAAAAGCAGGATGATGAAAGTCATTTTGCTGAAATTCAAGAAAATGAAGACAATCTTGTCTTGAGATCTGAAAAGATGGATATGCCTGAAGGTCTCAGTCAAGTTGAAAATAATGCATATGTGTTTCGAAGTCATGAACTTGAACACATGTTGCATAAAATAATTTCCTCAAAGCATGATGAGAACCTTATAAATTATTCAGATTTTCCCAAATCTGAAGATGGTGAACAACATATTGAGGAGCAGTTTGGATTCAATGATTCATTTTGGAGCAAAAGTATATCTAGTATATTTTCAAAGGTAGCTGAGCTTGTTCATCTCTTTCATGAAGTAATTCCTCAACTTCATCTACATGTAGTTGCTAATGATCATGGAAGGCACTGCAAGTTATTGAAGAAAGGAAGCTATTTTGTTAAACCTGTGAATGGTTTCATTTGAGAAGGTTTCATTGATGGCTAGTTTTAATTAGGTAGGTTTTTACCTTTTCAATAAGTGCATTTGCATAAGTTTGCGTCTTGTTTTCATAGATTTGTTGTGTTTTCGTCGTTGCCTGACTCCAAGCACAATGGATGGATAAAGACACTTGAATTCTGGAGTTCTTCTCCCTTCATTCGTTTCAAAGATGGATAACCCTACTATGAAACTTGTTTGTTTCATAGGTTCATGGTGTTCAAGCATGCAAAATGAGGCAAATTTCAATCCACCTCGAAGTGCGTTTCAAAATCTCAAACAGTCTGTTTCAGTGTCCTCCCCTGTTCGTCTTTCAAAGAGCTTCGAAATGAGCATCTTCGTCAACTTCCAACCTTTGGGAGTTGTGAAAATTGGCAAAAGTGTAGGAGCACTGATTTTCAACACTCCTACATGTTGAAGTTGTCAATTTTTCTAAGTGTTCAAGTGCACAAGCTCTGATTTTTAGCGCTTGTGCATTTGTGTCAAATTTAGTCTTTTGTGCACAAGCTTTGTTTTTTAGCGCTTGTGCACTTTTTATCTATACTTAGTCAAATCTGTATAGGGTGTTGACTATTGTCTCCTGTGCACTTTTCACAATTTTACATGCTAAGTGTAAGGGCGTTGATTTTTAGCGCCCTTACACCTGAGATCACCTCTCTAAGTGCAAGGGTGCTAATTTTCAACGCCCTTACACTTTTGGCAGTTTTTGTCTTTGACATCTCCAAATCTCTCTATCTTTGCTCTGAACCTCATTTTTTCCACTTCGTGCATCATTTTTTGTGCCTCGTCACTCATTTCATGCTTTCTCAACATCGTTGCTTGCTTCACGCATCCCAATGTTGTTTTTTCTGCTAATGCCTGTTGATTCACCATCCTTGTGGTTTCTCTCCAAATCTCGTCAAGTGATCCCAAAGGTGATGTCCTTTGCTCTTGGTTCTTCCAGATAAAAGTTCATGCAGGAGACCAGGAAGAAGTATGAAGACTCCGTGCCCAAAGCAAGTAACCATGAAGATTCCTGATCTCCAATGTTAAACTTTTTGATGCTTTCCTCTATGCATCTTGTAAATAGTTTTTGACATCTTAAATGTTTTTTCTCGAAATGTAATTGCACCAAAAATCTGAGATGTAATTTCTTGAAGATAAATTACACTTTGACTTTGGTCAAAGTTAGGTGAGATTTTCCTTAATTAGCTCACCTAACTTTCCTAGATTTGCTCATCCCTCTCCTCTATATATATGAGGGATTTCTATTGTATTAGTTGACCTTTAGTTTTTGCAACGAAGTGCTGCTCAATTTGCAACAAATTGTGAAACTTTGTGTTCATGTTTTGTGAATCTAAATCTAATCAATAAAGGAAGGAGTTGCATACCAAAATTTGTGTTGGATCAATTGTCTCTTGAATTTGATTGAGATTGGCGGTGATTAGTTTACGAAATCTTGAGGACTTCGAGTGATTCTTGTGGACTTTGTGTCACATTTCTAACTTGAATTTGTGTTTATGTTTTATTGCTTTTGGTTGAAGGATCTACAAGACTTTGAGCTTGTAATCTCTCATGTTGTTCGAAGGAATTGCTCCATATAAGAAGACTTTGTGCTTCTAATGCGAAAACCTCTATTGTTCTCACAGATCTAAAATTGAAAAGACTACGAAACGAATTTGTGCCTTCGTGAGCCTTACTTGTTTCCTTTTTGCTTTTGTTATAATCTTATTTGATATCTCTAAGTTGTGCTTTATCAAGATTGGGAATCAGTTGTATTGCTTTTGGTAAGTTTCTAGTATTGTGAATCAAGAATGTTTTCAGCTATGAAGTATTACACACATCTTCTTTGAAAAAAAAGAGAATAACGAATGCAAGGTTGAGAATTTGAAATGTTTCTTTGTAAATGCTCAAGTGCCTGAGGTTGGTTTCCTATTGAGAAGAGCAGCCTCAGCTACTCTTGCAATTGTACAGACCTTGGCGACATAAATTGAAGACGATCTCATTCTTGCTAGGCAAATAAAAATTGAATTAAATGAATTTGAAGAAAGCCCTTCTTTGGAGTTATTTTCTTCCATCACAAGGATGGATCCTATGGTGCAAAGGTTGGTAAATGAGCTACTTGTCCTCAAAAAGCAGCGAGCTCATAATTTTGCTATTGGGAATCAACACAAGTTATCTTCATCTCTGAAGAGGCTTGCTCTTGAGGCACCATTAGTAAAAGTAGTAGTGAAGCATCCTAACTCCAATCCAGGTGATCTCGCTATTCTCTTCCATAGGTGAAATGCGCCCATCCTCCTCAAGGTAAGAAATGCACCCATGTTTTAAAAATAAGTCAAATTGGGGTCAAAGGCATTGAAGTGTTAATACCTCTACACATATGAAATGTGCCCATCCTCTTGAACAAGTAAAATGCACCATGTTTGAAAGGAATTCAAAGGAGGTCAAAGATGGCATTAGAAGTTTAACCTCCAGCCCATATGAAATGCGCCCATCCTCTTGCAAGTGTGAAATATGCCCAAGTGGGCTAGGAAAAGGACAAAAAGAGTTGACTTTCCTCTCCCTCCTTTGAATGTGCCATGCAAGATGAAGACAAGGTAAAGTGTAATGGAAGGAAAGGAGTTAAGGCGTTGAATTCAAGATCCTCTTCTAAGTATGAAGTGTGCCCAAGGTGGTGAACATATGCTAGGCGTTGAAATCAAAAATGTCCTCCATGACATACAATATGCGCCCAAGGTGTTAAAAGAAAATTGTATAAGTGAGTTGATAAAAAAGTCCTCACCACAGGCAAAGTGATTGAAGATGAATGAAAAATTTTCTAAGGAAAAATTCAAAATACGCCTATGCTAGTGATTTTTAATTTAAAATTTTCTTAAGGCACAAAATTTCATCTCTAGGAAAATACGCACAAGTTGATGGAAATGTGAAATTTTTTTAGAAGCATGAGTAAAATTGCCAGAGGAGAAGTCAGAGGATGCCTGCTTCACGAGGTTGATCAAAATTTTCAAGTCAGAGTAAGAAAGTATGTCCAAGGATGAAGAACTGGATTAAATTTCATAAAAAAATATTTTTCAAAGGTTCAAAATTCAAAAATTAAATGAACCCGTTCGTTGTATACCGATGAATTCGACACGTTCTGAAGGAAATTTTCTTCTGGGTATTGAATATTTTCGACAAGGAATGGATTTTAGTGCCTTCTGCACTTCGCTAAGGCTTTCAGGATGGAGATTTTGATCGGCACTTGAATTATGAAATTTTCCTAAGGGAAATTTAAATTTTTCTAAGGAAAAACAAAGAAAGTTTGTCTTCAAGAATAAAATGCTTCAGATGATGAATTTGAAATGGATTGCCTAGATGAATTTGATCAAATTCTCCGTGAGATGAATCTTCCAAAGTTAGAGGTGAATAAAAATTAAATGTCAGAGCTTCAACTGGTAAATTAAAGAGTGAATTTGAAGTGAATATTTTCAAAGTGAATTTAAATTCTAAGTACGCTAGTCAAAATAAATCCTTTGAAATTCTAGAAGGTCAAGATTCCAGACGCCAGATGAAAAGTGTTGCAATTGTCAGAGGAGGGAAATTTGAATTCTTGCTGTGAAGTAGTGGAAATTTAATGCATTAGCTAAACTTGGCTCCCTTCAAGAATTCGACTTGGCTATATGAGCTGAAAGTTTATTCATTTCTCTTCATCAGTTGAAGAAGTTCGATTCTAGCTCTGAAGTTGAAGTTGCAGTGAAAGTTTGTGGCTGAGTGTTGAAGAAGTTAGACTTGAAGAGGAAGAAGGATTGCTGAAGTGCGAATTTAAAAAAGTCTAAGTGTTGAGGAGATGCTGAGAGTGTGAAGTTGGCCGATTTTCTCAAAGAGGAGAAGTTGTTGAAGCTTGCCTGTTGAAAAACTTTCTAAGTGATTGAAAGTTCGAAGTTGTCAAAGGAGAAGTTGAGGTTTGTAGATGAATAGAATGTTGCAACTTCTCAAATTTTAAAAGTCGACTGGCAGCCCTCTACATGTTATTTTATTTTTCTAAGTTATTTGCTGATGGTTGTTTATTATTTTGCAGAATGGCTGAAGTGAGAGCAACTGGCAGAGATAGCAATGGTGCATCCAGGTAGGCTGTTATCAAGAAGTTGAGCAAGCCTTTCCTGTCGGAATCAAAATTCACTTCAAAGTTGAGCAAGCTAGTTGACACCAATTTGGGCTCTTTCAACATGGAGGCTTTCAAAAATCGGATAATGGGAGTTGGTAGTCACTGTCCTTCAATCATTTCGCACAACATTGTTCAAAGTGGGTTGTATGCAGCTACTGGTTTCTCGCCAGCTATTCAGTGCTCGGAGCTGATGATGGAGTGTGCTAATTGCTATGAGCCTGATCACAGGTCTATTGTCTCACCGGATGGTCAAGTATTCGCCAAACTCACTCCTGCAGCTATTGGCGAGGCATTCGGAATTCTAGCCCATGAGAGGATTATTTACAAACAAGAGAGTGAGTTGAACGAATGTATGCTTCTACATTCGAGAGATGTGTAGAGGTGATCAACACTCACTGGATGAACAAGCCCAAGCCCTCTCGTACAAAGTTGTCGAAGCAAATTATATCAAATGATTTGAAGCAAGAGTATTGCAACCTGATCATGATGCTGAGTAGAGTTGGAGGCTGCCCTCAAACATTTATTTTTGAGCCATGGATGTTCTATTACATCAACCTCGTGCTAGAAGGAAAAGAGCACATCAACTGGGCTGTGATGATTAGTAACAATTTGCATGAGCAACTCCTGAGTCTGAGAAGGACAAAGACATTTTATATGGGCTCCTACATTATTTACATGTTATCTCATATGACAAAGTAGAGGGGATAATCTTACAAGGAGCCTGTTGGTTGTGGTTCTCATCAATTCAAAATCCATGATGCTTCTGAAGTTGCACCTAATAGGTACCACCCATTTCAAGCGTTTCAACGATGCCTTTACCATGCACATAACGATATCACTTCAGTAACGGACTCATTATAGGATCTCGAGGGAAGCTCAGGAGTTAATTGAAAGGTATGGGTGTTGTTTTATTCAGTTTCCAAAATTTTCTTACATTAGGTTGCAAGGTTTTTCTTCCTATCCATGTAGATTTCCTAAGTACCCAACGAATAGAATCTTGATGTTAGAGATATCTAGGCAACTTGTTGCCTATGATAAGATTCAAAAGAGAAAGAAGAAGGGAGGAGTTGACTTCCCGATTGTCATGGGTAATTTAGACGAAGTGTGTCCTTCACTTCAGGCAGCGAGAGAAGCTGAAAATGAGCTTCAGTTCTTTCATTTTTCCTATCACACCAGCAGACAACATTATGATCAACATAGCAATATCAAATGGATATTGTCAGAAAATTTTAAGCGTAAGGCGAATATTGAGGATTATTGGGCTCGTGCATCAGATGAGGCTGAAGTTAGGAAGAGGATGTTCTCGAGGTTGCCATTGAGTATGATCAGGGAGTGTGAAATCATTCCAATACCAGACCAGGTGGACGAGGACATGAACGTTCTCCATCCAGATTATGAGGCAATGAGAGATACGCCACTTCCACCACCAGATTGGTCAGAGCCAGAGATTGCTGATTTGGACATGCTTTATATTCCGGTTATGACTTTCACCAGAGCATGGGTTGAAAGGCGTGTGAGAAGATTGAAGAGTAGGACAATTTCCTTGACCTACAACTTGATGGGAGATCATAGGACACCCACTACCAGCAGGAAGAAACAGGTTACTCGAGGTCCAAAAACTCGAAGGAAGGAGCCAGTTCAGTCGGAGCCTCCTAGAGTTGTGATAGAATCAACCATGCCATTGGAGACACATTCTCCAAGTATACAAGAGGTTTCTCTATTTGCTGATTAGAGAAATGCGTTCAATTAGGAGTAGGAGGTACATGAAGAAAATCAGCCACCATGGAGAGAATCGGTTGGCCAGAGTGTTAATGCGCCCACTAGAGATGATCAGCAGGAGGAAGATGAGGAAATTGCTACCGATACACACTTCTAGCATGAGTTAGAGACAACTCTAGAGGATGATGCAGTTTCAGGGGACACTCAGCCATTAGAGGCCAATGAGCCTCGGTAGAATGAAGTTGAAGTTGAAGAAGTCCATGAAGTAGAGGCTAGAGAGGAGTAGCCGTTTGTTATACAGCAGGTTGTACCTGATTGGTTCAGAGATAGAATGAGAAGGAGCCCCAGTGAAGAGATTGATCCCGCAGTAGAGATGGAAGAGTTTTTGAATAGGATCAGCGCGCCTCCACCAAAGAAGAGAGCACAATTTTTTTTCAAGATTTCAACTGATGAGGATGGCTCTCGCACCCTTCATGTTGTTGTGTCATGAGTTGATTGTGATCAGGATGAAGCAGTGCTAGAAAATTATGTGATCACAACCATGGATTTAGGTCGCCCCACAGGAGCACAAATTATTGAGTGTGATAACTCCTATCAAGCGCTTAAGAACAGATTGTTCAGGACAGAGGGAAAGTATAAGAAATTGAAGGAGTATAAGACATTGATTGGCTACGTGCAACATTTGTCTCATCCTTGTGGGCAGGAGAATCCAGCAATAGAGCCTCCAGCCGAGTTGTCCAGAGAATCAGTTAGTGGCTTGGAGGATTTGAAAAAGATGGCACAGGAGGCAGACAAATGGGTTATAGGTGTTCGTGCCGAGACAGAGAAATTCATGGAAGATCTTTCTCATGCTTACTAGCAAGCTTCCGGCATTGTGGCACGAGTGGAGGTAGTTGATTAGGCCTAGGGTGATGCTTTTGTCTATCATAGCAAAGTTATTCAACATTTGGAGGCACTGATGCATACTCCTTTGCGGATGTTGATTGATGGGGGAGTTATTCAGGAGGGTGATAGGTACAATTTTGTTGGATGGTACTCTTTAGTAGTCACAGGGTGTGGATTCTTTGATGCGGCTCAGGCGGATTCAGCTAGAGTCAGGAAGGCTATGACGAATATCATTGATGGAGTCCTGAACACTTTTGAGGCAATCTTTGCTAGACAGTTGAATCCTGATGAGGTGACTACTGATAATTTGAGGGGTAGGTTGGCGCCTTTATTTTTAGAGGTGAAGACTTTTGTACATGATGACTTTGAAAACATTTTGACTTTCTCCAGCTTGATTGAAAGTACACATGATGCCTTAGCTACTTGGAGAAAATATTGCACACGGAATGGACAGTCGGTCACAGTGTTGGAATTTCAGCTTGATCATATTCCACCTATCTCGATTCAGGAGGTTGAGGCTGTGATTACCAGGTTCATTGATTTTGCATTCAAGGAGAAGGAGAACGGTAATGCACTTCTGGATGATGACCTTCTGGAGGACTGATTGTGGGCATTAATTGTCTTTACTATTTTGGGAGTGACTGGGAATATTTGATTCATTTATTGTACCACTCCCCATTCTGGTGGTTTTTAGGGTTAGGGCTGAGGTGGCTCAATCTGAGCCATTTATTTGATTGTAATCTGAGTTGTCCATTGGACTGGGCTATCTATAAAAGGGGCATCCCCCCTTATTTTTATATCATTAGAAGATTAGATTAGAGGATACGGTAGAGAGTAGACATTTTGTTAGAGCAAAGTGATAGCTTGATAGCTTAGTATAGTTCGAAGGAGAAGGAAAGTTTTCCTTTGAAAACTTTTGCAAGAGATTGTTGTGTAAAACTTTCATAATAAAAGATCTTTTCATTAATGGTGAAATTCGTCTTTGTTATGGATAGTTAGCAAGGTTTCTTCATCCCTTCTACTTCAAGTAGCGTAAAGTAGCTTAAAGTAGCGTAATTCTCATATCATGCAAGTAGATTTTAGCTGTGGATTTGTGGTGTTAATCGACGCAACTTCATTTTATTCCATACCACTAGTAGCTTGTTGATGACAAGTTTGCCTTTTGTGGTCAACTAGAGCATTTTATGAGCCTAACTTCAGTTATAATTTACATCTTGGTATGCGTCGTCTTGATGGTATCTTGATGCTGGATTGTAACTTGAAAATTTCTTGCTATCCCCTTGAAGATTGCACCAACTTTGTGTAAGTTGTCCAACGTGAGGTGGAGCAGAGTTTGGTTGAAGTCTGTCGAAATTGATTCCACGTCCCGTCCTTAGACAGAATTTAGATTCTCTTATCCCTATACTCATTTATATTCCACACATCTCTAGTTAGTTTTAGGAAAATTCATACTCCAACGCTAAATCATTTGCATAAAATCCCTTTCCAATCATTAACTGGTTGTCAACTGCAAACCCTTTTTGAACAATTGTGTAAGTCCCCTCATAAAAAACAGCATATCACAACAAACCTACTGAGGGTATTCCAAAGCATTTCGGAAGCTTGGAGTTGAACGTGTGATCTTTCTTGCAATCTTAGCGCACATAATACTTTGATTAAGAGAGAATGGAGTAGCCTTCAGATTACTTTGTTTTGTTGATTGGTGCAGTCACAAAAATCACATCAACAGGAACTGGCGCTAGAAGGAGGGCCTCCGATGTTTCCTTGCAGTCAGCAACCACATTCAAGTAAAGAAGGGATTTTCATCAAAAAGAAATTTGTTGGAGAATAATTATCATGAATCAAGATGGTGCTACCGCATAAAGAGATATATCCAGTGTTGTAGCCGAATTTTTGATTTAACGATGATCAAGAAGACATCCTCTCAGGTTTGGACAATCTTGCATGGAGGACAAAGGAGAGCTACGCTGAGTATATGAAAACTTGCTTCTTGTTGGAAGAAGAAGAAGAGAAGGCTATTAAGATTCATGTTGCAAATGAAAGAGATTTGTTGAATCAGAGACAACCACTTGGTCCCGCTCTCGCACCTCGCTAGTAATTAGCTACATCCTGGATCGTATCAGTTTGTTCTCGCCTGATAAGTTGAAAATAATTCTGAGGTCCACGCCAAGTTCGTCCAAGGAGTTTGTGGAATATATCTAGCTACTCGAGCAAGGAAAAAGAAAGAAAGTCATTCAAGTAAAGAGGTTAAGTCAAGTGAAGAAGTATTGTCAAACGAAGAAGTTCAGTCAAGTGAAGAAAGGGGAGAAGAAATTTCAAGTTTGTTTCGAACTCCACCAAGCATTTCAAGGTTTTCTCAACCAAGATCAATCCAAGTTACTACACCGGTGTTTATTCAGCAACAACAACCATCTCAGGCTACTACACCTCAACAACAAGTAGCCCAAGTTATTGTTTATCAAAGGAGACAACCAGTTCAAGCAATGGCTCAACCAAGAGGTCAACCCGCTCCAAATGGTGCTACTTGGTTGGTTACTAATCCGTCTCTGCTTGAGTTTATTGATTACCATGACATGCTTAAGAATACAGAGCACTTCTGCACTAAGTTCCAAGTCAATGATGTTAACCGAATTGTTGAAGACTATGTCAAGATGTTCGAAGATCACCTACTTAATAGGCAGATTGCATATGCAAACGTGGCTTGCAGACTCTTTCCATACTCTTTGGGAGAGGAAGCCCACCACTAGTTCATTCACTTGCCAATTGGATCAATAAGGTCATGGGAGATGATGAAGGAGGCCTTCGTCGCAAAGTTTGGTATACGTATTACTCCTGTAGAACTTTTCCACCAATTCACAAAAGTAAGAAGACAGGACAAAGAGCCCATCCATGCATTCAACAATAGATTTCAGAAGGCTCTCACAAGGTTACGTGCTCCCTACATTGTTGCGGATGCCATGGAAAACTACTACTCATCCTTGGATCCCTTGATTGCAATGTTTGTGAAATCTCACCCCATTCTAGCTAATATGAATCAAGCTTATGCTAAGGCCGTCGAAGTGAGTCAAGGTTTAGGGCAGAACATAACTGGCCCTGTACTATACACTAGCCTGGACATGACAAACAATCAGATGCAGACGCTCGGTTCAACATGGAACTAGCAAATTCCACCATTGAATCTAGTTCCCCAGCTGGCTAGCCAGATACAAGCACCATCTAATCAATTAGTTCTCCACCCTGGGATACCTTTGTCCCAGACTCCGGCAACAGCCTATCTATCTCCAGAACATAGTGCCACCAATGAGGACTCAAGGGGAGAAAGAAGAGATGAAAGAATTAGTATAACCAATGAAAAGGTTGTCAACTGAGGTGACTTACCTTAGAAATCAAAATAATCAAATGCAGTCAATGTTAAAGAATTACCAATCGCATCAAGGTGCCAATCGAGGATATCAGAATAATCCTCCGCATCATTAGGATGCCCATCAAGGACACCATCAAGAGAACAGTCATGGGTATCAAAATAATAACCAAGGATTTCAGAAAAGATCCTGGAACATAGGGCCCAACAATGGAGGCATTCCATCACCGCTAGATAACCCGCCACCTCCAGAGAATCGTCTTGCCAACAGAGTTTATTTGGCAAAAGCTGCCATGTCAGGATGGTGTAGATTGCATAATACGAATCAGCACTCGGAGCTCCGCTGTGATGAATTTTAGGTTGCTGTTGATATTTTCAAAAGAGAAGTAAAGAGCACGGAGGGTACTGAGAATCCTCCAACTACAGGATACGAGATTGTTCCAATGCAACGATATGACCAGGCGTTAATCCTAGAAGATGTTAATGTCTCGCCTGAGTACCAAAGTTACATGCCACCATAGATTAATCACATATTTCGACCAGCATCCGCAAATGGTCTCGTGGGGACGCCAAAATATCAAGCTGAAGAAGTTCAAACGTATTCAAAGGCTCAGGTATATTCAGAAGTTCAAGATAGCTATTCAGAGGAGCCTTTGGCCTAGGACAATTATATTTTCCCACCTCTCCATAACAACATTTTAGTGGAAGGAAGAAGAGAGGTGCAAGCTTTTCAGACATCTGGAGGAGCACCCAAAGTGTATCAGAGGGGTTATCATCAGAAGGAGCCTCTGATGTCATCGATTCCTCCAAATGATTTTCCAACTCCACTGAATCCTAATGCAAATAATAATCCAAGTATACCTAAGGATTCTCTGAAGTACAGACAACAAAGTGTGATGCAAAATAGAAATGGACAACAAACCGTCCAGCAGCCTGTCCACCTAATGCAACGCCCATAGAAAGACAATCTTCCAAGAGATGATATGAAGAGGTTGGGTTCCCATGTGTTGGAAGAAGTTAAGAGGATAAAAGTCAGTCTTCCTCTATATGAATTAATGAAGATTTCAGAAGTCAGGGATACTATCCTAGGAAGCCTATATGAAACGCCTGTTGTGAGTAATATTGCTCAGGAAGCATCTAGTTCATCAAGGAATCCCCCAGTCAACACTCAGTCTCGTCCAGTGCAGAGAGAAAATATGGTAGAAGAGGTGCCTCACGCCCCATTTAACACTTGGGAGACTCCACAACAGTCACAAGGGTTTGTAGGAATGGTACAAGGATCTTCGAGTGAGCATGAGAAGTCAAAGACAATGGATAAAAGAAGAGTTAGGTTCGATCTACCTACAGAGCAAGAGCAAACGCAGAAGGTCACCCAGGGTAATCATGTCCCATTGAATAGGAAGGTTGAAAAGAAAGATATGGTAGCAGAGGAAAGAAGAAAACCAGTGGTATTTTATCAAGGGAAGGACAAACCAGCCCCATTCCTTGTGTCAGTCAGAATCTTTGGGAAATTATTACACAACTGCTTGATCGATTCTGGTGCTTCTAGCAACGTCATGCCGCTGAAGGTGTGCGAAAGATTGGGTATAGTCCCACTTCAAACCACTAAGAAGGTAACCCAACTAGATAAGACCGAGGTTCCAGTTGTCAGAGAATTGAATAACATTCATATGCAGTTGTCAGTTGATCCCCAAATTCAAAGTTGTATTGATATATCAGTAGTTGGCATACCTGACAGGTACGACATGTTGCTAAGCAGAGATTGGGCCAGGAAGTTGAATGGATACATTGCAATAGATTTCTCCCACATGTGGCTTCCGTGGAGGGGAGTCTCGAATCAGATTAAGATCGATAGCACACCTAGGCTTAAATTAATGATCACTAAGTACGGTGAAGATAATGAGATAATGTTTGTAGAAACTGATTTGGTCTCATACAAGCTTGTCAAGCAAGAAGTGTTGATGTTGCAAATCTCAAATGAAGAGAATATTTTAGAAGATACCGCTACCTCTACCAAAGTTTCGATCGAAAATGACTCAAGTGATAGTGAAGGTGGAGGAATATTTGAGAATTTCAGAGATTTTGTCCTGAAAAGTGCGAAGCAAGAAACAGAGTTGGGTAAGGATGCCTCCATCAAGAATTTACTGCTCCCAAATTGGTGCAAAATCCACTAGGCGTTTCACTCTGAAATCACTTGTGCCATGTGCAAAGTGGCATTAGAGCAAGTCGCAAAGCTTGTTCCGCAAGCCTCATTGTGAGAAAAGTATCAGAAGATAAATGAAGAAAAGGAGATCTTAGTGGAAGAACTTGTGAAAGATGATAAAGTTCAATCAATGATTGAAGAAAAGGTTCTGGAGGCGTACAATCAAGAAGATGCACATGTTCAGCTTCCCAAAACTTTCATAGAGGATCAAGTGTGGACCCTAAGGTTTGATGGATCGAAGTCAAAGAAAAGAAATGGAGCAGGATTTGAGCTGATCAGCCCGACAGGAGAAGCATACTTAGGTGCCTATAGGCTACAGTTTTCATGCACCAATAATGTCACTGAATACGAGTCTTCGATTCATGGCTTGCTCCTTGCATTTCAAAATGGAGCCAAAATTGTGCACACCTATGGGGATTCTGACATTGTGGTCCGCCAAGTAAGAAAGCAGTATGCTTGTCACGACAAGAGGTTAGGCCACTACCGTAATAGAGTGTGGGACTTGATAGAAAGTTTTGATGCATTAAATATAAAGCAAGTTTATAGGTCCAAGAACCCAGTTGCTAACTCCCTTGCACAAGCTGCTAGTTCATTGGAACTGTTGGATCTTAGTTGTGTTTATGGTTTGTCCTTGATGACAAAACCACTTTCATTTGTTGACTATCTCAGATTGGATCTTTTATTATGGTACTTCTTTGATGACATTGGCATTGGTTTACATTCAGATGGTTTAAGTTGGTTTTGATATTCTACACTTATTCATAGACAGCCTTGTGTGCCTTCATAGCTGATTTAGTTTGTTGTTTACTGATGCCTCGAGTTCCATGTGCAGACAGATGATAGATGGCATACACTGCTTATGCTTTCAGGTGTTTGTGATGTTCAGTTCAGTATGAAGGTTCTTCAGTGAAGGTATATCTTCATTTTTTTTGTATTATCACTATTGTTGCATATACTCCTTCACATGGTATTCAGCTTGCTTGCTTCATTGGCAAATTCAGTCTTTGTCAAAAATCAAAAGTCATATTTATGGCAATTATTTTTATGATTGGTTTGGGCATTACTTGGTGATCATTCCTTGGTAAATGACTTTGATTAAAGTCATATATGATTCAAGCTAGATGTCTAATTGCATTTCTTAAAAGTCATTTAAAATACCATGGATTCCACCCTTTGGTATTTGCTGCTCAATGGTTACATAGTGGTCGACTTTGTTGACAAGTCTCCAAGTCAGCAATAATGTGGGGTCGGCATCTACAATGGTAATTTTATTTGGTTCGACTCATATCAAAGGCCACTCTTCTATTTTTTGATAGCCATCTTTTTGTTCTAAGTCGGCATTATGAGATTCTTTGACTCAAATTAAAGTTTACTTGGTGAAGTCAATAGTTTGCATGCTATATTTGGTGGAAATGATGTGGTTGACATTCCTTAGACAGCATATTCTAAAGACATAATGATGTCTACCTAAATCATTGCGGACTTCAAATCTTATCTAATTTTTGAATGACATCAAAATCCTTTGATTCGAATGCTTTGATATTTTGGAAAGTTAGGGAAAAACGTGGTTAATGTTTTTCACTTGGCTGTGTATCGAACCCTAGCTGCCGCCATGAGAATGGTCTCCTCTCTTCTGCGAATCTGCTCTCAGCTTTCTCTGTCACTCTTTGTAACTGAAATCTACTCTAAATACATGATTGGCTCTTGGTTTACAATTACATTTTGGCTAGAAGTTCGAAAGAGGTTAAAAGAATTCATGGGAGCTGCAATTCTGACTGGTATTCATTTGTTTTTCTTGCTGCTAATCAGGTATCACTTCCAACATTCGATTTTCATGGCAGTTATCTTTTCTTTTTTGTTTGTTTCTGGATCTGGTAAGAATCATGATCAGTCCTTAAAATGTAATAGAACATCATATAGATTCAATCCCTTCTTCTATGGTTACTGTTTTTTCTACAACAAATTTGGCCATAAAGTGAGTTATTGCAGGCTTATGAATTCTGTAGTACCTAGGTTTGGTCTTAGGAAATACTATGGTTTTGTTAAATAGATCAGATGTTTTAAATACAATGCTTTGGGGCACTCTGTCAAACAATGTAAAGCTGGTCTGCAATCTAAACAACAAAAAGCTAAAAAGGTGTGGAAGCCTAAGAATGTTAACAACATTGAGCAAACTATGTTAGTCCAAACTGCCTTTCATTCCAAGAAAAAGGACTTATGGGTCCTGGACAGTGGATGTTCTAACCACATGATTGGTGACAAAGATAAGTTCATAAATCTTGAAGATTATATAGGTGGTTATGTTAAGTTTGGTGATAATTATGGTATCCAGATTAAAGGTAGAGGTTCACTTCTTCTGAATGAAGACACCCCTATCTATAATGTGTACTATGTTGAAGGTCTTAAACATAATCTTCTAAGTGTTAGTCAAATCTGTGACAGTGGTTATCATATATTGTTCACTTCACAAGGATGTGAGATCAAAAACAAGCTTGGAAAGGTTTTTGCAGCTGGAAGAAGGACTAAAGGGAATGTTTACAATCTTCTTGACACATCAAACAATGACAATAATCAAGGTATGTGTCTAATGGGCCAAATTGAAGAGAGCTGGCTATGGCATAAAAGATTAGGACACATAAACTTTGAAAATCTGGTTAGAATCATTAAAAATCAGAATGTTAGAGGTTTACCAATCCTTAACAAGCCAAAAAAAATTGTGTGCAAAGAATGTTTAAGCGGTAAACAAACTAAAATCAGCTTCAAAACAAAAGAACATTCTTCATCAAAACCTCTACAGCTAGTGCATACTGATTTATGTGGACCAACTAGAACAAGGTCTATTAATGGTGAAAAATACTTTATGTTGTTTGTGGATGATTATACTAGAATGATATGGGTCACATTTCTTAAGCACAAATCAGAAGCCTTTGAAAGGTTCAAAAATTTTCGTAAAATGGTTGAAAAGGAATCTGATCTGAAACTCAAATGTCTTTGATCTGACAAAGGAGGTGAGTTCACCTCTCAAGAATTTATTGATTACTGTGAACAGCATGGTATTAAAAGGTAGTATGCTGCAACTAAAACACCTCAACAAAATGGGGTAGTTGAACGTAAGAAAAGAACTATAAAAGAAATGGCTAGAACAATTCTAGATAAAGCTAAGTTGCCCGATATGTACTGGAAAGAAGTTGTTCATACATTTGTATACATTTTGAATAGAGTGCAGCTTAGGGTGAAATCTAAACACACTCCTTATGAACTATGGTATGGAAAAATAGCTTCTGTGAAGTATTTTAAAATTTTTGGAAGCAAGTGTTTTATCAAGAAAGATGATGATAACCTTGGCAGTTTTCAATCAAAGAGTGATGAGGGTATCTTTTTGGGATATTCAACTCATAGCAAAGCTTATAAATGTCTTAACAAAAGGCTTAACAAGATTGTTGAAGTTGTTAATGTAAAATTTGATGAAAGACCACATTTAGATGCTGAATCTTTGCAGGATAATGAGGAAGAAGAACTTGAACTTGAAATAATTTCAGAAGGAGCTTAAACAGCAAAGCCTAATGCTGAATCAACAAGCCCTAAAATTGAAGAAGCAAGTCCTGAAAAAGGTACATCAAAAGCTCCTTTGAAAACTCTAGCCAAATATCACCCCAAAGTTCAGATTATTGGGGATAAAAATGCAGGAGTTCAAACTAGAAGAAAGGCTACAAAATTTGATGAAAAGGCTCAAATAGCTTTCTGTTTAGTTACTCAGTTTGAGCCTAAATTTTTTAATGAAGCTCTCACAGATTCATGTTGGTTTAATGCTATGCAGGAAGAAATTGATCAAATTGAGAAAAATCAGACTTGGGGGTTAGTCCCAAGACCAGATGACAAGAATGTCATTGGAGGCAAATGGGTATACAAAAACAAGCTTGATGAAATGGCAATGTTGTTCACAACAAAGCAAGATTTGTCTGCAAAGGCTATGCTCAACAAGAAGGTATTGATTTTAGTGAAACCTTTGCACCTGTTGCTAGATTAGAATCTATCAGAATATTCTTGGCTTATTTTGTTTATAAAGACTTTACTGTTTATCAAATGGATGTCAAAACTGCCTTTTTAAATGGCTACTTAGATGAAGAGGTCTATGTTGAACAGCCTGAAGGATTTATTTGCAAAGATAAGCTTGATCATGTTTACAGATTGAAAAAGGCCCTCTATGGCTTAAAACAAGCACCTAGAGCTTGGTACTCTAGGTTGGACAGTCATTTTATTTCTAATGGTTTTGTTAGAGGAGGTGTAGACAACAATCTTTATGTTAAAACTGAAGGTTCTAATATTTTGGTTGTTGAAATTTACGTTGATGACACTATCTTTGGCTGCAATAATGTTACTTTGAGTAAAAAATTCTCTCAGCTAATGGAATTTGAATTTGAAATGTCAATGTTGGGAGAATTAAATTTATTCTTGGGTCTTCAAATCTTTCAATGTGAAAATGAAATATTTCTTTCTCAAACCAAGTATGCTAAAGAGATGCTTAAGAAATTCCAAATGGATGAATGTCATCTAGTTAGCACTCCAATGATTATTGGATGCAAACTTACTAAGGTTGATGATTCTCCTGATACAAATCAAACTGAATATAGATCAATGATTGGCAGCTTGTTATATTTAACTGCTTCTAGACCTAACATCATGCAGGCAATTTGCACAGTTGCACGGTTTCAGACATCACCTAAAGAATCTCATGTCACTGCTGTTAAAAGGATTTTTAAATATATTCAGGGCACTCTTGATTATGGTCTTTGGTATCCTAGAAGCAATGATTTTTCATTGATTGCATATACTGATGCTGACTGGGCTGGTTGTTTGGATGATAGGAAAAGCACCAGTGGTGCTGCATTCTTTCTTGGTGATCATTTAGTGGCATGGCACAGCAAGAAACAAGAATCTGTTTCTCTTTCCACTACTGAAGAAGAATACATTGTTGCCACTTCGTGTTGTACTCAAGTTATTTGGATGAGTCAAACTCTATCAGAAATGGGTATTGAATTCCTGTTTCTATTATATGTGATAACACTAGTGCGATAAATATATCAAAAAATCCTGTTATGCACTCTCGCACTAAACAAATTGCTATCAAGTTTCACTTTCTTCGAGAAAAGGTACTGGCTAATAAAGTTTGCTTACAGTTTGTTGGTTCACAAGATCAAGTGGCTGATATTTTTATGAAGCCCTTAGCAAAAGAGTTATTTGAAAGGTTGAGACTTCGATTGGGAGTTATCTCTCAATCGTTACTTCTCTAATTCACCAAGCTTCAACTTAGGGGGAGCATGTTATATGTTTTGATTCACTTACAACTCTCCTACAGTCTTGGTTGCTGCATTGTTACTCTTTTTGTAGCTGATTCTCATGGTACATGGTTGGCTTCTCAGTTGTGTTTCATGGAAATGCACATTCTTCTCTTTTATCCTTTGTCATTGAGGCAAAAAGGGGGAGAGTCATTTGTGTTTTTCCATCAAGGAAAAAGGGGGAGTTTGTTGGATCTTAGTTGTGTTTATGGTTTGTCCTTGATGAAAAAACCACTTTCAGTTGTTGACTATCTCAGATTGGATCTTTTATTATGGTACTTCTTTGATGACATTGGCATTGGTTTACATTCAGTTGGTTTTGGTATTCTGCACTTATTCATAGATAGCCTTGTGTGCCTTCACAGTTGATTTAGTTTGTTGTTTACTGAAGCCTCAAGTTCCATGTACAAACAAATGACAAATGGCATACACTACTTATGCTTTCAGGTGTTTGTCATGTTCAGTTCAGTATGAAGGTTCTTCAATGAAGGTATATCTTCGTTTTGTTTGTATTATCACTATTGTTGCATATACTCCTTCACATGGTATTCAACTTGCTTGCTTCATTGGCAAATTAAGTCTTTGTCAAAAATCAAAAGTCATATTTATGGCAATTATTTTTATGATTGGTTTGGGCATTACTTGGTGATCATTCCTTGGTAAATGACTTTGATTAAAGTCATATATGATTCAAGCTAAATGTCTAATTGCATTTCTTAAAAGTCATTTAAAATACCATGGATTCCACCCTTTGGTATTTGTTGCTCAATGGTTACATAGTGGTTGACTTTGTTGACAAGTCTCCAAGTCAGCAATAATGTGGGGTCGACATGTACAATGGTAATTTTGTTTGGTTCGACTCATATCAAAGGCCACTCTTCTATTTTTTGATAGCCATCTTTTTGTTCTAAGTTGGCATTATGAGATTCTTTGACTCAAATTAAAGTTTAATTGGTGAAGTCAATAGTTTGCATGCTATATTTGGTGGAAATGATGTGGTCGGCATTCCTTAGACAACAAATTCTAAAGACGTAATGATGTCTACCTAAATCATTGCGGACTTCAAATCTTATCTAATTTTTGAATGACATCAAAATCCTTTGATTCGAATGCTTTGATATTTTGGAAAGTTAGGGAAAAATGTGGTTAATGTTTTTCACTTGGCTGTGTATCGAACCCTAGCTGCCGCCGTGAGAATGGTCTCCTCTCTTCTGCGAATTTGCTCTCAGCTTTCTCTGTCACTCTTTGTAACTGAAATCTGCTCTAAAGACATGATTGGCTCTTGGTTTACTGTTACACTTTGGATGGAAGTTCGACAGAGGTTAAAGGAATTCGTGGGAGCTACAATTTTGACTGGTATTCATTTGTTTTTCTTGCTGCTAATCAGGTATCACTTCCAACATTCGATTTTCATGGCAGTTATCTTTTCTTTTTTGTTCGTTTCTAGAAATATAAATAAATAAATGGGTATCTTTGGCAATTTTAGCATTATATGATTTCAGTTACATTCTTCTATCTCCGGCTGTGATATTCACTTGTTTCTATCAACATATCAATGTTTATTTGGGAATCTTGCTGTCAGCATTTTTGCATTACCTCAAAACCTTCATTGATGACTCTTAAAAGCATAACATTCATTCTCAGTTGAGGGTTTATAATTTTCAGTTGATGGGCAGTCATGGTTTTGAAAAAATGGGTTAGTTGCAATTTGAATTCACTTCATTCGTTGCAGAAATTATTGTTTCTTCATGTGGGTTTTTAGATTTAAGGGCTTCAACTTATGGGTATTCTAAAAATAGTTTCAAATGGCTATTTTGTTTTATTAAAGATTTGGGTATTGTAAATGCTTTTGCAGATTTGAAAAGGATCTTTGATTTATTCTTTTCAGATTCTTTGCAGCCTACTGGACAGGCGTTACTCTTGATTTTCCATCATCTGCATATTTTTATTATTTTGCTTCACATTCTAAAATTAGCAAGAGAGTTTCAGATTCTTATGATAAACGCATCTTTGAAGACTTTCTTTTGACAGACATACTGAAAATATTGTATAAAAACCAGTGTTAAAAACACTGTGAGATCTTCGGTTGTAATTCTAGAATATTGTTCTTTGGCTGTATCAAAAATGTATTGAAAAACTCTATAATAAAAATTTAAAAAACAAAGATGCAAAGATATTGTATTATTCTTCTCTATGTAATATTTTAAGGATTCAATTTTTGAATTCTTAGGGTATTAGGTAGACGAGAAAACAAAGAGTTATGAGCTTGACTAAAAATAGAGAGATCCTTTGAGATATTATTATTGTTCAGAAATATAATTTGAGGGGTTGGCACTCCTTGAGATTGATATCTCTAAACGAGGGGTTGGTGCTCCTTGAGTGGGTGCTCAAAAATTAGCTTATAAGGCATTGTGAATAGTTGATTAAAAGATTAAGCCTGCAAGGCATTTCGGGAGTGGTTTTTATACCCTAGGAGGGTTTTCCACTCGACAAAATCTTGTGTCTCTTTGTACTTCTGTGATCTCATTGCTTTACTAAGTTGTTTACTGCTTTGTTCATTGATTGGTTACTACTTTTCTCAATTTTGGTTATGAATGATTACATTCAACTTATGAATGCTTTAATCATTTTAATATTGAGATAATATCTAAGCTATGGTTTAATTTTATCAAAAATTGTTCAAATCTGTTTTGACACTGATTCACCCCCCCTCTTAGTGTCATTTTCACTCCAACAGGAACCTTTGGCTATGGAAGGATTGAAGTTCATAGTGGAATTGGTTTTAACCCCAACAATTCAAGATAATATAAAGAATTTCCAAGTGTTCGATTATGATAAGAAAATTCTAGATTTTCTCACATGCTCAGGTGTGTTTGAGGCACAAATCATCGCTAAAGAAGAAACTGAGGAAGCAAAATTTGATGTTGAAGGGATCCTGAATTTAAAGACAAATGTTATTTCAAGAGGAATGGTTGAATTAGAAAGATTGTTTGATCCCGACAGATTGAGTAGAAACCAAAGTACCCAAGGTAATGATTGTGAAGCTGTCAATATGGGGACAAATGAACAAGTTAAGAATGTTTTTATTGGAAAATTTTGCATGCCTGAAGAAAGAGAAGGCATCTTACAAGTCATGAAATAATTTCCAGATGTGATAGCCTGGGTATATGAAGATTTGAAAACGTATGATACCTCATTGATTACACACACGATTCCATTGAAACCAGGCAGTAAGCCATTCAAACAGAGGCAGAGGCCAGTAAACCCATTGCTAGAACCATTGATCTACCAGGAGGTCAAGAAGCTCCTTTCGGCGGGGATCATCTTTCTAGGAAGGCACTCCACATGGGTCGCCAATCTAGTTCTAGTCAAGAAGAAGAATGGAGAAATAAGGTTGTGTGTAGACTTTCGCAATTTGAATAGGGCCTCCGAAAAAGATAATTATCTTTGGCCCTCGTTAGACGAAGTGTTACAGATTATGAATAGTTTGCAGATGATGTCCTTCTTGGATGGCTATTCAGGATATAATCAGGTAATGGTGGAGCAAGAAGATAGATTGAAGACATCGTTCACTACAAAATGGGGAACCTTTGCATTCAGGAGAATTCCTTTCAGCTTAATTAACGCAGGAGCCACTTTCCAACGAGCTATGGATATCGCCTTTCGAGATTTGGTAGGAAAGTGCATAATTATATACATGGATGACTTGACCGTGTTCTCAAAAAGAAGAGATCATGTTGAAGATTTAAGAAAGATTTTTCAGAGATGTAGAAGATTTGGTGTCTCTCTCAATTCTAAGAAGTGTATATTTGGTGTCACCGAGGAAAAATTGTTGGGTCATATCATCTCAGAGAAGGGTATTTCAATTGACCCAGAGTGTATTGAGGCCATTTCAAAGATTGGCTTGCCAGGTAGTCAGAAGGAATTGAGATCATTCTTCAGCAAAATCAATTTTGTCAGAAAGTTTATAACCGGGTTTGCTAAAATAGTGAGGTCATTAAATGAGATGCTGAAGAAGAATGCGAAGGTTCAATGGACTCCTCAGACTAGGAAGGCTTTTGACAAGATTAAACAAGCGATAGTGGATGCTCCAGTGTTGGTCAGTCCAGATTACACCAAGCCTTTCTATTTGTATTCATTTGCCTCAGAACACACATGTGCAACAATTTTAACACAGAGAACAGAAGAAAGGGATGAGCACCCCATTGCTTTTATGAGTGCACCTTTAAAGGAGGCTAAGTTAAGATATCCCAGCATTGAAAAGAAAGCTTATGCTTTGGTGAAGGCTGTTAAGAAATTTAGACATTATATATTGAGAAGGTCTACACTATTGTTCCAGATGCCACAGTAAAAACTTTATTGATGCAAAACGAGTTAGGAGAAAGAAGAGGCAAGTGGGTCGCCACTTTGCAAGAATATGACATAGAAATACAGCCTATGAAATTGGTCCGAGGATAGGCTTTGGCTCAGACAATTGCAATTGTTGGTCCAGAATTAGTTCAACAAACGTATGTATTGGAAGAGGTGTCTCCAGGAGAATGGTATGACGACATAGTTTACTACCTATTAAATCACAGATGTCCTCGCCACTTGAATCCAGTCCAACAGAGAGCTTTGAGAATGAAAAGTCAGAAGTTCATGCTCCAAGGATTAGTGCTTTACAGAAGAAATTATGAAGGTATTTATTTGAGATGCGTAGGAAAACAAGAAGCTAAACAATTGATGGAGCACTTTCATGAGAAATTTAGAACTAGACACGGAGGTAGTCTAGCCACGACTCATCAAATTTTAAGGGTTGGATATTATTGGCCCACGCTTTTCAAGGATGCATATGAACATGTGAAGGCTTGTCATGTTTTTCAGACAGCAGCGAATAGAGGAAAACATCCAGCTATGCCCTTGCAACCAGTGATTGAGGTCAGACCTTTTGCAAAATGGGGATTAGACTTTATTGGAATGATCAATCCGCCATCTTCAGGCCAGCACAAGTACATCTTGACAACGACATATTACTACACCAAATGGACAGAGGCCCAAGCTTTGAAGAAATGCATGACAGACGTGGTCATTAGGTTTCTTGAAGAAAATATTGTCACAAGATTTGGATGCCCTTATGCCCTGGTGTGTGACAACAGTTCAGCCTTCTCATCACTGAAGTTTTCCAATTGGGGGCATTTGAATACGGGATCACCTTAAAGTTTTCTTCCAACTACTATCCGCAAAGGAATGGACTAGCAAAGTCCACAAATAAGAATTTACTAAATGCTATTAAGAAGCTGTTGGATAAGAATCCTAAAGATTGGCACACGCAGCTGAGGTTTGCCCTATGGGCAGACATGATTAGAACAAAGAGCTCATTGGGAACGTCTCCCTATCACTTGGTCTATGGACAGAATCCTATCTTTCCAATTCAGTTAAGGATCCCAACTCTCCAATTTATCCAAGAGTATCTCGAAGGGGAGGATCAAATTCAAACAAGATTGTCTTAGTTGATGCATTTAGAAGAAAAAAGAGACAAAGCATTAGAAAATCTGGCAAAACACCAAGGAGTGGTGAAAAGATGGTTTGATAAACAAGCTAAGATCAAGTCTTTCCAGATTTCTGACTTGGTCTTATACTAGGACAAGGCCCACAAGAAGAAAGGAGATCATGACAAGTTCGATAAATTGTGGTTGGGCCAATATCAAATTTCTGAAATCCTAGGAGATAATGCATTTAGATTGTGTACACTGATAGGAGAGGATGTTCCATTGCCAGTCAATGGGAAATTCCTCAAGCGTTATTTCCAGTCCTAGGTTCTCTCTGAGATCCCACTTTGTAACATAGTAGATTAGGTTTGCTTTCCTGTTTTCTTTTATGTTTGCTTTTCGGTTTGTTCGGTTTTGGTTTTGGTTTTGGTTTCGGTTTGTTGCCCTTTGGGTTTTTTTGGTTTGGCGTTCTTCCCTTGAGTTGTCCACTCAAGTGGTTTTGGTTTGGAATGGGAAAGGATTTTTGGGTTTCCCATGGTGAAGGGAGAGATGATGGTTTTACTTTCACAACGTGGTTTCTTTCCACCGGACTTTGTACAAATTTTGAAGAAATCCAAGGTTGTTTTCCTCTTTTCATCATCCAGTTTTGATTAAGCTCGTCTCGGGAGGTTAACCCGTTATTGCATCTTAACATAGGAGTCTAAAGATCTTAAATACCCTACCTATCTCCACTCTAAGTCATTTTGGTTTCTTGGGAAAGGTCTTGGCCTGTAAAAATCTTATGTCTTGCTTTAGTGCCACTACAATTCTCAAACCCATTGGAGGCTTCATTGCCTGCCAGCCAATTGAGTAATTGACGGAGAATCAAGGAAAAAGAAAAGAAAATGAGCTTAAAAGAAATATCAGAAAAACAAGAAAGAAAGAAATGAGAAATAAAAGAAAAATATTATGAAATATTGGTCTTGGGAACATACGAATAACTCCACCGAGGCTATGGACACTCGGCTGGCAGTGGAGCAATAATCGTGAGAATTGTAGCGACAACCTTGTCGGGGCTATGGACACCTGACTAGCAGTGAGGCAATGTCCAGGATGCTTTTGAAGTTAAGATATTTATATAACTTGTTGCGGCCAATTCCGGAGGTCGAGATGGTTTAGAAATGGAACGAATGCACACACTCACAGGGTCTTGGATGAAAGTGTTTTGATCCAATATCGAATTCTTCTCCCCTTTTGAGTAAGTATCTTTTTGTATGATGGTTTGAGGAAGACTAATCAAGGATCAATTCTTAAAGTGTTTTTCAACACTTTCTCGTGGAGTCGCCAGATGTTGTGACCTTTTCACACATCGCCCCATTCAAAATGGGGACCCCTTAATTTTTGCTCCATTCTGGTCTTTTGGCTTTGGTTTTCTCTCTCTCTCTCTCTCTCTCTCTCTTTGTCTCTTTCTGTTGTCTCCTTTCCGAGGGTGTGCCCGTTTGTGAGCCTAAACGTGAAATTTTGGCCAAATTTGAAAATTAGGGTTTGTATTTCTCTGGTCAATCTGAGGTAAAATGAAGTGAATAAATTGAAAATTGAGACTAACATTGATGTCAGTGTGCTTTCAGCAAGTTTCCACTGAAGTTTCATCAAATTCTAGCAACTTACTATTTTTAGTAAATGTCCAATTCAGGCCATTGTTTCAGCATTTTTGAAGTTTCAACAGTCACGCTGCATTCAGAACATGTCAGGCTGCTCACCTGCAAATTTTGAGCCAGAATGGACAACTGTCTATTTTTAGCAAGTTCAGCTTCCGGAGCAGATTTTAGGGTTTATATGCATAATTCTTCAATGCATGTCTGGAGATTCTTTTTGGGTTTTTTGAAACCTACGCAATGGTATAACATGCAAAATGAGATGATGACTTTCAGAATTTAGCCTTTAGAGGCTATTTTTAGGGTTTGCATGTTGAGATTTTCTTTGCATGTCTGAATTTTCCTTGTGGGTTTTTCGAGACCTTCGCAACGATGTAACATGCAAACCAGGATCAGAACTTTTTTAGGAGCCATCTTCGGAGGCTATTTTTAGGGTTTGCATGTTAGGGTTTTCTTTGCATGTTTGATGATTCTTTATGGGTTTTTCAAGAGCTTCGCAGTGATGTGACATGCAAGGCAAGATCAGTTTTTAGAGACTTACTATTTTTAGCAGGTTCGTTCCAGCAGTTGCCCAACGCATCAGAATCACAAATAGGGTGAAGTGCAACAGAAACGAGGTCAAACAAAGGTCATTTGATATACATGCAAGTCAAATTAGGGTTTCCAGCTTCGGGACCCAAAATGAGGGGTAAAATGTCAAAAAAATTGAAAATCGATGTATCCCACTGTGATCAGCATCTTTCAAGCTATCCACCGATAAAATTTGAAGGCAATCGAAGCACTTACTATTTATATTAAGGTGTTCCAGAAACTGGCTAAAAATAGTAAACCAGCAGCAAGTGCTAGTGTCAATGAGCAGGTCACCCGATAAGGAGCATGTCATTCAGATTTCAAGTCAAACGGAGTTGTGGAGGTCTCAGAAATGAGCAGTTACTATAAATAGTAAACCACCTTCAGAAACATACTATTTTTAGCAGGCCAACTCAGGATGGCAGTGTGAACAGGATGACAAGGTCATGAAGCTTCTGTGTTCAAAATTTCAAATCGATCCGAACTTTAGAAGTGTGAAAATTGAAGGACTTACTATAAATAGCAAGACATGGAGAAGCTGGCAGAGGAAAGGAAAAACACCTAAGTCTGAAACTTTGTCCTCCTGCCTATGTCAAATGCGTCCAAAGAAGAATGAAGGTGTTGAAAATTCTAAGGCATGAAGTTCGTCCACCTTGACCCTCCAAATGCGCCCATGCAAGGTAGAGAGGTGTTAGAAGATTCTAAGTGTCAAGATAAATTCTCCTCCCCAGGCTAAATGCGCCCACTTCAAGTCAAGCATGTAAAAAGTTTCTAAGTATTGAGGTTCTATCCTCCACTACATGCTAGATGCGCCCACTTTAAAGAGGAGTTGCTAAAAGCTTCTAAGGCGTTGGTGTTTGATCCACCTCCATAGGTGAAATGCGCCCATCCTCCTCAAGGTAGGAAATGTGCCCATGTTTTAGAAAGAAGTCAAAGTGGGGTCAAAGGCATTGAAGTGTTAATCCCTCTACACATATGAAATGTGCCCATCCTCTTGAACAAGTAAAATGCGCCATGTTTGAAAGGAAGTCAAAGGAGGTCAAAGATGGCGTTAGAAGTTTATCTTCCACCCCATATGAAATGCGCCCATCCTCTTGCAAGTGTGAAATACGCCCAAGTGGGCTAGGAAAAGGACAAAAAGAGTTGACTTTCCTCTCCCTCCTTTGAATGCGCCATGCAAGATGAAGACAAGGTAAAGTGGAATGGAAGGAAAGGAGTTAAGGCATTGAATTCAAAATCCTCTTCTAAGTATGAAGTGTGCCCAAGGTGGAGAACATATGCTAGGCGTTGAAATCAAAAATGTCCTCCATGACATACAATATGCGCCCAAGGTGTTAAAGAAAATTGTATAAGTGAGTTGATAAAAAATTCCTCACCACAGGCAAAGTGATTGAAGATGAATGAAAATTTTTCTAAGGAAAAATTCAAAATATGCCTATGCTAGTGATTTTTAATTTAAAATTTTCTTAAGGCACAAAATTTCATCTCTAGGAAAATACGCCCAAGTTGATGGAGATGCGAATTTTTTTTAGAAGCATGAGTAAAATTGCCAGAGGAGAAGTCAGAGGATGCCAGCTTCGTGAGGTTGATCAAAATTTTCAAGTCAGAGCAAGAAAGTATGCCCAAGGATGAAGAACTGGATTAAATTTGATAAAAAAATATTTTTCTAAGGTTCAAAATTCAAAAATTAAATGAACCCCTTCATTGTATACCCATGAATTCGACACGTTCTGAAGGAAATTTTTTTCTGGGTATTGAAGATTTTCGACAAGGAATGGATTTTAGTGTCTTTTGCACTTCGCCAAGGCTTTAAGGATGGAGATTTGGATTGGCACTTGAATTATGAAATTTTCCTAAGGGAAATTTAAATTTTTCTAAGGCAAAACAAAGAAAGTGTGTCTTCAAGAATAAAATGCTTCAGATGATGAATTTGAAATGGATTGCCTACATGAATTTGATCAAATTCTCCGTGAGATGAATCTTCCAAAGTCAGAGGTGAATAAAAATTAAATGTCAGAGCTTTAGCTGGTAAATTAAAGAGTGAATTTGAAGTGAATATTTTCAAAGTGAATTTAAATGCTAAGTACGCTAGTCAAAATAAATCCTTTGAAATTATAGAAGGTCAAGATTCCAGATGCCAGATGACAAGTGTTGCAATTGTCAGAGGAGGGAAATTTGAATTCCTATTGTGAAGTAGTGGAAATTTAATGCATTAGCTAAACTTGGCTCCCTTCTAGAATTCGACTTGGCTATATGAGCTGAAAGTTTATTCATTTCTCTTCATCAGCTGAAGAAGTTCGATTCTAGCTCTGAAGTTGAAGTTGCAGTGCAAGTTTGTAGCTGAATGTTGAAGAAGTTCGACTTGAAGAGGAATAAGGATTGCTGAAGTGCGAATTTAAAAAAGTCTAAGTGTTGAGGAGTTGTTGAGAGTGTGAAGTTGGCCGATTTTCTCAAAGAGGAGAAGTTGTTGAAGCTTGCTTGTTGAAAAAATTTCTAAGTGATTGAAAGTTTGAAGTTGTCAAAGGAGAAGTTGAGGTTTGCAGATGAATAGAATGTTGCAACTTCTCAAATTTTAAAAGTCGACTGGCAGCCCTCTACATGTTATTTTATTTTTCTAAGTTATTTGTTGATGGTTGTTTATTATTTTGCAAAATGGTTGAAGTGAGAGCAACTGGCAGAGATAGCAATGGTGCATCTAGGTAGGCTGTTATCAAGAAGCTGAGCAAGCCTGTCCTATCGGAATCAAAATTCACTTCAAATTTGAGCAAGCTAGCTGACACCAATTTGGGCTCTTTCAACATGGAGGCTTTCAAAAATTGGATAATGGGAGTTGGCAGTCACCCTCCTTTAATCACTTCGCACAACATTGTTCAAAGTGGGTTGTATGCAGCTGTTGGTTTCCCGCCAGCTATTTAGTGCTCGGAGCTGATGATGGAGTGTGCTAATTGCTATGAGCCTGATCACAGGTCTGTTGTCTCACCGGATGGTCAAGTATTCACCAACCTCACTCCTGTAGCTATTGGCGAGGCATTCAGAATTCTAGCACATGAGAGGATGATTTACAAAACAAGAGAGCAAGTTGAACGAATGTATGCTTCTACATTCGAGAGATGTGCAGAGGTGATCAACACTCATTGGATGAACAAGCCCTCTCATACAAAGTTGCCGAAGCAGATTATATCAAATGATTTGAAGCAGGAGTATTGCGACCTGATCATGATGCTAAGTAGAGTTGGAGGCTGCCCTCAAGCATTTATTTTTGAGCCATGGATGTTCTATTACATCAACCTCGCCCTAGAAGGAAAAGAGCACATCAACTGGGTTGTGATGATTAGTGACAATTTGCACGAGCAGCTCCTGAGTCTGAGAAGGACAAAAATATTTTATATGGGCTCCTACATTATTTACATGTTGGCTCGTCTGACAAAGTATAGGGGAATATCTTGTAAGTGTCATGACCCTCTTTTTGTTAAAACTTTAGACATATTATAATTTTGTGTGGTAATATTATGTAAGTGTTTTTATATAATTAATTTATGTGTGAAGAAGGTAGAGATTAAATAAATAAATAAATAAATAAAACAAATAAAAATAAAAAAATTATTAAATACACACTCCTAAAAAGGAACAAATAAAAATTAACAATATTAATAAATAAGTGTTTCATTAATAATTTCAGCATATGGTATTAGAGAAAAAAAAAAAATAATAATAATAATAAAATAAAATAAAAATGAATAAAATAATTGTGAATAAAAAACTAATTCATTAAGTGACAAGTGTCCCCATCCTATCCTAAGCATTATTAATTGACATAATCTATCATTATACTTAATTAATAAAATTATCCATTTTCCTAAGTCACATTAATTTAATATAATACATCATTTAATCTAATTAATTAGGATTAGGGAGATGTCACTATCTTTCATAATCCATTAATTAGTTAATCTTAAATTAATTGATTAATTAATCTTCATAATATTTTTTTCAAATTTAAAAATTTATTCTAATCTCACTCACATGTAACTTGCATGCACAAGTCACTATCACCTTACAACTCATCCCCACTCACCCTTGTGTGGGAGTTCACACCATGCATATGACCTTTCCTCTTTTAGCCATTTGGCTTTCCCATGTGTGCTCACACAAGTCACTATCACCTTACAACTCATCCCCACTCACCCTTGTGTGGGAGTTCACACCATGCATGTGACCTTTCCTCTTTTAGCCATTTGGCTTCCCCATGTGTGCTCACACATGTATGAGCACACATGGTCAAACCACCCTCCCTTACATGTCATAGACATGTCATTATCAAGCCACCCTCTCTTTTATATGTCATAGACATGTCAACATCCCATATACCCAAGGTGTGCTCACAAATCAAAATTTGTATTTTAAAATTAGAATTCTCTTTCATATAGTTATTTGAGCTTGTTTTATTAACTTTAGGGTAAAAATGAACCCCCAGAGTAAGTACCTATGGGGTGGAAGCTTATTGAAAACATAATATGGCCTTTTGGGCAAAGTATGAACCCTAAAAAGTCACTTAAAGAGAAGTGACGAATTTTATGGTCTTGGAAAAGGTGTGGAGACTTGTCATATCCACTTCTCCCAAGTTGTGCTCACATATGTGTGAGCACCCTTGGCTCCTCTCCCCATGCCATGTGGTCTTATTTTTAAAGCCTTCTTCTTATGACACTTGTCACAAAGTGAGGCTATCAATCCAAACCCCACTTTCTCAAACAATCCTAGCCGTTGAATCAATCTCCAATCTTGACCCTCTATTTTCCTCCTCTCAAGTCTATAAATTGAGGCCATTTATTTTCTCATCAACACATGAATGGTATTTTTATGCTATCATTTTGAAGAAGGATACGATTGAAGAGGAAGAATCAAATTGAAGAAGGTACAAAAAGAAGATTTTTTTTAACTCTATCAACATCAAGGTATTCTTTACTTTGATTTGCTAATCAAATCTTAAAAAATTGCTAGAATCAACCTAACCCGAAAGGTTAGATGCTTATCTTGGATGGATAGATGAGTATTGGTCTCGTATGGACATTATCCTAACCCATATGGTTAGATGCCTATCCCAGACGGATAGATGCCTATCTCGTATGGATAGAAGTTCCTGAGTATACAACTAATTGAGCAAGACATTAAGGGATTTACTTTTAAAAAAAAATAGTGAAATTTTTGGTTCAAGGAAGTATAGGTCTTTACATGTGGTATCAGAGCCAAGGTTCAAAGACTAGGCCTTGAGCTCACTACAACTTGATTAACATAAAAACATTTTGAGTAAGTTGAATAGTGTTAAGATAAAAGAATCTTCAACAAAATTTTGAATCCAATTTTGATTTTAGGAATTTGAATTTTCCAGGAAATTCTAGATGACAAGAAGAAGGGTAACTTGAGCTAGCATTTCCCAAGAGCAGGAGCAAGGAAATAAAGAAACAGGGGTGGAGGCCATAATAAATTTGCTAACTGAACAAAGGGATAAGATCAACAACTTGGAACAATCCATAGAAGACCTTAGGACAAGGCGAAACAATATTGAAAACAGGGGTGAACAAGAAAGGGAGAATCTTGGGAGCAATCAAGGAAATAAAGTAGAAGTAAGAAGGGGGAATGACATAATGGAATTATCAAAGGATCTAAAGAAAATCACTCCACCAAAGTTTGATGGGAAACAGATAGGTGAAGGGGCAGAAAATTGGTTGAATGAAATGGAAAAATACTTTGAGTTAAGGGATTTTAGTGAAACCACTAAGGCTTTATGGGGATCTTATCAACTCATTGGGGAGGCAGCCAGTTGGTGGACCAATGCTAAGGAACAAAATGGATACAATAAGGACACAATCACATGGGAACAATTTGTTCATCTTTTCTGTAAAAAGTGGTTACCACAATTATTCTTTGATGAGAAAATGGCAGAATTCCACAACCTTCGACAAGGGACCCTAACAGTTCAACAACATTGGGATAGGTTTGCCAAATTATTGAAATATGTGCCAATGTATCAGAAAGATGAAAAGAGCCAAGCAAGGAAATTCATATTGGGACTAAATACCAACATAGGGGCAGAGGTTGATATGCATGGATCTGAGAACATGAATGAGGTATTAGAAAAGTCTCTTAAACAAGAAAGGAAGGTGCAAGCCCTAGTAGCAGCAAGACAAAACTTTAACAATAAGAGGAAACATGAGTTCAAGGGAAACCCCAGTGTCAACAAAAACCAAAGGAATAATGCATTGGAAAGAAGACCACCACCAAATCAGAATCCAAGAAATGGATACAATAATAACAAGGACAATTATAACAGGAATAATCAACCAAATTTTAACAAGGCAGCTTATCCACCAAGGAACAATGAAGCAAGGAATAATCCTCCTAGGAACCAAGTTAAACGAGGACCACCAGGCGGGTGTTTTATGTGTGGAGGAAATCATTATGCTAAAGATTTCCCAAGGATGGAAGGTCAAATCAGAAACAACCAACCCCAACAAGGACCACAACAAAGGATTCATGCAGTAGTTAGAAATTGAAGGACAAGATTCCAGAATGTTCCCGTAGAAACCACAGGTACCCTCTTCAACCAACCAATTTCAATTCTTTTCGACACTGGGTCATCTGAATGTTTCATTTCACCAGAATTAGTAAGGAAGTTAACACTAAGAGTTAACCATATGGAATCATCATGGACGGTTCAGTATGGGGATAAGGCAACTAGGGAAGTAACCAAATATTTATCAAAGGCAAGGGTGCAATTTCCTGAATTTGAAACAATGGTAGACCTTTATGTGGCTCCCCTAGGAGTATATGATCTAATTATTGGGATGAGTTGGCTAACACATCACCATGCTAATGTAGATTGTTACAATAAAGTGGTTGAGTGTTACAATGATGAGGGAAGAAGGGTCAAAATACAAGGAAATTTTGAACCTATAAATGCAGAAACCATCTCAGCAATGCAATTAAAGAAGGAAAGAAGAAGAGGAGCTCAAATATACTTAGTAAGTTTTGATGAGAATGAAGAAGAAAATACTCCAACCTTTGAAAACTTCCCCTTTTTGCAAAAATATAAGGATGTATTTCTAGAAGAATTACCAGGATTACCCCTAAAAAGAAATTTTGATTTCTCCATTGACATCTTACCAGGGGCTGAACCAGTGTCAAGGGCACCTTATAGAATGAACACTATAGAATTACAGGAAATTAAAATGCAATTGGAAGAACTTTTGGGGAAGGGCTTAATTAGGCCAAGTGTGTCCCCTTGGGGAGCACCAATCTTATTTGTTAAGAAGAAGGATGGAACTCTAAGGTTGTGTATAGATTATAGAATGCTAAACAAGGTCACAATAAAGAATAGGTATCCATTACCTCAAATTGAAGACCTTTTTGACCAAATGAAGGGAGCATCAGTATTCTCCAAGATAGATTTATGATCAGGCTATCATCAATTAAGAATTAAGGAGGAGGATATCCCAAAAATAGCCTTTAGAACAAGATATGGGCATTACGAATTCACGGTTGTACCTTTTGGTGTGACTAATGCCCCAGCTGCTTTCATGAACCTAATGAATAGTGTGTTCCATGATTTCTTGGACAAATTTATCTTGGTGTTTTTGGATGACATTAATTTATTCTAGAAATGAAGAAGAACATTTAGCTCACCTACAACTAGTCTTGCAAAGATTGAAGGAACATAAATTATATGGGAAATTGTCAAAATGTGCCTTCTTTGAAAGGAAAATCCATTACCTTGGTCACATTATATCTAAAGAAGGAATAGCAGTTGATCCAGAAAAGATTAAGGCAATAGTGGAATGGCCGATTCCTAAAAATGTGTCAGAAGTGAGAAGCTTTATGGGTTTAGCAGGGTATTATCGAAGGTTTGTAGAGGGATTCTCTAAGATTGCAAATCCTATCACATCATTACAAAGGAAGAATAAAAAGTTTATGTGGACAGAACAAAGTGATAAAGCATTTCAAATTTTAAAGGAAAAGTTAACTACAACACCTATCTTAAGGGTTCCAGATCCAAATGGAAATTTCACAGTGGTAACAGATGCATCTATCGAAGGATTAGGGGGAGTGCTTATGCAAGATGAAGGAGTAGTGGCTTATGAATCTAGAAAGTTGAAAACCCATGAAGTAAACTATGCCCCCCATGATTTAGAGTTAGCAGCTGTTGTTCATGCCTTACAAAAATGGAGGCACTTTTTGCTTGGGAATCCCTTTGAACTAAAAACGGATAATCAAGGACTTAAATATATTTTTACTCAACCTCACTTGAATGCAAGGCAAAGGAGATGGCTAGAATTTCTAAGTGAATATGACTTTGAAATAGAATATATTAAGGGAAAGGAAAATAGGGTAGCAGATGCTTTAAGTAGAAGGAGACACTTGCTAACCATGACTACCTTCAAGACTTCATTCAAGGAGCAAGTAAAGGAAGAGCAAAAACAAGACCCGTGGTATGAGCAAGTCAAGCTAATCTTGGAAAATGATCCAAAAAAATCCTAAGGTTGAAGGGTACACTTTTGATCAAGAAGGGCTATTGAGATATAATAAAAGAATATATGTTCCCAACCTAAGTGGGTTGAGAAATATAGTTCTAATTGAGGCTCACAACACTCCTTATTCAGGACACCCTGGAGTTAATAAACTTTATTCAGATCTAAAGAAATTGTATTTTTGGCAAGGGATGAAAAATGACATTGTTCATTTCGTGGCAAAATGTTTAGAATGTCAAAGGGTAAAAGCAGAACATAACCATCCAGCAGGTTTATTGTACCCACATGATATACCCCACCATAAATGGCAAGTTATTAGCATGGATTTTATACAGGGGCTACCAATGACACCTTATAGACATGATGCAATAATGGTGGTAATTGACAAACTCACTAAGGTGGCCCACTTTATACCAGGGAATTTAACTGATGATGCTCCTACCTTAGCAAGACGCTTTGTGAAGGAAGTATTTAGGTTACATGGAGTACCTGAGAAGATCATATCAGATAGAGATACTGAATACAAACCTTATTAGAATATTATGTAATTATTAGATTATGTAATTATTCAAGAATAAACTTATGCAAATTAATACAAACCTTCTTTAGATAGATCATAAATTTTGAGGCATTAGTAGTATAACTTATACAATTAAAAATCAAGGCTTTATTAAGACATTGTATTGGTTTATCTATCTAAGAAATTAGTGTAATAACTTATACAATTTAAATCAAGTCTCTTTTTAGTTGGATTATTTATTTATTTATGCAACCAAAATTAATAAACTTTTTGTCTTGAAACAATAGATTATGCCATGAAGTCTCTTTGAGTTGGAATTATTTATGCTAACTTAGATAAATATTTATCTTGAAAATATTAGTGTCATGCAATTTAAATCAAAACTACTTATTCTATGACATAGACTATGCGAATAGATTCAAACTTTTCCTTTCTAGAAAATACTAACATTTCAAAATAATTAGATTCATACCATCTATAAATTAGATCACCCATCTTGAAGAATTTAACTTTATGTTTAAGTGTTTTTATTTCATAAATGGATTTGACTATTCAATTCATTGTTACAAAAATTTATACTTTCATAGGATGTAAGTAATACTTCTTTCTAGCAATTATACTTGAATAAATAGTTTTTTTTAGTAAGTTCATTTAATTTTACTTCCTTAGCAAGAAGGTATAAAGTTTTTATATTCCATTTGGTTTATATGCACAAGCTACTTTTCTTATTATTGATAATGCATTTAATTTCTTCTTAGATAGAAAACTTAAATAAGAGGAGGAAAACATAAAAACTAGCAGCGTTCGGTATTAACGGTGCCTCTAACTCACGTTTATGGGTAATGCTGTCGCGCTTGAGTTACTGCACTTATAGCCTAATAAAGCTGCAACAACGGCGTCTGTGACATCATCCCTATAAATCGTCGGGGAGTAATAAGGAACATTTTTGGAGTTAAAATCCAAGGGGCGAGAAATCCCTCTTGGATCGATAATCTAAAAAAGATAATACTATAATGGACTTACATCCGCCTAGTGAAAATCATAGAAAACCCCAATAGGGTTAGGGCATGTAAATTGACTTTTTAATTCTTTTATCTTTGATGATTTGTTGTTCAACGGGAAAGGGTGACGTGACTTATAGGAATTTAGGACATAGATGAATTAGGAAACAAGCAAAAGATCACCATGAATCTTTATGCTCCCTCATGTGGGTAGCAACCGAAGAGAAACTGCCTGGGGAGATGGCCCTAGAAAGGGTCGCGTACCCACAAAACAGTTTACATCCAACAATAGATTAGAAAACAGAACTACATATTATACGCCTTGATCCCGTGCTGAAACGGTGTATGTAGGCAGTCTAGGGACGGAGTTGTCCCTAGTACGTAGGCACTCGAGGTGGGGTTTAGGATTGGTTAAGGGTGTTTACCTTATTGGCCTTGTTAAGATACCTTAAGATAAAGGAAGATAAATAAATATTAAAATTGAAGCTAGAGATTACTTGTTATACTCAGAAGGAATCCCAGATGGATTCGCTTGATTCCTCGAGGCTTTAGGCCAAATTCCAAGGCGAGACTCAAGCTTTTATTATTATCTCACATACTCCTAAGGACGTTGACCTCGGTACACTCCTAGTAGGGGAGTGTAGTCTTTAGAGAGTGACTCAGGACCCAGATGGTCCCGATGAGTCTAAGTCTCTAGCCAGAGCATTTTCTAACCCATGTGGTTAGATGTCTACCTTATTTAGATAGAAAGATCTTGGTCCCAAATGGACATTAACCTAACCCGAAAGGTTAGATGCCTATCCCAGATGGATAGATGAGTATTGGTCTCGTATGGACATTATCCTAACCCATATGGTTAGATGCCTATCCCGGACGGATAGATGCCTATCCCGTATGGATAGAAGGCCCTGAGTATAAAACTAATTGAGCAAGACATTAAGGGATTTAATTTAAAAAAAAAATTAGTGAAATTTTTGGTTCAAGGAAGTATGGGTCTTTACAATAAGGAGCTTGTTGGTAGTGGTTCTTATCAATTCAAAATCCATGAGGCTTGTCCGCAGTTGCACTTGACAACTACCACCCATTTCAAGTGTGTCAACGATGCCTTTACCATGCACATAACGAGATCACTTCAACAACGGACTCATTATAGGATCTCGAGGGAAGCTCAAGAGTTAATTGAAAGGTATGGGTGATGGTTTATTCAGTTTCTGAAATTTTCTTACATCAGGTTGCAAGGTTTTTCTTCCTATCTATATAGATTGCCTAAGTACCCAACGAATAGAATCTTGATGTTAGAGATATCTAGGCAACTTGTTGCCTATGATAAGATTCAAAAGAGAAAGAAGAAGGGAGGAGTTGACTTCTCGATTGTCATGGGTAATTCAAACAAAGTGTGTCCTTCACTTCAGGCAGCTAGAGCAGCTGAAAATGAGCTTCAGTTCTTTCATTTTTCCTATCACACCAGCAGACGGCATTATGATCCACACAGCAATATTAGATGGATACTGTCAGAAGAGTTCAAGCATAAGGTGAATATTGAGGATTATTGGGCTAGTGCATCAGATGAGGTTGAAGTTAGGAAGAGGATGTTCTCGAGGTTGCCATTGAGTATGATCAGGGAGTGTGAAATCATTCCAGTACCAGACCAGGTGGATGAGGACATGAACGTTCTCCATCCAGATTATGAGGCAGTGAAAGATACGCCACTTCCACCACCAGATTGATCAGAGCCAAAGATTGTTGATTTGGACACATTGTATTCCAGTTATGACTTTCACCAGAGCATGGGTTGAAAGGCGTGTGAGCATATTGAAGAGTAGGCCAATTTCCTTGACCTACAACTTGATGGGAGATCATAGGACACCCACTACCAGCAGGAAGAAACAGGTTACTCGAGGTCTAGAATCTCGAAGGAAGGAGCCAATTCGACAGGAGCCAGTTTAGCCAGAGCCTCCGAGAGTTGTGATAGAATCACCAACACCATTGGAGACACGTTCTCCAAGTATACAGGAGGTTTCTCTATTTGCTGATCAGAGAAATGCATTGAATCGGGAGCAGGAGGTACATGAAGAAAATCAGCCACCATAGAGAGAATCGGTTGGCCAGAGTGTTAATGCGCCCACTAGAGATGATCAGTAGGAGGAAGATGAGGAAATTGCTACCGATACACACTTCCAGCATGAGTTAGAGATAGCTCTAGAGGATAATGCAGTTTCAGGGGACACTCAGCCATTAGAGGCCAATGAGCCTCTCCAGAATGAGGTTGAAGTTGAACAAGTCCGTGAAGTAGAGGCTAGAGAGGAGCAATCGTTTGTTATACAGCATGTTGTACCTGATTGGCTCAGAGATAGAATGAGAAGGAGCCCCAGTGAAGAGATTGATCCGACAGTAGAGATGGAAGAGTTTTTGAATAGGATCAGTGCGCCTCCACCAAAGAAGAGAGCACAAATTTTTTTGAAGATTTCAACTAATGAGGATGGCTCTCGCACCCTTCATGTTGTTGTGCTGCGAGTTGATTGTGATCGGGATGAAGTAGTTCCAGAAAATTATGTGATCACAACCAAGGAGTTAGGTCGCCCCACAAGAGCACAAATTATTGAGGAGTGTGATAACTCCTATCAGGCGCTTAAGGACAGATTGTTCAGGACAGAGGGAAAGTATAAGAAATTGAAGGAGCATAAGACATTGATTGGCTACGTGCAACATTTGTCTCATCCTTGTGGGCAGGAGAATCCAGCAATAGAGCCTCCAGCTGAGTTGTCCAGAGAATCAGTTAGTGGCTTGGAGGATTTGAAAAAGATGGCACATAAGGTAGACAAATGGGTTACAGGTGTTCGTGCCAAGATAGAGAAATTCATGGAAGATCTTGCTCATGCTTACCAGCAAGCTTTTGGCATTGTGGCACGAGTGGAGGCAGTTGATCAGGCCTAGGGTGATGCTTCTATCTATCAGAGCAAAGTTATTCAACGTTTGGAGGCATTGATGCATACTCCTTTGCGGATGTTGATTGATGGGGGAGTTATTCAAGAGGGTGATAGGTACAATTTTGTTGAATGGTACTCTTCAGTAGTCACAAGGCGTGGATTCTTTGATGCGGCTCAGGCGAATTTAGCTAGAGTCAGGAAGGCTATGATGATTATCATTGATGGAGTCCTGAACACTTTGGAGGCAATCTTTGCTAGACGGCTGAATCCTGATGAGGTGACTACTGATAATTTGAGGGGTAGGTTGGCGCCTTTCTTTTCAGAGGTGAAGACTTTTGTACATGATGACTTTAAAAACATTTTGACTTTCTCCAGCTTGATTCAAAGTACACAGGTTGCCTTAGCTGCTTGGAGAAAATCTTGCACACGGCATGGACAGTCAGTCACAGTTTTGGAATTTCAGCTTGATCATATTCCACCTATCTCGGTTCAGGAGGTTGAGACTGTGATTACCAGGTTCATTGATTTTGCAGCCAAGGAGAAGGAGAACGGTAATGCACTTTTGGATGATGACCTTCTGGAGGACTGATTGTGGGCATTAATTGCCTTTACTATTTTGGGAGTGACTGGGAATCTTTGATTCATTTATTGTACCACTCCCCATTCCGGCAGTTTTTAGGGTTAGGGCTGAGGTGGCCCAATCTGAGCCATTTATTTGATTGTAGTTTGAGTCGTCCATTGGACTGGGCAATCTATAAAAGGGGCATCCCCCCTCATTTGTATATCATTAGAAGATTAGATTAGAGGATACGATAGAGAGTAGACATTTTGTTAGAGCAGAGTGATAGCTTGATAGCTTAGTATAGTTTGAAGGAGAAGGAAAGTTTTCCTTTAAAAACTTTTGCAAGAGATTGTTGTGTAAAACTTTCATAATAAAAGATCTTTTCATTGATGGTGAAATTTGTCTTTGTTATGGATAGTTAGCAAGATTTCTTCATCCTTTCTACTTCAAGTAGCGTAAAGTAGCTTAAAGTAGCGTAATTTTCATTTCATGCAAATAGATTTTGGCTATGGATTTGTGGTGTTAATCGAGGCAACTTCGTTTTAGTCCATACCATTAGCAGCTTGCTGACATCAAGTTTGCCTTGTGTGGTCAACTAGAGCATTTTATGAGCCTAACTTAAGTTATAATTTACATCTTGGTATGCGTCGTCTTGACAGTATCTTGATGCTGGATTGTAACTTCAAAATTTCTTGCTATCCCCTTGAAGATTGCACCAACTTTGTGTAAGTTGTCCAACGTGAGGTGGAGCAGAGTTTGGTTGAAGTCTGCTGAAATTGATTCTACGTCCCGTCCTTAGATAGAATTTAAATTCTCTTATCCCTATACTCATTTATATTCCGCACATCTCTAGTTAGTTTTAGGAAAATTCATACTCCAACGCTAAATCATTTGCACAAAATCCCTTTCCAATCATTAATTGGTTGTCAACTGCAAACCTTTTTTGAACAATTGTGTAAGTCCCCTCGTAAAAAACAGCATATCACAACAAACCTATTGAGGGTATTCCAAAGCATTTCGGAACCTTGGAGTTGAACGTGCGATCTTTCTTGCAATCTTAGCGCACGGAATACTTTGATCAAGAGAGAATGGAGTAGCCTTCGGATTACTTTGTTCTACTAATTGGTGCGGTCACAAAAATCACATCAAAAGGACCTTATAAATTATTCAGATTTTCCCAATTCTGAAGATGGCAAGCAGCATATTGAGGAGCAGTCTGGATTCAATGATTCATTTTGGCGCAACAATATATCTAATATATTTTTAGAGGTAGTTGAGCTTGTTCATCTCTTTCATGAAGTAATGCCTCAACTTCATCTACATGTAGCTGCTAATGATCATGGAAGGCATTGCAAGTTGTTGAAGAAAGACAACTATTTTGTTGAACTTGTGAATGGTTTCATTTGAGGTCTCATTGATGGCTAGTTTTAATTAGGGAGGTTTTTTCCTTTTCAATAAGTGTATTTGCATAAGTTTGTCTTGTTTTCATAGATTTGTTGCATTGTCGTCGTCGCCTGACTCCAAGCCCAATGGATGGATAAATGCACTTGAATTCTGGAGTTCTTCTCCCTTCATTCGTTTCAAAGAACGGTTGAAGGAAGATCCCCAACAGGAGCCAGTTGTTATCCTGGAATCTAGCAGCGCTTGATCCATGGCTAACCCCGCTACGAAACTTGTTTGTTTCATAAGTTTGTGGTGTTCAAGCATGCAAAACGAGGCAAATTTCAATCCACCTCGAAGTGTGTTTCAAAATTTCAAACAATCTATTTGAGTGTCCTCCCCTATTCGTCTTTCGAAGAGCTTCGGAACGAGCATCTTCGTCAACTTCCAACCTTTGGGAGTTGTGAAAATTGGCAAAAGTGTAGGAGCACTAATTTTCAGCGCTCCTACATGTTGAAGTTGTCAATTTTTCTAAGTGTCCAAATGCACAAACTCTGATTTTTAGCGCTTGTGCATTTTTGTCAAATTCAGTCTTTTTTGCACAATCTCTATTTTTTTAGCATTCGTGCACTTTTTATCTATACTTAGTCAAATTTGTATAGGGTGTTGATTTTTGTCTCCTATGCACTTTTCACAATTTTACATGCTAATGTAAGGGCGTTGATTTTCAACGCCCTTACACTTGAGATCACCTCTCTAAGTGAAAATCAACGCCCTTACACTTTTGGCAGTTTTTGTCTTTGACATCTCCAAATCACTCTATTTTCGCTCTGAACCTCATTTTTTCCACTTCGTGCATCGTTTTCCATGCCTCGTCGCTCGTTCCATGCTTGCTCAACATCGTTGCTTACTTCATGCATCCCAATGTTTATTTTTCTGCTAATGCCTGTTGATTCACCATCCTTATGGTTTCTCTCCAGATCTCGTCAAGTGATCCCAAAGGTGATGTCCTTTGATCTTGGTTCTTCTAGATAAAAAGTTCATGCAAGAGACTAGGAAGAAATATGAAGACTCCGCACCCAAAGCAAGGAACCATGAAGATTCCTAATCTCCAGTGTTAAACTTTTTGATGCTTTCCTCTATGCATCTTGTAAATAGTTTTTGACATCTTAAATGTTTTTTCTCGAAATGTAATTGCACCAAAAATCTGAGATGTAATTTTTTGAAGACAAATTACACTTTGACTTTGGTCAAAGTTAGGTGAGATTTTCCTTAATTAGCTCACCTAACTTTCCTAGATTTGCTCATCCCTCTCCTCTATATATATGAGGGATTTCTATTGTATTAGCTGACCTTTAGTTTTTGCAACGAAGTGTTGCTCAATTTGCAACAAATTGTGAAACTTTGTGTTCATGTTTTGTGAATCTAAATCTAATCAATAAATGAAGGAGTTGCATACCAAACTTTGTGTTGGATCAATTGTCTTTTGAATGTGATTGAGATTGGTGGTGGTTAGTTTACGAAATTTGAAGGACTTCGAGTGATTCTTGTGGACTTTGTGTCACATTTCTAACTTGAATTTGTGTTTATGTTTTAATGCATTTGGTTGAAGGATCTACAAGACTTTGAGCTTGTAATCTCTCATGTTGTTCGAAGGAATTGCTGCATATAAGAAGACTTTGTGCTTCTAATGCGACAAACTCTATTGTTCTCACAGATCTACAATTGAAAAGACTACAAAACGACTTTGTGCCTTCGTGAGCCTTACTTGTTTCCTTTTTGCTTTTGTTATAATCTTATCTGATATCTCTAAGTTGTGCTTTGTCAAGATAGGGAATTAGTTGTACTGCTTTTGGTAAGTTTCTAGTATTGTGAATCAAGAACGTTTTCAGCTATGAAGTATTACACACATCTTCTCTGAAAAAAGAGAGAATGATGAATGCAACACGCACCCCCCACTTCGTAAATATGGTGGATATTCTGTAAATACTCTAGTTTGTTTTAATTATAAGAGGGCGCCTCCCCTTGCTGAGAGGAGATATTGAATCTCACATCGCTGTGGCTGAAGTCCTAGTTGTGTAATTTGTTGATAAGTTGATTACATAATTTTCACCCAACAGATCCCATCGAAACTACTAAACATTGAAAGTATACAACACTTATCCAACATGACATGCTTGTGAAAAATGAGAAATGTGAAGGCTGGCTAAATATTATTAAATAACTCCAAAAGGACTACAAAAATATCTGGCAGAATAGCGCATAAAAAATCCTACAAGATAAATTCAGTGGTAGGCTCTATGATTAAGCAAAAAATTATAGAAAAGGTTTATAAGGATATAATGCAGCACAGGCATTGATTCCATATAACTTAATCGGAAACACGTAAAGCAAACTTTATAGATTCCAGTATCCATACCATGATTCTTGATATAACAAGATGGTAGGAATTAGAATGATACAATGAGGTCAGATGAAATACCCACCGTTGGACTTGAAAAGACAAGGATTGCACTTCAACCAAAAATCTTCTAAGACTTCTAAGTTCTAAGTGAACCACAATGTAAGGCCACATGGCATATCCCATAAAGCGTGTGTAAGAAAGATTATGGCACTTCGAAAAAATCCCACATTTAACACTGCATCAAGAGGGAACTCATTTCCATGGAATAGTTTGCAGTGCAACCTTTTCAAATTGCATAACTGGTGAAATGTTTTAGTTATGCTATGGTTCACATGTATCTTGCTTACCCAACTAGTTAAGAGGGGCAAGTTTGTCCCATCTTTCATAATCGACCATGAATTGGATTGCTCAATTCCCAAAGTTATTTGTAGTGCAAGATAGCATAGAGATTTTGCAAGGATAGACAGGATAGAAATGTATGAGACAGAATCTGTATACAACTATATTTAATGAACCCACAACTGTATAGTATAAGCCTAGCTGTATAATTAAGTTATTAACATAAAGATTGATGGGAGATAAAAAATATGTAACTAATAAAGAGATTTATAATGAGCACAGCTTGTTGACTAAAGTTGTGTTGCAGGCAGATTTTATCAGTCATTTCTGTTCCTATAAAAGAGAAAACTTAATCCCAATGTGTCGATCTCCACCTAGATGATTAAATAGACCACGATTCAGGGAGACTACTGATGAATAGTGTAGGGAGAGAAAAGATATAGAGCTGTAGACTGACAACTCCTTAGTGTTATAAGGGATTCCTAGCAAGAAGGGATAGTCAACTTGCTAGCATTGTAAGAAAGCTTGTCCTTCAGAAGTGTATATAGCATAGAGCAGAAGAGTAGAGCATAAAATCAGGAAATGAAAGATGTCATAACTTGGTTTGAAATGGTATAAAGGTTATCCTTATATATCATTTCCCAACATAGGTTGAACAAACAGCCACGGTCAGTTCTGTCCTAACGGTCAGATTCGGCTCCAGCTGGTTCTGTCAGCATAAGTTATAGACTGGAAATGCAAGAGGTAAGGATAACATTGAGGAAAGTGCAATGTGGGGAACTGAAGAATCCCAGAATCTGATCACCCTTGTCCTTTTCTCTCCTTGCCTCACAAGGTGACGAGGACAAGAGAGTGACACTGTGGGAAATTAGTAAGTGTTCATAAAAAAGTGTACACAGGATCCATGCTACAAAATTACTTATTTTACATCTGCATTTAGTCCTTAATATTAGTGTACAGCTAAAAGAACAATGCAGGCAACTATCATAAACAATAGTCTAAGTTGCTGGTCCTGGTATGGGGGTGGGTACAGGTTTGGGGTTCAGGTTGCCAGTACCACATTTTTTTCCCCTTGGGTAGAGGTATATATATATATATAATAATACTCAATATAACTATAAATGACTCGCAGGCTTGAATTTTCACAGTTCATTATATGATATAAATGCAATATGAAAAAATGTCAAAAATTCATATAATTTCCAAATCCAACATTCTATTGATCTATGAATCAACACTTTCAGCATGGAAAGGATTTATCCATTATGGTCTTTTGACTCCCTCCCTAAATGGTCACGCTCCCTCAATTGATTTACAAGGCAGGCAAATATTACAAGGATGTAAAAACATATTATACTTCTTTTTTAGTTCAAAATTAAGCATATTGGCATTAATTCATGGTAGGAATGCAAAGTAAAAATGAGATCAGAAAAGTGAAAACACTAGTGATCTTGTGATGATGCAGTGCTCTGCGCATTTCCACATAAATCTAGATTGGTGTAAGGAAATCTCCTGCAAAGGTTAGATGGGTTACTCTTTCAGGAAGGAATACAGAAAGAACAAAGAAAAAGAATATTTCACCTTCAAATATGACCCAGCATCACAACAACTCATATGGAATAATAGAGAATAGTTTAGTAATTATTAACAAAACGTGGATAAATAATGATATCTTAAGATCAATGCACCAAATAATTAATGATGCATGGACCTTCATTTGAATTTGCCCAGGTTCTGCCCTACCTGAGATGCCTGGGGCAGGCTCTGGGCAAACACCAGGTGATACCAGAGCTGAACCAGACCAGAATCAGTAGGTGGGCAATACTACAGAACTCTGCAACATAGACAATAGTAATAGATCTGTAAGTAAAGATACAGGTAACTAAAAACTACTATCATAATATTAGTCTCAAAAAGAGCTCTTTGGACCCATTGAATGTTGAAACTACCGAGGAACATTGTGATCTATCACCTGCTTTAATGCTAAAAATTTACTGCAAGAGAAAAATCAAAAAACAGGTTTGTTTTGGACTGTTTGGTATTAAGTTATTAACTACCTAAGAATTATCTCAAAAATTTCAGGTGAAAACATGTTATATCTAAAGATCATCCATAAAGTAAAGTCATTCAAACAATATGCTCAATAAACTAAGAGACTTTTAGTGAGGGCTCAAATAATGGTCTCACCATTCAAATTACATCAAAAGCTAGCAATGTCCTATATTACCTTCTTGATTGGCATGGATTTTACATAGCTAATCAGCTTAACATGTGTGTTTGGGGGTGTGTGCATGTGTGTGTGAGCATGTGTATTTGTATTAAGTATCTGGATTATAAATGAACATTGAAAACACTTGAAGGTCTCATATTCCTTTAGAGGCCAAAATGAAAGCAATGAAGTTTTTTCTGCATGTAACCATGATATGGCGGGGAGCATACATAAATAGGGAACTAGATGGAGAAAATCTGCAGCCCATGCTAATAACAAGCCACAATAGCCTACCCTGAAGCAGTACTTAAAAAGTTAAAACAACAGAATTCTTTACAGCAAGCTAAATTGAGGAAACAAGGTTTTTGTTACTTTTCATCCTGAAATATGACAAAAACTAGAGCTGCAATGGTGATGTCTAGAGGAGAGCACTCTCCTTCCGCATGAAAACCTTCTGTGGAGCAAAAGGAGTGTGCTGCAAGAGCCTCCAATCATTGCCCTGCTTCAGTTTCAGATGCTTCTGTTCCAATTACTCCTGATCATGTGAAGCTGTATAGTTGCCAGGGTTCAGCTGTGGGGGCTCAGTCCTCTCATTCTTTTGATGTGGTGGATGTGGATGCGGGTGTGTAATCCCAACAAAGTCAGTGGAAGCAGTTTGTGCTCGGCCTGTTCTGGGTTCAATGGATGGTACACTAACTTTGGATTCTGCTGTGCATGTTTCAGATTTTAAGCCTTTCTTGAAGGGTTTGGTGATGAAATATTCTGTGAAGATTACTATTTTAGAACTGGGCCATGAGATTGTAGAGGAAGCTGCAGAGATGGATTTAATTTGTGGATTTCATCACTTTTTATCTAGTTTGCCAGATTTGCATTCTTGGATATATAAAAATTGTAAACCCTTCCTCATAGATGCAGTTATTATTTATCTATGAAGGCTTTTTTATAATAGTCTGCGAGTTGGAATCTGATAGAGGGTTTATTCTTGCAAAAGGTTCCTGGTTCTGGGGTAAGGCTTCTCTATAAATGAAACCATGGTTTCAAGATTTTAATCCAGACCAAATTGTTTTCTGTGTTAGCAGTTTGGGTTAGGTTACCTAATCTCCCTTTGCACTTTTGGCTTCCATCTTGTTTCAACTCTCTCGGTAAGTTTCTTTCATCTCTTCTGAAATGGCAGATCATTCTCATTCAGCCTATGCTTGCATTCTGGTTGAGATGGAAATTTCAGAAGGCATTTCTGCTAAAATGCGGTGTAAGGTGGAAAATCTCATCTGGAAACAGCAGCTGGATTTTTGTAGCTGAAGTTCTTTCGACCTGAGGCATCAAGTGGATTTGTGCTCAAGAAGGATGCGTAAAGCTCCTAGAAAGGCATTTTGGTGGAGAAATGTGGATCTATTTCAACGGATAGTTGAAAATGCTCCTCTTGCTTCTTCGAAATATGCCATAAGGCAGCATCTAAAGGAAGTCGTCTCTCCTTCTGATATGGGTCCTTTGGAGGTTAAGTATATCTCTTCAATCTCCTGCTCTGCAAGGTCTGAAGCATCTTTCTGTTTCAGCGGTTGTTCAGAAGTTTTCACTGTCAGAGACTATTTCTAGGGAGATGGAAAAGGGATCAGTGATCCCTTCTTTTTGTTTGCTTTCTACAGATGGAGGTACTGTTGCCCCTTTGTATGCCTCCCAAGAGGAATGCTGGCCTTCTATTGTGGGTGATGCTGCTGTAGCAGCTACCCCGAGGGAGGATGTTTAGTCAACAGTTTCTAATTGGAAATCTAGAAAAATGGCTTCCTCTCAGATGGTTCTAAGATCACACAAGAAAACCAGGCTGGCAAGCATGTTTAGTTCTGGAGAGTTTTTGTTATAGGGGTGTTCTGTTTTGGGTTGTTTTCCAGATCATCTGTGGTTTTATGTTTTTGATGTAGCATCTTCTATGCCTTTGGGGGCATTTGTTGGCTTCCAGGCCAATTTGTAATAGTTTTTAACTTTGGGCATGGGCCCATATAGAACCCAAACTATTCTATTAAATTTATTTTTTATAGTGGTCAAATTATCCAGAGAACTTCTATTGCTTGAATGGGACTACTGCAGTAATTTAGACCCAGCAGACATTTGAGATGAAAATAGAACATGGAGAGCCTCGCTGAATAATTGCAAAATAATAAGGTGAAATATAAGAAAATAGGAAAAACCAAACTCTACTAACAAACAGATTCCGAGACACACAATTTATAAAACTTCCAAAACACACACCATGTTTCTCAAACTTCTAAATTCCTTGCTAAAGAAGAAGGCAGGATAATATAGCTTGTTTTGGTCCTTAATGGACGAAGTGATTTAGTTCAGGGATGAGGCCCCACATTGGTGGCCTCACCGGTTTGGGTCAGACTAAATATTTCAAAGGTACCAATCAAACCAAAACATATTGCAATTTTGTGTTTCTAATCTTGTGTACTGTTTACAAATGTTATGGAATTTTGACTGTAAGGTCAACGAGACAGCTTGACAAAATAGGTTTGCAGGCTGTTTGGGAGTTAATTGTGAATCTCTTGAGATCAAATTGCGTGCAATATAAGGTTGCTTTACGCTAAATCTTATCAATGGAAAATGTAAGCGTGCCAAATTTCTCACTATAAATCTGCTAAACATCAGGGAACGTCAATCCAACTGCAAAATATTGTTAATTCAACAATTTATCAGCACGTCTTTGGAAGATCATCCCAAAAGTTGAAAAATTATCTTTCGAATCAGTGTTGATCTCATTGAAATGAATTTTGGAATGCAATACTCGAGAGCAAATATCAATTGATCCTTGTGAGTTTGACTCCAAAACACAAATACACCATTGAAAAAAACTCAGAAGGCTCATTTTATATAAACAGTGCAAGAAACCGCATAGAAATACTTGGCTAGACCGTGCAAAACAAGGAAACTTGCAATCAACAAAAGTTTAATTCAACAACCTTGCCTGTTTGATAACGAATTCAGAATTTGTTCCTTTCCTGTATGCCAAACTTGACGAAAAATTTCTTATGGCTACAAGATAACATGTCCGCCAGACTGCATTGGATGTTCTTCTGTTTCAGTTGCTTGTACCGGAACTCTATTCTTTTCTTCAAACCATGGCGGAAAAAATCAGGGTACTCTGCCACTTCGTCAATCCTTCTCCTCATAGTATCCACCAAAAAGCTGACCTTGGGCTGCAGTGAACTCTTAATGCTTTTAGTCAAAACAGGAGGAAACTCAGATATAATCCTACATATCTGACCGTCATCGAAGCCTGACCTCCTCAAAAACTCCACGTTAGGCTTCAAAGCTTTCTCCGCATCCCTGCACAACATCTCGGGAAAATGAACTGCAATTGCCCTCAACTGTTCCTTGTTGAAACCCAATTTCCTCAAGAACTCCACAGTGGGTTTTAGCCTTCCTTCCACACTGTACCCCATAATATGGGGGCTCCTAACCAGGACTTTACCAAGGTCACCGCCATCTTTACTCAATCCTAAGCTGAGAAAGAACTCTACAACAGGTTGAAGCTTCTTCTCAATGCTGTAGCTCATTAACCTGGGATTAACCAAAATTAACTTGCCCATCTGCTTCTCTCTCACGCCCAGAGTCTGGAAAAATGCAATTAACGGACAAAGTTTCTCTTCAACACTGTGAGAAAGTATAAGTGGGAATCTCATTATAGCCAATGCAATATCATTGGGCTTAGTCCCCAAGGTTGCAAGGCATTGAACCATGGGTTGGACCTTCTCATAAAGACCTAAAATCAAGAGCTTGGGACATTTACATACCATTGAGGGGAGTTTCCTGGATGGTATACCAATTTCTTGTAGATAATTCCAGTTGGGTTTTGCCCTTTCCTCCACATTGGCGAGTTCAAGCCTTCTACACTTTGTTATCATTTTGGATATCGTCGTATCGTCTAATCCTTTTTCCTTAAGAAATTCAACTACATTCTGGCTTCTAATGCTGCACACTGCCATTGGCTATATATTATAGGCAGGACTCCCTGACTGAAACCTTTTATATTACGTTCTTCAATCCGACACTTAACTTATGATCCAAATAGATTGTATTCAAAATTAAAGTGCCCTTTGAAGTGAAAGGTGCTTCTGGTTTGCATCTGAACTCCCTTATTTTATCGAACTCAATTCTGAATCGGGTCTTATAGACCTATCCTCGGAATTAATTCTATCGAGAAACCATTCCAGATAAAATTACCGACGAATGAATTTAACCACCAAATCAGAGAAGAGGATAAGCTTTCAAATTAGACTTGTTTGTACTTCCATATGTATAAAGGCATCGAAGGCATTTCTCTTTAGGTATTGGTTTATATGTTTGTGCTACTTTATTGTCTTGTCTCTCTTATGGCATGGCACTATTGTTAGGGTAAGATATTTCAGCAATTATTGTCGATTTTTTAATTCTCTCGTCTTGAAGAGATTTTTTTTTTGTTTTTTGTTTTTCTTGTAAATGATCATTAGTCATATGATAATGTGGTAGCATGGATGCTTAAGAGAATGGTTGTATACACAAGTTCATATTGAAGGTGGTTTAGGAGGCAATTTTTCTACTCCCACTGTCATTTTATCTAATTATGATTTTGAGAGTGCTTACAAATGACTTCAAAACTATACTTTTGATGGTTATTTTGTGGGAAGAATTCCTTTCAAAAGCATGCTTCAAAGCTAGGTCAACTCTACCTAGGTCCTACATAGCATCCACATAGAGACTATTCAAAATCTTACTAAAAGGCTTTCTTCTCTTTCATTTTGCTAATGTTAAATTTGCTAAGGCCATATTTAGCATGACCCTTAGTACATTTAGGCCTCTTTACTTGTTGTATCCCCACAATTTCAAGATTTTGTTGTATATAAGGAGCACTCACCTTGAGTTCTAGTTTGAGTTGAATTCCCTAGTCTTCCCTTACCACTATGGCTCTTCTTAGACAACATTGTGACATCTTTAAGGCAAGTGGTTTAAGTTTAGCAAGAACATTTGTTTGTACTTGCCCTCAAAAAAGTGTATGCATCTAGGTTAACTTATCCTAGGACCTTAAACAATCCATTGAAGTCTAAGTTAGCACATAGACCTTTATCCAAATACTTGTTAATTGAAACAAAAAATCTAAGTTAGTTGTTTGCCTAGTAGCTCTCAAGGGAGTCTTCACCTTATGGATAGACCATAGTGAGAAATGAAAAAATGTTTGTGCTCCTAATGCTAAAGGAGTAGTCCACATGTGTGACTATTTGCTCAAAGTCGAATAAGGCAATTGAGGCTAGTGATTCTCAACCCAAAGGTGAGTCGTCACAACCAACCAACATTCTGTAATAACCTAATTATTTTATCTGAAAATGCCACTCAATTTTTCTTTTTTTTCCAAGATAATAAACATTTTTTTTCTTCATTTGCATACTTAGGTACTTATATCCATACGAGATATGTATTCATTCAAAATTCAAGACAAGCATCCAACCTTATGGGTTAGGCATCAGTTCATGTAGAACAAGAATTGATCTATCCATTTGGGATAGGCATCCACCAAAACAAGTAGGCATCTATCATAAAAGATAGGTATACGCTCTAGCCAGAGTCTTAGAATCATCAGGATCATCTGAATCTCGAGTCACCTCCCTGAAGACCACACTTCCCACCCTTGGGAGTGTATTGAGTTCATCGTTCATCAGGGGTATGCAATTTAATATACATAGACTTGAAGTCTTGCCTCAAAATTTAGCCTAAAACCTTATGGAGATCAGGTGAATCCATTTAGGATTCCTTCTGAGTATACGATATATGTTTTATGATCAATTTTGCGTTTAAGAGTTTATTTGTGAGAATGGTTTACCTGACTTATAAGTGAGTTGAAATTTGACTTTAGCAAGTCCCTAACCTCACACCTAAAATCATGTGCATTGGGAACATCCTTCATTCAACAAACTGCCTACATACACCGCTTCCAAATGGAATCAAGGAGTATATATGTAGTTTTAGTTTCTAGTTTAAGTTTTGTGTAACTATTGTTGGTGCACATAGGTCTTTTACCTATCTAGTTCCTATTTACATGTTAAGTCCACTTAGGTCCTAGGAGGGAATCTTTCTAGTTAAGCATTAGTTGTCTCTTATCTTTTGACATTTAATGCTTGTGTCCTAAGGTATTTAATATTTTTGGGGGTAGTTATCTCATTATATAGGATTAAGACACGTGTTAAGATCTTGTTTAATCCTATCCCACATTTTGCCTTTGTAAGCAAGACATCATTTGTACATCCTAGACAATTTAGTTTAGTTGTAAGTCCAATATATTGTTGCAATCTTGAGTATTGCATATTGGTCATATCTTGCATCCATTATTACAAATATGTGTTCTTCCTTTTCCCTCTTGTAGAAGGTGGTTGTTTTTTGTAGGTGATCCTAGAGACTTGAGTCCTTTAGTGACTCTAACATGGTATCAAAGCTTTTCAAAATTGCAAAACCCCTTCTTAGATCTGAGGATGATTCAAGCTTGATCTTTTGCATGGTGCACATTGGGGTGAAACAAACCTCACGATTAAGTCTAAAAGGCCCAAAAGCCCCTATTTCATATAAAATACTTTGTAATTTGTTGAAAAAAATTTGAGTCCCTTTTGTGGGTTTGACTGAGATCCACAAAAAAATTATACATTGTACAGATCCATACAGACTATATAGTTTGTATAGGTCATATTGTACCCAAGCCTATAGATAGTGTCGGTCGAATCTAAGGAATCGGTATTATTCGAGCGAATATTTTTTCTACTTCGGCATTGTATGTTCCTACGTCGATGCAGTCGTGTCCGAGGTATGATTTGCAAAATTTTAATATTTGAAAATTGTTTTCATGTTGTCATTTAAATTTTTTTGGTACCCATAGTTTTTTATGACATCATTTTTTTGCAATGCTTGGTTCCTTGGTAGCCAGCGGTTAGTTCCACCAAAGGCTCTCGGTGCTTAAGGCAATTGACATGCCCCAAATTTAATGCTTAGGACATGAACACAATCTGCAAAAAAAAAAAAATTGATTATACATGCAAGCTGATGTACATTATGATGTTGCTAGTTTTGGACGATGGCATCCTCATTAGTAATTAGTGGGTTGTGCATGTTGTGTTCCACCCAATAAGGGAATGTTCTTAATTAGGCAACCTATTCATTGCTCTATCATATTAGCATCCTCTTGATCATATCAAAATGAATGATGATGGTATCAATTAGTTTTGTTAAGGTATGGCCAAATCCTTCCACCTCTTCCTCTTATATTGCCACTAATACCAACATCATGTATACTCATGTGGTTGTTAGCATAATCTTTTCCATTAAATATTGTATTAATGCAAATCCTATGGAAATTAATGCTAGCACGATTCATATTTGGAAAGACTAATATCAATACTAGGCTAAATGTTGATCATTGGTATTTTGTTTTATATAACCTTTTCTCAAAGTGTTAAGGCTTATACCATTTTTATTAAAGTCATTTTGAACAATTATATGGTATCATTATTATCCTCATTATTAATCCAACGATTATGTTAATGTTTTTATTTATTAACCACTAGTGCCATCAACCTTAATATTAATAATTCAATGTTATGCTACTTTTAAATATTAATATTAACACTTACTATTAATTCTTTGGTATTGGCATTATTACTAGTATTCTGTTGTGCTATTAATATTAATCATAATATCAACATTGATATTAGTTTGGTGGATAATAACAATAATATTAATATAAACTCCACAAATACATTAATACAAAATGTTGAAATATAATCTATTAATGCTATTGCTAAGTAGTATTATAACCATTAACATCATCGTTAACCTATGGTATTATTAATAACTTAATTAACCTTCATGAAACATTTATATCCACATTATTACTATTTTTAAATAATAATAAATTAACATTATTTTATCTCATAGTTTGTATTGATTTTAATAATAATGTTAACGTTTTTCTCTCGTTAAATTTTCTTTATCAACTTAATTATATCCTTTCAATAGCAACTGATGATTCTAGATATTAGTTAGTTTTTATATCTTTTATACATGCTTATAGACATTACCAAGACATTTCTCCTATACATGTTCATACATTATGCTATCTTTGATACCTATTATGCAAACCCTAAACTTGGTTTAAGTATATGGAAATATAATTATGATGTGATGGTTAATGCATGATTATGTGTGAATATGTATGAATTGTGATTGGATATCTATGCTTAGTCATGGTTGTTATTATTGTGTACATGTTTTGTGAACTAACCCCTTGCAACCAAAGGAGGCACTATAGCCCACAACAATTGCAGGACATAGCCCGCAACCAAAGGAGCTCCTAAACAGCGAAACAGGGGATGTCCCAAAATAAACTGAACACGATGACTACAACATGGAGACATTTAATGAAGGAGATAGTGCATCATTATGATGGTCAATAAAGACATTGGAGAAGGAAGAAACCTACTATGATTAGACTTCTAATATAACTAATTTTGAGCATTCCACATTTCAGTCTATTACAACAGAGTCACAATCCTATTTGGACTCTTCTTCTTTTCTAGTTGCATTTAAAGTTAACTGAGTCTTTTTCATCCTCTAAAATCCAAGGAGTGGTCATTAAAGGTTTTAGTTTAGATTCCTATTTTGAATAAGCTCCCTCATGCCTATATGTACAACATGATGGTTGAGTCTTAGCTAGCTAGTTAGTTTTCAATTAGCTAGTTTTTAATAGTTATCAGATACTCTTGAATCAGTTTTCAGTTGTTATGCAGACTATGTTTATTGTGCAATTATGATTTCATGAATAAGATCTTTCATCAAAATCTTATGTGATATTCTGGATTTGTGTAATGAATGAATTTGAGTTACTATGATTGTGTTGGATCTAAGGAGTTAGATTTGGTTTTAGATTAGTGAAGACAACTACTTGAGCAAGGGTCACTCAAGGTAATTGTCCTTCACTCCTTTTCAGTTATTTAATTTATGTTTTTAGCTATTACTTTATAAATGTAGTTTGTGTTAAACAAATTCTTTGTGTTTCAATCATTGATGAATGCATGAACAATTCCTATTTCATAATTATACTGTAATTGTTAGAATTTGTTGTACTTCAGAGTGTAGAATAGGTTTGATTAATAGTTCAATCAATTTACAACACTCACTTTGTAATAGTAGTTAGCTATAGTCTTATATTGTAGGTAGTTGTAGCCATAGAGACAACTTTAATTTCATTACTATTTTATAGTATTATGATTTTCCAGCAAGTTTAGCATCTTTACTAGAATAATTTAGGTAGTTTTCAGTCTTTGAAAGCACATACAATGCCAATACCATCACACACCTACTATCCCTAGTCGATAATTCGATGAAGGTCTTTCCAAATGTTAAGTGGATTGTTTAGCTAGGTTTTTCCCTCTAAATTATGTCATCACCACAAAGTTTACTAGTCACTAGTAGGAACTCTACAACAATATCTCCCCTTTTTTATATTTTTGTGTTTTATCATATATAATACAAAAATCTATTACCTACCACGTGCCTAATTCATAAAACTTAATCTTGGGTTTAACATTAATCAACCATTTCCAACGGCTCAACTCCAGTGTTTCCTCCTCCTTAATAAAATTTCACGTCCATTTTGAATCTAAATGTGAGTGCCACACTTACCACTTGATGAGTTGATGGTGGATAAAGATTAACATTAAAAATAAGTTGAACTTATCATATTGCCCTAATTTCAGCAACTAGCTATTTTGTGCTTAACCTACATTTTATTTTGTTGTTTGTTTGCATATACAGGGAATGATGATGGAGTGAAATATTGTTGGAATAACAGGGGAGCTAAGGGAGGGGTCGACTGGGCTAAAGGCGTCGATCATCTCATTAGTCTTTTAAGGCTCATATTTTCAAATGTTGCCCTAATATCTATGTGGGTGTTTTCTTAAACCTCTTCCATTTTATTTTTTTATTCTATTATTGTAGATGTGAAATGGCGGTAAGGAAGTGTTCAACGACCATTCATCTAAGGTTTATTTTGTTGCTACAACTTAGCATTTTTTTTCTTGTTTAGCTTGCAGTTGTAACAACCATTGGTAGGTTCCTCTTTTGTACTAGCTATCCTTCTACAGGGGAAAGGGTGGATTAACTATTTCTTGTTGTAGGAAATGTTGTAGGGTTGTAAATGGGGTGCCTCCCTTAAGGAGGCTGAACCTTAGCATGAGGAGCTCATTGGCCTTTATAGTTCGCGGCCCCTGTTTGCTTCATATGTATTATATTTTTTTATTTTCCTAAAGATTTATAATATGTGCAAGTGTATTTTAATATGACCTGCTTGATGTTTATAGTTGCTCACCAATGCATTACTATCCTGTGTTGCTTCTAATATTACCACAGGTTCATTATTTTCTTGGGTTTAAGCTTATGTGTGCACAGTCTATCTACTAAGACGATAGTCTATACACCAGGGCTAAATTTGCTAATGTATTGTCATGTTGGGCAACTATAATAGTAACAATTGCTTTGAGAATTTAGTCACCTAATCCATTTATCCTTTATTATAATACATCCACAAATTGTCTAAGTCTAAATTAAGCTATGACCAATTTTATTTTCCCAGTCATAAAACAAGGCCTTCATGTTGCACTACTATGATTCCTAATTCTCCTACTGCATAAAATTATAACAGTAACAATAGAAAATTATTTTAGGAAACAGTAAGGATATGATAAAAAGAATAAAATACACCTTGAAAACTCACACTACACTCAACATATTTTCTTTTGAAAATTCCTTCATCAGTAATGGAATTAAGAATGATTCAAAGTATTCCTCTTTATGTTCCTTTTTACTTATTTCATATGAAATCACAATGTCTTAAAATTATCTAACATTGCTTTAATAGCTACGCTTGCAAGTTTAATAATATTTCAATTCCAAGGAGTTTTCAAGAAAGAGATCTCTACTCATCTCAACATTATTCCAAAGTTCCTATTTGTGATAGAAATGAGAGAGTACATGCAAATCAAAACTATAAAAATTCTTTTTATAACAACAAATGAAGATTACATGCAATGCACATATTTATTTATTTTTGTTTGGGACTCACATTTGCAAAACAATATAAACATGACTATATTAATATAACCTTCTTTATTTTCTTACAGGTGATACTTTAAAGTTTTCAAGGATATTTCTCTCAAAGATGCACACTATGGCCAAATTCAAGCACCTACTACAACATTTTCATATACCAATAACTATCTAGCATATCTACATTGCAGAAATTTTCTTTCATACAGAACATGCCAAAACATATGAAGCCTACACAACTTCAGTCCTAGGAGGATTTACATACACTACCATGTTCAATGGTTCTTAAATGAAACTTACATATAGAAAGAGACATAGCATATACACCAGGCTTGATGAATACAAGTTATTTATGCACTATGCATATTCTTAGACACATCCATGTTCAACTTCAAAGTTGGGAAATCGGAGAATGGACGTTGGGGAAAAGAACGTTAGTGAGGCAGGATTGAGCGATTTGAATTTGAATTTTCTCCCTAGCAATCATGGCGGATTCCAATTTGGTTAGCCTACGAAATCTGTGTTTTGTGATGTTGTTGTTGGGGAGGATGGCTTGTGTGGCATGGGAGCGATCAAAGTTGTGGACTATGTGGGTCAGTGAGCGGTTGTTGCTTTCAAGGAGGCGTGCAAAGTTTTTCCATCGGTGGAGGTGTCAATTCAAGCTCCAAAGGTTCCTATAGGTCAAGTGGTTTTAGTTGCTAATGTTGTGCAGGGCCCTTCTGGTGAATATTCTAATTCTCCCCCAAAATATTCTAGTGGAAAAGTCCCGACCATCGAGGCAGTCTTCTTTGCTTGGGCAAAGATGGGCTAACCTTTTTTCTTCTAAGCTTAAAGGTAAGGGTGTTGCTTCTGAATCTATTTATTCTTCAAGCGTGGAGGGTGGGTTTTCCCTTTCCATTCTAAACTCTATTGTGGATAAAAACATTGCAAGAATGGATTTTTCACTAGTGGGCAAGTTTTTGGGTCCTAGACCCAATATTGAGGAGGTTTGTTCTTGGGTTCACAAGAAATGGTCTCTGAAGGGTCAGGTGGAGGTTGCGGCTATAGCCAAAGGATTTTTTTTGTTTGCTTGTTCTTGTGATGAGGACTTAAGGTTGGTCTTCTCAAAGGGGTCGTGGGTCTTTGGTCGTCTAACTTTATTTTTGCACCTGTGGGAGCCTGGTATGGATATTTTGAAGTGCCTCTTTCACTCTGCTCCTGTTTGGCTTAAGTTTCCTAACATGTCGCTAGAATATTGGGATGAAGAGGTGTTTAAAGATGTTACCAACTCTTTCAGGTGGTTAGTTTCCATTGATGAGGAAACTCTTTCTAGAAGGCGCTTGGTTGTTGCCAAGTTTTGTGTTATGATTGAACAAGATGTTGTGTTTCCTGACTTCTTTCATTTAAGCTTAAAGGTGGGTAGTTGGAAACAATAGATTATATTTGAGTCTTTCCCATTTGCGTTCTTCAAGTGAAAAAAATTGGGACATTGGGCTAAGGATTTCCTTGCCAAGGTTGTTCCTCCTAAGGCTACTGCCCAAACTAAGGTCTTCAAAGTCCAGGAGGCAAAGGGGTCCTTTGCTCCTAAGGAGTTGGGTTCTTCTAGTATTACTAATGTTTTGGTGGCCGAAGACAATGTCGGGGCCCTGGTTGTTACTAAATCCCCTATGGGTGAGGAGGCCAAGGGGCTTGAGAATGAGGTGGATCTTTATTCTGAGGATTTTGATGTGGACCATGTTTCAAATACTTTGTGCTCCCCTAAACGTATTTTGGAATTAAATGTTGCTCCTTTTTCACCCCCTGATTGTGCTTCTGTTCTTGTGGGTGAGGAGGAAGCTTTGGTGGTAGCGGATACCATGAATAAGGAGGATGAAGGCTATATCCCAATGAGGGTTAGGAAAAAGAATAACTTCCCCCCCTCTTTAGACTCACAAAGGGGTTACCACAAGAAGGAAAAAAGTAGATCATGGCTCTGAGCATCAGGGTTAGGGGAGGCCCTCTCTACAGAAAAGTAGGGATAGGGATTGCAAGAGGGATGTTGTGGAGGGTGTCTAGAAGACCCTTTTTTACTTGTGCTCAAAGAGAACTCCCTCCTCGTGCAAATGAAGATAATTTCTTGGAATATCGGGGGGTTAAAAAATGTGCATAAGCACGATCTCCTAAAGAACCTTATCCAAGATCATAAACCAGATATTTTATTGATTCAAGAATCTAAAATGCAAGTTGATAAATTGGATGCTTTGAAGAACTGCTTTTTCAAAGATTGTGGCTTTCATGGGGTTGGCTCATAAGGTGCCTCAGGTGGCTTAGCTATGTTTTGGAACTCCAAATTGGTTAAAGGTATTCTGGTTGTGAATGGTTTCAATCATGTTGACACTAGATTTGTTCATCTTTAGGACAATTCCTCCTGGGTTATTTCTAATATTTATGCTCCTAACTTGAAAAGGGCTAGGAAGAGGCTTTGGGATGAACTTGGGTCTTTACGCTCTACATTTCTGAATTCCCCTTGGTTGGTCATGGGAGATTTCAATACTCCCCTATTTGATAATGAGAAGTTGGGTGGCTCACAGTTCCACCCTGATAGCTGCTTGGAGTTGAGAATGTATATTGATGATAATGCTCTCATTGATGTGGATATGATGGGCTATAGGTTCACTTGGTCTAATAGGAGAGTTGATTCTAATACTATCCAAGTTAGATTGGATCGATCTCTTGTTTCAGCTTCGTGGTTCATGGACTTTTCCTATTCTCTTTCTTCGATCACAAGGTGTGGTTCAAACCACTTCCCCATCTCTTTTGTGGCTGACAAGGTTGGTAGTAGAAAATGGTTTCCTTTTCATTTTAAAGCTATGTGGTTGAGGGACTCCAGGTTCATGGATTGTATTAGGGGTTGGTGGAAAGTGCACATTTATGGTAGTGCAATGTTCAAAGTTGCTAAAAAACTGGCTATTGTGAAAAGAAATCTTAAAAAGTGGAATAAGGATTCTTTTGGACACATCTTTGATATTAAGAAGTCTCTCATCCAATGTTTGGATCTTGTTTAGGAGGAAATGCAATCTAAGGGCTTGTCAAAAGAGCTTCAGTTGCGGGAAGAATCTCTCTTAGCACATCTTCATGACATTGTTGCAAAGGAGGAGGATTTATGGAGGCAAAGATCTCAAGCTATTTGGCTCAAGTCTGGGGATTTAATTCTAATTTTTTTCATCTTACTACCCTCAGGCATACTACCCTCAGGCATAAGTCATCTAATAGGATCTCCTCTATCATGGCTGATGGGTCACTGTTGACTAATGATGAGGCTATTAGGAGTGTTGTTGCTGGTTTTTTTGAGCATCTTCGCAGGGATGACTTAGTTTGGGACTAGCATTGTGTGGAGGCTTCGTTGGAAGTCATCCCTCAGCTTTAACTGGAGCATCTAAATATGAATCTAGTTTATATTCCTTCTTGAAATGAGATCAAGGAGGCAGTGTTTTCCTTTGAAGGTAACAAGGCCCCTAGGCCTAATGGTTTCCCTTTTTTGTTCTTTCAATCTTGTTGGGATATTGTGGCGAAGGATGTCATTAACGCTACCAAGGATTTTTCTGGCTCCATAAGATTACTTATAGAATTCAATGCTACTTTCATTGTTTTGATTCCCAAGACTATTGATGGTAATGGATTTGGGGATTTTAGACCAATCAGTCTTTGTAATTCTTTTACAAGATCTTCTCAAAAGTGTTGGCTCCAGACTTCGGATAATTCTCCCCGATCTTATTTCTAAACAACATAGTGGTTTTGTTAGGGGTCGACAAATCTTGGATTCTATCATTACGGTCCATGAGGTGGCCCACTCTCTAAATGCCAATAAGAAGTTGAGTTTTTTCTTAAGCTAGATCTTCTCAAGGCTTATGACAAGGTTAGTTGGAAGTTCTTATTAACGGTTCTAGCTCACTTTTGTTTTTGCCAGAATTTTTTGCAACTTGTTGAACAACTTATCTCGACTCCCTCTTTTTCTATTATTGTTAATGACTCTCCCTCTCCATTTTTCTGGAGCTCTTGTGGTTTAAACTAGGGAGACCCTATCTCTTTTTTGTTCATTTTGATGGTGGAGGTTTTGGGTCAGAATATTCAGAAGGCCTTAATATCTAGCTCCTTGAGGGGTCTTACCCCTTCTTCCAAATGTGAGCTTGTTATTCATCAATAGATTATTGATGATACAATCTTGATGGGTGACTCTTATGTCCGCGAAGTTAGGGCTGTTAAGATGTTGATAAAGGGTTACAAGAAGGCTTCTATGCAGCATGTTAATTTCCCCAAGAGTGAACATTTTTTCCTCAATACCCCAAAGTTTCTATAATTGAAGTTAGCAAGGATTTTATCGTGCAATCGGGGTGATTTGTCGTCGACTTACTTGGGTCTTCCCTTGTGTGTTTTTAAGATCCCAGATTCCTTTTTGGCTCGGGCTCTTGGAAAATTTTAATAGGAAGTTGGTTGGTTGGAAGGGAGCGCTTCTCAGTCAGGCGGGGAAAGTGCAACTTATCTTGTCTACTCTTCATAATCTCCCCCTATATACTAGGAGTTTATTCAAGATTCCTACAAAATTTGAAGAGAAAATGGAGCATATTATGACAAGATTTTTGTGGTCAGGGGTTGAAGCTAAAGCCAGAATTCCCCTTGTTGTGTGGGACCTTGTGTACAAGCCAAAGAAGTGGGGTGATCTGGGCATTAGAAACATAAGATCTTTCAACAAGGCCTTACTTTCAAAGAACATTTGGAGACTTCTTAGTGGTGAGGTGGGTTGGTCCTCTCTAGTCAAGAATAAATACTTGTCTAGAGTGGGGAGACCTTGGGACATGCTAGTTTATGATGCTATCCCCTTGGGATCTTGCTTCTAGAAAAATATCATCCCCTACAGGGACCTTATTGCTAAAGGTGTTAAGTGGCTATTGGGTGATGGTTATTCTGTTTTGGGAAGATGTTTGGTGTGATAATGAGCCTCTGATCAATTGCTTGTGGGATCCTCCTATTGTTGTTGTTTGTAAACACCTTTTTGGTAAGATGGTGGTTGGCTATATCTAGAATGGTGTGTGGAAGGAGTTTTGGTTATGGGATCCTTCATTGATTGTTCTTCAGGAGTTCCTTGCTAACACTAGGATTCCCCAATTTATGAGACCTAATCGTGTGATTTGGGCCCCTTATGCTAACAGTAATTTTTATGTGGTCTCATTCTTTGTCAATTCCTTGGAGAAACTACACCCCTATCCCTTTTGGGGGAAATTGTGGAATAAGTTTTTGATCTCTAAGGTGAATGTCTTCTTCTAGCTTCTTATGCAAAGCAAAGTGTTGACTTAGGATAATATTTGCAAAAGGGGATTTGCTATTCCTAATAGATGTGTACTTTTTGAATCTGATGCGAAGAGTTCCTTTCATCTCTTCCTTGGTTGTAATTTTTCTTCTCTCATCTGGAGTAAGTTTCTCGCTCTTTGGAATTTGGATTGGGTTTTCTCGGGCTCTCTTAGCAGCTTTGTTGATTGGTGGAATTCCCCTTCTTATTCCCCCATTCTTCATAAGGCTTTGGGATCTCATGGCCTCACATATTGTTTGGGGAATTTGGAAAGAATGAAACAACAGAATATTTTGGGATTCTAAACTCAAGGTGGAAAGTGTTTTTATCAAAATTCGTAGGGCTATTTTGGAAAACTTTTTTCTTCATGGCTCTGACTCTCCATGGTGTGTTAAATCCTCTTGCTTAGCTAGTTATGATTAAATGGTAACCACTAATTACAAGATTTCTTTTTTTCCATATGAGGTTGTTAAGTCTAACATCAGTGCTAGATTGAGTACTAAGTGGAATCCCCTGCCTCCAAAGTGGGTTAAGATTAATTTTGATGGGGTAGCCAAGGGTAACCCTAGGCCTGTAGGTTGTGGGGGGTGTTGAGGAATGATGTTGGTAGGTTCTTGGGCACGGTGGCACTACCATTGGGAAGCCGGACCAATCACTGTGTGAAAGTTGAGGTTGTGTTCAACAGTATTAAGTTTTCATTGGAAAAGGGCTACTCCAAGCTTTGGGTGGAGGGAGATTCACTTAACATCATTAAATTCCTTCATGGAATTCAGAAGCCTAGCTGGACAATTGATCAATTGATCGAGGATGCTATAATGATGCTTATATCTTGTGAGGAAACTCGTGTCACTCATATCTATAGAGAGGGAAACTCATTGGTAGATTTCTTTGCTAATGAAGCTGTCAGAATTAATGATTTTAAGGCATGGGAGGAGTACTCCCTCCTTCCCAAGGATGCTAAGGTTTTATTATGAAAAGATGGATTCAGGTGAGCTTAATTTTTGGATTGTTAATATCATTATTTCCTACATTGGCATCACACGCTTTGTAGATTTTGCTTTGCTTGTTGGCTCTCAAACAACTGTCTCTTTTTGAGGGTTTCTATTTATGGTGAATGTGATCATGGGGGGTGACTGCAACAAGATCAAGCCCAATTCTTGTGCAAGGTGGATGAAGAACCGTAAAATTTGGAGGATTTTAGAGCATGGAAATTTCACGCCTTTCCTGGAAAGGCTACATAGCCATGATTCTAAGGCTTCAATGGATGTTGTCAGCTATTGGCACAATCATAAGTTACAAGTAAGGGAAATGGAGTTTGTGATTAATGAGGAGTTTATAGCTGCCATTACTGGTTTGTTGTTGGTGGATCACAATTTTTTCAAGGAGAGGAAGAGTAATGAGGATGCCATGGACCAATTCTTTACAAATGATGAATGAAAGAAGTTGATTAAGATACCTTTTTGGGGCTATAAATGAACATGTCTCTAGAGAAAATTTGTGCTAAATTAGCATAGGTCATCATGCGGTATGTTACCTTAGACAATCGTTTTACTGCAATTTTAGGTCACCATTTCACTTTGTTGAATCATTTCAGGCATGGGTTATATATCTCATTCCCTTTCTTTCTTTTTTCTTCATTGGAGATGTTAGTGTATGCTCATCTAAAAAATAGGAGGGTTTTTGTTCTACATGAGGGCTTCATACTACTCATAATGGAGCATGTGAGAGCCTTCATCCCTATCAAGATGATTAAAGGCAAGGAGAAGGCTATCAGTGATGAATCTCTCTCAACTAGTTCAGACACCAATGTTGCTGGCAAGGAGGAATGAAATGAAGAGGACAAGGGCAGGTCTTCATCCCCTATGGTGGCCCCTTCTAAGAAGAGAAAGAAGGGGAACCTCAAGGGGAAGCACGTTGCTAAGAAGATTATTTTATAGGAGTCAGAGTCCCATTTTGTTGACAATGACGCGGATGTAGTCTTTGGGGGTTCCCAGTCTAAGGGAAATACTATGTTTAATGGGTAGGATTTTGTTGTGGATGACTATAAGGAGGAGGGCATGCTTGATAATGTTGGGGATATGGATACCAAGAAAATGCCATGAAGTACTTCCAAGCATATTGCTAAGATGAAAAATTAGGTGGCGAATGATGATTTGAAGGGTACCAAGGACCAGAGTAAGGAGAAGGGTGTTGGGGATACTACTATTGAAATTAATGACTCCCCTATTTGATAGACACCCAGTGTGGAGATTTCTGGTGGGAAGACTATGCATGAGGAGGGGGTTAATCTGAGTCCTATTAAGCCAAAGCCTCGAAAGTTGAATCTTCTCTCTAAGGATTTCTCATACTTAAATGACGATGACACTTCAATGTTCAAGCTTTTGGACATGGCTCGTACGGGGTCTACTAGCACATTCAAGCTAGCAAAGTAGACTCTACATGAATTTAATAGGGTGAATATCAAATTCAGGGGTCTGAAAGAGAATATGAAAAATATGTCAAAAGGTACTTCCTCAAATATTTTGATTGAAATACTTGTGGACTTAGAGTGTTCCTTTATGGATTTCAAGTCCCTGTGTGAGCAATGCCTCTCTAAAATGTAGGCTAATATTAATAATACCAACGTAGACATGAAGAAGCTACTACAAGTTAGCCACAATTCGATCAAGAATAGTGTTGAATCACTGGAGGTCCTCTTTTGCAAGAAAAGTGAACTAAGGGAAGATCAACTTTACTTTCTAGAGTTGATGGAGAAGGACCAAGTTTCAAAGAGGAAGGGGAAGAAGTTTGGAAAGGATGAAGCAAAAGGCCCTTGTACAAGAGGTAAGGGTAACCTGAGGAAAACCTTTGAGGAGGAGAAGAAAGAACTGATGGACATGGTCGAACTACATCGTAACCAGGAACTTGACGTGGCTAACACCTTAAAGAACATGAAATAGTGTCCCTTTTTGTGTTTTTTTATGTTTCTAACTTTTGTTGTTGGTTCTCTATTTTTTGGGTGTTGTTTTGTTGTTGGATATTGTTGATGGTTCAATGTCTTTATCTATGAGCAGTTTTTCATCTATTTAGTTGTAAAGGGTTTTGAGTCCCTTCAAAACCTATTTTTCCCTTATAATCAAAACTTCAAAGTTGGGAATGATAGTAGCAACATAATAGGCAACCATTTTCTTTCTTCACAATAGACCTTCCTCTTTATTTTTTGTACACAACACACAAACAAATCTTTCCATAACCAGTGGGAGCTCACCTCCTAGCCATATGGCTAAAATATCTCACCCCTAAGCTAGGGGAAACCCAATAGTGACAGGAATTTTGTACAACAAAACATTTTATAGCTAACACCAACATGGCAGTATTTACAACACAATACAACAATAACTTACACCAACATTCAACAAAAAAGTCACATTAACTAGTTTGGACAACACAAGAAACATAACAAAGGCTCTTCTTCAAGAGCCTTAAATGGGGGAGTAGGGACATTCAACTAAGAGGGGGTAAATAGTACAATTTCATACATATTCAACCTTACAACTCCTCATTTTTCACATAAACACATCCAACCATCCTTCCACAACCCCATCCTCCATACCACACCATCAAACCCCACACCAACATATGTAATACATAGAGTTCTTTCACATAGCCATAGATATTTTTCCTATGGGTACTCATACCCTTTCTAGTGGAACCCTAATTTTCATCATTCCACTGGTGCTATGTTCAAGCCTGTGAAATTTTATTCCTCAATATCACTAGGGTTTAGGGTTTTATCTCTTAGTTCACTTATACCCTCAATCCATTCAATGGCTTATGTTTGCTTGTTGACTGGTTGCATCAGGTCACCATTTGAATTAAGCAACATTTTATGACCCATGATGTCGTTCTTTATCAACCCTATCTTTCAAGTCACCTACTGCTCCTAGCGGGGCCCCTTCTTTATGAACAACTTATTTGCATGTGCGTTTTCACACCCTTTTAAAGTATCACTCATGGTTTATCACCAATCCCAGGTTCTATTTCAAAATGCTATACTCAACACGCGATGAGTAATGCACATCTCCCATAGCACCGTATAAGTCCATTACTATTGGTTTATTGCCCATCACAGGTTGTGCTTCACTTACTACAAGGAGACCCGTGATGAGCGATGTGATGTCTATCCTTTAGCCTTGGTTCATCACCCATCACATGATTTTTTGTTACTTTGAGAAGATTACTTGCGATGAGCGATGCATGGTTTTCAACATCTATGGGATTTCATTGCCTATTGCGTGTTGTACCCTCACATTTGGAGGGTAACACATGACCAACGATGTGGTTGAACCCTTGACCCATTGTCAGTTCTAAGGTTAATCATCGACTGGGTGTTTTATTGTTGCCGCAAGATGATAACCCGCGATGGGTGATATAGTAAATTCTTGTAACCCATCGTCAGCCCTTGCATTATCGTTGGTTGTCTCTTTACTTTCAAAGGAGAACCCACGACCGCTGATAGGTGGAGTTCCTCCTCATCACATGGGTATGGTCTATCACCAATTAAGGTGGTTTGGCAGAGGAGGAACCTACAATGGACAATGTAAAGAGGGATCTTTGGTTAAAGTCTCCCAGTGGTTAGATCAATGGTTAGTATCCCATCATTGGCCTTTGAGCCATCACTTGATGAGATTTCAAAATAGGTTCTAAATTGGCAATGGGCGATGCCTCTGGAATGTGGTTGAGATTTTCCCACGCTCAACATGATTGAAAGCGAACAAGGAAAGGATGATTGGGTAAGGATGTGGATAGACGTGTGGCCACTTTAAAGCATCTCAATGTTTCTTGGTACGGTCCGTAAAGCAAGTGGCGATTCTTAATGTGCCTCGTCGATCGAGTTTTAAATATGTGGCGATCAACGGTGGAGATATGACATGCATTAATTGAGAATTTTTTCTCACACAAGCGAGTCGAGATGGATATCAATTGTAGTTGGCTTTACATTCCTATATTTAATGAGGATTTGTTGTGGCTTGATTGAATCATTCATGCATTTACCATAGCACATAATTAATTGTTGTGACTATTGGAGAGATAATTGTAGGAGTTGTTAGCGCGAACATTGCCAAGGTGGTGGCATGGTGTCTTCTAGTATGTAAGTGTGTATACTTGCTGCATTGCTAATTGTGGTTCAACCTTTTTCTACAATTTGGGATTTGGGGTGTTTTCGCTACCTGTATGTGTGAATCTTCTAGGAATTGTGGTTTCTATTCTTCTTCATCACCAGCACTGGTTGTTGTATCCCAAGAGGATAAGTGAGCCTAGTACTCTTGTTGTGCCAACTCAGAGGTCCCGAAGGCTAAGTATGCAAGAACCAGTTGTATACGTGCCTGAGAATAAATCTCTCTCACCTAAAGTACCAATTCTTTCAATGAAGAAGAGAATTGCATGCAAGAAACATGAGAAGGTGGTTATTAGGAGCACCTATACCCTGAGAAGTGGATTTGTATCACAAAAACTGGCTGAGAAGAAAGAGAAGGGACCTCTGTTTGCGAAAGAATTAACAAGGTCTAGTTCGGGTCCTAGGGTTTGTTCAAAGAAACCCATTGCTCCTATCCTAGTCTCTAATAGCTCTTCGAGTGAAAGTGGAGGAGCTGGCCCTAGCCCTAGTCAATGCCCTGCTTCTTTGGTGCCTTATAGTGATTCATAGGATGAGATTGTTATGGAAACTCTACTCTCTGTCATAAGACCCGATGAGGGTTGTTACTCGGTAGTTGACAAGGCTGGGTAGTACTCGTTTCCTCTTCTCATGGTGTCGGGTTTTGGGTACTGTGGTGATGTGGTTTCCAGATGGCGAGTTTTGTTGGTGACTGGTTTGTGGGTTCATGCCTATGATTGCGATGGTGGTTACTCTGGTGTTGGTAAACGTGCCAATTTTGGTGATGCCTTTTAGAAGGCTTGCATTGTGGCTTTGACAAATGGTTGGAACTCATTTTTTCCTTTTTCTTTTCCCGTGATATAGCAATGATTAAGGATATAACGGTGCGGGAAATAAACCCCGATGAAATGAACTTTGAAATTAACACTAAATGTAATTACATTTTGAGCCAGATGCTTTGTTTCTCCCTTGTGTTATAAAAGGGATTTCATGGCTCAATGTAAGGGGTTTTTTCTAAAGGTTTTGAGTCCAGTATGTCTTAGGTATAAGTTGATTATAGTAAGCAAACGATAATGTTGAATGCTTGATGAATTTGTTAGCAAATTGTCTTGGGTATAAGTCATATATGTCATAATCTTAATAGGTTTTGCATAGATTACTGATATTGGGGAAAAATCCAAAGTCCAAATTGTACTCTTCTTTTGTATGTTTTCACAAATCATAAATGAAATTATCAATGATTGTTTCATCTATCATCAACTGTTCAATTGAATGTGCGGCTTTATTTCTTTGCTTTAACTCAAAGGGTTCAATAAAATGCTTAGGAAAAGTCATGGGTATGTGAGAATTTACAAGGATTTGGTAAGAATTAATGTTTTGGATAACATGAGTCTTTGCAGTGTAAAGCATTACAAAGATAGTTTAAATATATCAGAATTGGATAATTGGTGTATTATTGGTTGTTTCATATTTGACTCCATTTACCCAATTGATGAGGCACAGGTTTTTTAATTGATTGTTCAAGCAATTAAATGAATGAATCACATATCTAGCTATGGATTTGGAATCAAAACAACATTTATAAAATTCTGCCAAATCTGAAATGAATGTTTGAAGTGTATCCACATTCTTAGAAAAATAAACATTAATTCGCTCAAAGGTCTACCAAATCTTTGGTGAAGTTAGTGTGTTTGCATCAAATAAGAATGAATCTATATTGAAGTGTTCTTGAGAAGTTGATGTACCAAATGAACACAATAAGGAATACCCTCCTTGGTCCTACAGAGCCTAAAGTGTAGGAATAGAGATCTCAAAATCCTCTATTCATTGTGTTGGCCACTAGTCCTTTGTGATTTTTGAATATAAAGGTTGGCTGCCTTTTAGAAGATTCCAAGGTTAGCTAGAAAATTCACCAATATAAATGGAAACTCTGTTGGGGAGAAAAAATTTCATCCTTTGGTTGCAGATTGTTTTAGTATAGAGTCACATGGTGATAAATCTGGACATCTAGTTCAGATATTATGCAATTCTTGAACCTAATCAAAATATTTGTAGTAGCAAAGTGTCAAAATATTTGAAGGTGAATCCGTTGTTGGAGAAAACCCATAACTAGATCTACTTTGAAGATTGTTTCAATTTGTTTGAAACATAATCCTCTAAAGAAGAGGTGGCGACTTTGACTTAAAGAGCCTTAATAAAGAATATGATAAGGCTTCAGATTTGCACAGTTCAAGATCGAGGGTGAAAAGTTGCTCTAGAACTCCAGGTATTCTCATGAATCTAAGGAAATGTTATCATATTTGCAGATAATTTGTGGGAATTTTCAAGATTTAGGCCATAAATGCTTCCCAATTTGGTGAAATAGCACTAAGATAGGGAAAGGAATGATATATTTGCATAATCTTCAAGTACATTTGAAATAAATGTTGAAATCTGTCATATTCATGAATATCACATGTTGAATAGTATTATGCAAAGAAGAATTAGAGTATATACATCATAAAGGCTTACGTCTTTAAAAAGGAATTCGAGTTACCTTTTGATGATACTGACAAAACCTGCAAAGGATAGAACAAGATTTCTTGTCAAGTTGTACATCTAGAACCAAAACTGAATGTAATCACACATGATGAGTACCCCCTATCATATCAAAGGAATTTCAGTATTGAAAGGTATATGGCCATAAATTTCAATAATATTTGTGGTTTTCCAAGCATTTTTCCACCTAAGATTAGGGACAAAATTCCAAAATTTAATGGAGAACAATTTGAGTTACCAAGTAAGCACGTGCAAGAGTTTGGGGATTTAATGGGAGATTATGAGATATATTATGAAGATGTGATTATGAAATTTTTTGTACAGTCCTTGAAGGGGGATGCAAGAGATTGGTTCTCTTTCTTACCATTGTCCTCTATATACTCTTGGAATAAATTTAAGATAATTTTTATGGAAAAATTTGGTGAAAGGGTATATCCAAGTGTGGTGAGAAAAAACTTTTTGGAAATTCATAAAAATAAAGATGAGTTACTCCCCACATTCAATCTTCGATTTGGAAAGACAATATGAGAGATCCTTGAAAATATCAGACCAAATGATGTTGAATGTTTGGTTGTGTACTTGGGAGCCTTTGAAAAAAAAATGAGTTACCTATTAAGAGACAAGGGGCCTGCAACATTACACCAAGCATATCAAAGTGCTATAGATATTGAGAATAATTTGAAGTACTCAATAATGAAAGGGCATAAGGATGTGAGTGTTGGTCCTCTTAGTATACCTCATGCAAATAAAACTCATGAATCAGGTAATAGAATAATTTGTCAGAGTGATAATGCTTCTGATGTGTTGATTTACCCATTATCACAACATGCAAACTATGATAAACCTCGAGCTAATAGCATGAAGAGTTTAAGCAATGTTGTCCAAAAGTCTTCTATTGACAATTTGTATAGAATGCAGAGGTTCAAGAAAGAATCACCATATGAACTATTTGTGAGATTTTTGGATGCTCTGATAGAATTTCCTCTCGCTTTCAGACTTGAAGATTTAGACTGCACTGATTTGTTTTGTGAAATTTATGAATCTGGGTTGGGTGCTTTGCACAAAGAATTGAGGCCCCATAGTTTGGATCAAATACCTGACTGGATAAAGGTTATGGAATCTATCAGATATGAATGTGCACGAAGTATGGATTCCCAAGATAAAGACAATAATTATTCTTTTGCAAAGAGTTAAGAAACAGAGCAACATGGTATTGTTGAAGAGAAAAATACATGGGACAATGATAAAGTAAATATGTATGAATGCCTTTTTATGATGTTTCAGGAAAGGGGGAGTCAAGAGATATGTCTGATATCACTCCATGTCATGTTTTGATTGATGAAAATGATACTAATATATATGATATTTCATAAAAAATTAATAATCAAGACAGTGAAGATAGAAGTTTAGGAGTTCACTTTGAAGAATCTGAGCATGGTTTATGTTGTGGTGAGTCTTCTAGTGATGAGGAGTATAATGATAGCCAATGTCATTATCTTTCTGATACTTGTAAATGTTCCTGTAAGGATGATATAGAAGTGTTTTATCCACCTAGAGAATGCAGTGATATGAATTTTGATGAGATCACTTGTCCCTTAGTGGATGATCAAATTTTACTTAGTGTAAATTTGGAATGTGATGAAGGTTTGTCATCAATGTAGTATATCAATTCCGTGAACAATTAAGAGCTTGAAGATAAGCACATGTGTATTCAACATGTTGGCACTGAGTGTGAAGTTAAAAATAATGAACATGCTTCTGACCCTATTGTTCTTGATTGTTTGCATGAAGTAGAGGTAGAGTCAAATACACATGAAGAGGAGTATAAGGTGCTTGTAGATAGTAAAAAAAATTCATTATCAAATAAGCCTATAGCATGTTATTACAAGCACATGGATTTTGAATTAATGTCATCACACACTAATAATGTTGATACCCTTGCAAACCTATCTGATAATGAATTCTTAGAAAGTGAGTTGAAGGGGTTAAATATTGATGATGTGGGTAGAATGAAGAGTTCATCTGTATATTCCTCTAGTAACTGTAGTGATTCTAAATATAATGATGATATGGAAGATTTTTAATTTCATATTGAGAAGGTAGGGATTTCCATGACAACAATGAAGTTGTGGGAAAACCCTTTATATGATGAACCCTTATCAGAATGGGAAACAATAGATAATGGATCCTACTGGTGCAGAAATAATCCCCTCTTTGTCGAAGAATCTGATGAGTACATGGCAGGTGATACTTACACATATGAAGAGTATGATACAATTGAAATAGTAGGGAGTGGAGAAGATCTTGAAAATGAAGGTAACCACATTGAGGGCAGTGCTAATGTTGATGAGAGACAGTTTGTTGAATTTATAGATTATGTAAATGTTACAGGATTGTGTGATTCATATGAAAGGGAACATAGGGGTATAAATGGAATCAAGCAGGATGATAGTCAGTATGAGTGTGCACTTGAATATTTTGCAGAAGCTCCATATCTTATGCATCTTATCATGGGATTGCTTCCGGCTAAAGAAATGGACACTTGGGTGGGGAAAATTGTTGATTCTCCTATGCTTGCATTCCATTCATTGAATATTTTGGAAGAAATTGGATATTGCATATAGGATGTTCTTGAACACCTTCAGCTTGGTGAACAGATTGAAGGTAATGTCACCATCTATGATCAGGTGGAATATAAAAGTTTTAATTTTCTAATATATCTGAATGAGCTTATAATACAACAAGGTAATGAGCAAAACAACTCCATGATAAGTGGGATGGACGAGGTTAGCTATGGTGAAGTTAGGTCCTTAGAAGTGCACAATGCAGATCTTCATCCATTGAGATCAAAGCATAATAGGGTATTTGATAGAGGAAAGATCTCCTTTTAATCTTTGGGGGGCCATCAGGCCTCCAATTGAGAAAATAAAGCTAATAAAGTGGGTGAGAAGGCTTCAATAATGAGAAAGGAGGGTTATATTCAACATCCCCATTGCTATGCTCATTTCCCCTTGATGGTCTACTTCAACCAAAGATTTTGGATTCTTGCTATGCCTACAAGAGCCATACATCCCCAGTTGGAGCCACTACTAGAACCCTAATTTTCATTGTTCCACTGGTGCTATGTTCAAGCCTGTGAAATTTTATTCCTTAATATCACTAGGGTTTAGGGTTTTATCGTTTAGTTCACTTATACCATCAATCCATTCATTGGCTTATGTTTGCTTGTTGACCAGCTGCATTAGGTCACCATCTAAATTAAGTGGCATTTTATGACCCTTGATATCGTTCTTTACTGACCCTATCTTTCAAGTCACCTGCTACACCTAAGAGGGCCCCTTCTTTATGAACAACTTATTTGCACGTGTGTTTTCACACCCTTTTAAATTATCACTCACGATTTATCACCCATCCCAAGTTCTATTTCAAAATATTATACTCAACACGTGATGAGAGATGCACTTCTCCCATAGCACCGTATAAGTCCATTACTATTGGTTTATTGCTTGTTGTAGGTTGCGCTTCACTTACTGCAAGGAGCGATGTGACGTCTATCCTTTAGCCTTGGTTTATCTCCCATTGCATGATTTGTTGTTACTTTGAGAAGGCTACCTATGATGAGTGATGCATAGTTTTCAACATCTATGGGCTTTCATCACCTATCGTGTGTTGTACCCTCATGTTTGGAGGGTAACATGTGACCAATGACGCGGTTGAACCCTTGACCCATCGTCGATACCGAGGTTAATTATTGGTGGGGTGTTTTATTGTTACCGCAGGATGATAACCCACAATGGGCAATGCAGTTAATTCTTGTAACCCATTGCCAACCCTTGCATTGTTGTTGGTTGTCTCTTGCCTTTCAAAGGAGAACCCACGACCACCGACGGGTGGAGTTCCTCCACATTGCATGGGTATGGTCTATCACTAGTTAAGGTAGTCTGGCAAAGGAGGAACCCGTGATGGATGATGTAAAATAGGGATCTTTGGTTAAAGTCTATTGGTGGTCATATCAATGGTTAGTAGCTCATAGCTGGCCTTCGAGCCATCACTTGATGACATTTCAAAATGGGTTCTACATTGGTGATGGGCGATGCCTCTGGAATGTGGTTGGGATTTTCCCATGCTCAAGATGATCGATGACGAACAAGGCAAGGATGATTGGGTAAGGATGCAGATGGACATGTGGCCGCTTTAAAGCATCTCCTCATTGTTTCTTGGTACGGTCTATAAAGCAAGTGGCGATTCTTAATGTTCCTCGTCAATCAAGTTTTAAATCTATGACAATCAATGGTGGAGATATGACATGCAATATTTGAGATTTATGCTCACACAAGAAAGCCGAGATGGATTGTAATTGTAGCTGGCTTTACATTCCTATATTTAATGAGGATTTGTTGTGGCTTGATTGAATCATTCGTGCATTTTCCATAGCACAAAATTAATTATTGTGACTGTTGGAGAGATAATTGCAGGAGTTGTTAGCGCAAACATTTTCAAGGTGGTGGCATGGTGTCCTCTAGTATGTAAGCATGTATACGTGTTGCATTGCTAATTGCGGTTCAATTTTTTTCCACAATTTGGGATTTGGGGTGTTTTCACTGCCTATACATGTGAATATTTGGGGAATTGTGGTTTATGTTCTTCATCACTGGCACTGGTTGTTATTGTATCCCAAGAAGATAAGAAAGGCTAGTACTCTTGTTGCACTAGTTTGGAGGTCCCGAAGGTTGAGTATGCAAGAACTAGTTGCATACATGCCTAAGAATAAATCTCTCCCAGCTAAAGTACCAATTGTTCTAAAGATGAAGAGAAGTGCACACAAGAAACATGAGAAGGTGGTTGTTAGGAGCACCTATACCCTAAGAAGCAGAGTTGTATAACAGAAATTGGTTGAGAAGAAAGAGAAGGGACCTCTATTTGTGAAAGAATTAATGAGGTCTAGTTTGGGTCCTAGGGTTTGTTCAGAGAAACCCATTGCTCCTATCCTGGTCTCTGATAGCTCTTCGAGTGAAAGTGGAGGAGTTGACCCTGGCCCTAGTCAATGCCCTACTTCTTTGGTGCCTTATAGTGATTCAGAGGATGAGATTGTTATGGAAACTCCACTCTTTGTCATAATACTTGATGAGGGTTGTTACTCAATAGCTAACAAGGCTAGATAGTACCTATGTCCTCTTCTCATGGTGTTGGGCTTTGGGTACTATGGTGATGTGGTTTCTAGGTGGCGAGTTCTATTGATTCATTTTGTTGGTGACTGGTTTGTAGGTTCATGCCTATGATTGCAATGGTGGTTACTCCAATGTTGGTAAACGTGCCAATTTATGTGATGCCTTTTGGAAGGCTTGCGTGGTAGCTTCGACAAATGGTTGGTGCTCCTTTTTTTCCTTTTTCTTTTCCCGTGATATAGGAATGACTAAGGATATAATGATGTGGGAAATCAACCCGATGAAATGAACTTTGAAATTAACACTAAATGTAATTACATTTTGAGTCAGATGCTTTGTTGCTCCCTTGTGTTATAAAAGGGATTTCATGGCTTAGTGTAAGGGGTTTTGTCTGAATGTTTTGAGTCTAGTATATCTTAGGTAAAATCTTATTATAGTAAGCAAACGATAATGTTGAATGCTTGATGAATTTGCTGGAAAATTTTCTTGGGTATAAGTCATATATGTGATAATCTTAATAGGTTTTTCATAGATTATTGGTATCGGGGAAAAATCCAAAGTCCAAATCGTATACTCTCCTTTTGTATGTTTTCACAAATCATAAATGAAATTATCAATGATTGTTTCATCTATCATCAATTGTTCAATTGAATGTGTGGCTTTATTTCTTTGCTTTAACTCGAATGGTTAAATAAAATTCTTAGGAAAAGTCACAAGCATGTGAGAATTTACAGGGATTTGGTAAGAAGTAATGTTTTGGATAACATGAGTATTTGCAGTGTAAAGCATTACAAAGATAGTTTAAATATATCAGAATTGGATAATCAGTGTATTACTAGTTGTTTCATATTTGACTCCATTTACCCAATTGATGAGGCATTGGTTTGTTTATTGACTGTTCAAGCAATTAAATGAATGAATCACATATCTAGCTATGGATTCAAAATCATAACAACATTTATAGAATTATGCCAAATCTGAAATGTATGTTTGAAGTGTATCCACACTCTTAGTAAAATAAACATTAATTCGCTCAAAGGTCTACCAAATCTTTGGCAAAGTTAGTGTGTTTGCATCAAATAAGAATGAATTTGTATTGAAGTTTTCTTGAGAACTTTATGTACCAAATGAACACAATAAGGAATACCCTCCTTGGTCCTACAGAGCCTAAAGTGTAGGAATAGAGATCTCAAAATCCTCTATTTGTTGTGTTGGCCACTAGTCCTTGGTGACTTTTGAATATAAAGGTTGGATTCCTTTTAGAAGATTCCAAGGTTAGTTGGAAAAATCACCAACACTTTCAATAAACCCCCTCTAAGGAAATCTCACCTACTCATACCCCAAACATGAAGAAAGACTCCCAATCTATGGTAAGTTTTCTTCTTCACAACAAGACCACACACACAAAAAAACCCAGCAAAACAAACAAAATCCATACCATCAAAACAATGTATTTACACATAACTCATAAGAAGCTTAGAAGGAGGCATACCAACCTATTTTCAACCCTCAAATTGGAAATGAAAGTTGTAGAAAATAGCAACAACTCCCCAATATTCTCTTCTTCCTAATCTTCTACACTCTCCTCAAGATTGATTGCAAAACAAGAAGAATGAATCAATCCCAATACCCCAAACTTAAAAAAAAACCAACATCCCAACAAAAATCCCTAATCCTTCATCTTCAGTTGTGAAGTGGACAAGTGTCACCTTCACAATTGATCTCCCTCAACTCCACCCTTCACACTTTTGATGTTAGGGTTCTCTGAGCATGTTTGAAAGACATTAACCAAATTTTAATTTCGTCACAACCAAAAGTGACTCCAAAAAGAGGGTCATATGACTCCAAAATCAACATTTTAACCCATAAAATTATTCCCAAGTCCTAGCTTTATGACTTAGGGTCATGAAACCTCATTAATACTCAAATAAAACACATTAAATCAACATTTAAACTTAGACTTATTATGCAACCACATTCAATTCACACAAGACCTTGCACTTAACATTAAAAAAACAACCTTACTAGCAATCAATGCACACTATCCACATTACATAGAAATCATGGCATATAAGACCTTTTAACCTCTCCAAATAGGTTAGGTCAGCTTCACAAGTATGCATATTTGTCACCTTGGGTCTAATGGTCATGGACTAAACCTACACACTCAATTGTAATTGTTAATCCATAATTCATAATAAAATCGAAGCATGAAATGTACAACATGATATCTCTATATTAACATTTCAAAGTTAAGCATCTCATTACATCCATTCATCCCATATCACAAATATCATAACATTAATAAAATCAATCTTCAAAGATAATAGAATATGAATGCACTACATGTGGTATCCATCATAATCCGTCTAATCATATAATCATTCCCTCATAAAATAGCAAATAAGAATATCACTAGATTAGTTCAATCAACTGCATAATACCACAAAACCATATCAATAAGGATAACATACATGCATGAATATAATGTATCTATGGTAACATCAAAGTATGTCAAAGTCAAAATTCATGATATCGAAACATCCATAATAAAAAATTGTCTATGCAATTGCACCAAATCACATAATTCATATAAATCCCTAGTACAAAAAAATATAGGTCTCACAGCAATGGGGGGTGGTATACTAGCTGCCACCTTGCCACCAAAGTTGTTGTCATTGAGCAACGCCACCATTGCTAGTGCGCAATGTTATAAAATATATTTTTTTATTTTTTTAAATCTAACTCGACAGTCACATTGGAGACCTGCATGGCTAGTGCCCAAGCTCTTAAATTTTTTCCCCTTAAGCCCTAATAGGGCAATTCTTTTCCACAGAGCATAACTTTTCGCCTAGGTGTCAAAAATTTGAAAATGAGATATTGATGGAGAGTTGGTTATGAGAACTTCACAATGGTGTAAGAATTTTTTTTAGATTTTTCCTTAGGTGAATTTTATTGATGGTTGAAGTCATATTTTCCTTTTTGAACTCCAAGCTCATATCTGTTTACCACAATCTTCGATTTTCATGATTCTTGTAGCATTAAAAAGGTGTTAAGGAGCTCTACATTTCTATCCAAACATTTTTTCCAGATTCAAACCCAAGTATCTTTTATTCTTGAATTTGTACAATTTGAATTTTGGTTGATTACTTGGACATAATGCAACCTGGAGAAGCTTTGTCCACTTGGGAAGGCTTTATTTTCAGTGTAGATCATATTGGGAAAGGTTACTTTTAGTTTGAGGATCTCATCCTAAAACATTGTTATAATTTTTCCATCTTTGATCCATCTTGGTATTTTAAATCTAGAATATATTGTGGCATTTTAAACACACTACATATAAAGTTCCACATCATATTATTGGGGGGATTCTTGATTGATTTCTTTGGGGGGTCTCTTGGTGCATTTTTTTGATCTATTTGCTTGTGCTCTTCTCATTTTCATGGATCATTCTAAGGTTCCTTTGCTAACATTATATAATTATTTAGCATGGCATCAAAATACATGGAGTATACTAATGAATGAAGGTCACTCTCTATATGTTGAAAATAAGCTACCTGAACCTAAAGATGATGAGAAAAAGATAAAATGGATGATTGAAGATACTGAAGCTCTTGGATGCCTTTGTAAAATGGTTTTTTTAAGATTTATTGTTTCAAATTGAATCTTGTAAGAATTCTCATGAGGCTTGGGAAAAATTTAAAATAACATATGGTTCTACAAATGAAGTAAGAGGCTATCAAATTGATAATGAACTAATGAGCCTTGATCCTAATAACTTTGACAACATCCATGACTACATCACTAAGGTTAATTATCTGAAAGAGCAATGCAAAGCATGTGGAATTGATAAGAATGGCATTCAGTTGGTCTACAATATAATAAACAAACTTGGTCCTGATTATGTTGCTTTTGGTTGTAGCTTTCATACTCATATATTGACTATGCGGTCTACATATACTACACCTCCATTTGCATCTTTTTTTGAGATGTTAATACATGAGCAACAAAAGCTTATCTCGATGGGCTTCACAAATATCAAGCATTGTTGGCTAGTCAGGTGAAAGAATAAGAAAATATTGATAAGAAATAAAATAAATCTAAGAACAATCCACATTTAGATCAACCAAAGAATAAATCCTCTTCCAAAAATAAATCATCTAAGAAGGAGAAGTTTACCTATTCATATTGCAAGAAGCTTGGGCATGATGAACATTCTTGTTATATGAAGGACCTTGATGAGTTGAATCATCTTCTTAAAAATAATCAAATTGATTTTCCTTATAGAATATTTGAGTCGCCTTCTTCTTCAAAATAGTCTAAAAAGGATAAGAATTGAACTGCTATAGGTAAAGCTTTTTGTGATTTTTCAGGTCATGGATCAAGGAGATGGCTTCTAGATTCAAGAGCATTTCATCATATGGTATCTTTATAGTCTATATTCTCTTCTTTTAATCCTTGTACCATGTCTTCTATTTTGATGGGAAACAATACATACATGAGTGTAATTGGGAAGGGGTCTATTAATTTTAGGGAAGGCACCTTCAATGATGTTTTGTGTGTACCTCATTTGTCAAACAATCTTCTTTCCATTTATTAGATTGTGCATGGTGGAGATGGGAGGACTATGGAGTTCACTCCTGATTTAGTCATCATTTGAGATTTGGAGAGTAGAGATATTCTTGCTACTGGGATGGTTGATCATTCATCTCAGTTGTATACCTTTGTAAATTTTTCTTCTGATGGTGACATTGTTCCTTCACTTGTTAATCACACTTATAGTGTGAACCATGATTCATAGGAGGCATTTGGCTTCTTGAACTTGGGAGTTCTCACATCATATCCCATTCTTGAGCCTTGCATTTCATCTCCTCAATTTTCTATTGCATTTGATGATGCTCATATTGGTGCAGTGTTGGCCTCTTGTGATTCAATGCAACAAGATCTACACATCTTCCAGCTACATCTACATGGGATGAGCACTTGATAAATATTGGTGGGTTGTTTGTTGAGTCCCACATTTCATATATGGGAGACACCATTGATTTCATACATCTTCTCTTTGATGGAGATGATTCTTCTTCAGTTGTTGTGAGGGAATTCCCTAACCCTGTTGTTCGTTCTCTACATGATCACTCTTTGTAGCTTTTCGTGAGTGTGGATACTTTTGGACAACATTTGGAGGAGTAATATTTATCTTTAGAGGAGGAATCTTTGTCTTTGGAATGTGTTCTACATTTGTCTCTAGGAGATTTTGGATTGACATCTTTAGTTGTGCGGCCTAGAACACTTGTTTTGAGTGTGTCAACTTTTAGCTTGATATGGAGACACTTGAGTGTAGTTCAAAGACATCAAATATCATTCTTCTTCCCATATATTCCTTTTAGAAATGGGAAAATATCCTGCATATCATCCTAGTTTTGTTTCTTCCTAAGGGGAGGACTATTGTTCAACAAGATTGGACCATCTTCAAAATTCAATATCAAGCTTCTACCACAGTAGGAGACTCACCATTGGGAGGGAGGGGCTACTTGGTATCTTCTCTTCTCTCTTATGGGTCATAGGTCTTTCTCGAATGGGTTTTTGTACTCTCATGCATCATTGAAAGTATTTTGTATTTCATCTCTCTTTTATGAAGGATTTTTGTCCCACTGGGTTTTCTCCTTTTCTCTGTTTGTGAGAGATTGCATTACATATGTACATGGGTACCTAACATTTCCTTGTAGCCAAGACTCATCTTTTCATCTTTGCATAATAATTGACTCCCTAAGTTATACTTAAGGGTGGGTGTTGGTGAAAATAGGTGTTTTACCTATCTAGGTCCTATTTACATGTTAAGTCCACTTAGGTCCTAGGATGGAATCTTTCTAGTCAGCATTAATTAGGAGGGAATATTTCTATTTAAGCATTAGTTTTCACTTATATTTTGACATTTAATGTTTGTATCCTAAGTCATTTAATATTTATTGGGGTAGTTATCTCATTATATCTAGGATTAAGACACATGTCAAGATCTTATCTAATCCTATCCCAAATTTTTCCTTTATAAGCAAGGCATCATTTGTACATCCTCAAAAATTTAGTTCAATTCTAAGTCCAATATATCATTGCAATCTTGAGTATTGCATATTGGCCATATCTTACATCCATTATTGTAAATCTATGGGTGAAATCATAATATTGTGTCTCACTTTTTAGCGCAGATGGATATTTACATCAACATTTTTAATTGAATCTTCACCTTCTGAGACCTATAGTGGCTAAACCATTAAGAATCTGAAGATGATGCAAACTAGTGATTTGTGGCAATTTATGTGTGTGTGTGTGTATATATATATATGAAATAAATCATGAATCTTTCAACATCTCCTTTAATAACTAGTTTTAAATAGTAAACAACATTTTCAGAAAGTAACGTTTATGTCGTCAAACATAATTTTTTTTCTAGAAAGGATAAAATTCTAATTTGTAAAATATAGATTCTTAACATCAATATCTAGGGGAAGGATATTTTTTCATAATTTTTTGTTACATTTTTTTTTAATTAATTTTTGAAATAAGTTTATGTCGTCAAACATAACTTGTTTATATATTGAAATCCAATTTTTTTTGTGAAACAAGGACATCAATACCTACCTGCAAAGGTATTTTTTGAATTTTTTTTTGACAATGGTTCAATATTTTTCCACCTTTGTAGAATGAAGAACTTGATGTTTGGTGAAAAACCTATATGTTCAGTAAAAATTGAAAATCAAATACATGATACTATGAAAACATATCAAAACTATACTTGTTGGAAAGATCATTTCGAGGGCTACGATCTTGCAAAATTAATTTCTAAATGACTTTATCTAATCCATCTAAAGGTAAAAAAAAAAGTTTTTTTGGCTAGCATTTTGATAGGTGCAAAGGAGACTCCATTGTGGGTATGATTTAATGCTAGAGGGGTTTTATCTAAGGGGGTTTGATCTAATGGGGTCTTATCTAACCCTCTTTAATTAAAACCCTTTAGATGGAACCTCTCAAGGCTTAAATATTCATTAGTTTTTTTTTTTTTAAATAAGTGATTTTAGGAAAAAATTAGGATGTCCCAAAAGTGAGAGACACTATTGTGGCAGCACCCCTTTGTTCTTGATTTTCCCTCTTGTAGAAGGTTATTGGTTTTTCTAGGTGATCATGGAGGCTTGAGTCCTTGAGTGACTCTAACAATCGTGTGAGTCGGTACATAGCCCTTTCTAGGGTCTAGTTTCCCCAGACATTTCTTCGTCGACTTCCACCTACTCAGGTGAAACAAGGATGGAAACCTAATAAAAAATTTACTTAGCAAACACACTCCAAGGAGGTGTTGATGTTGAGTTTGATTAAAAATACTTTCATGTTTACCCATAACCTAATTTTATTTCACCTCAATTCATTGGTTATCGGCTTATTCTCTTGGGTACCTAATACTCAGTTCTTAAGAAATTTTAATTAATCAATTTAAGATTTATTTACTCACTAATCTAATAAGGTTAACATGTCTAACTATATCTAGTTTAGTCAACCATGATGACTATATGATCAACATATCAATAAATCATAACCTTAAGTATTCAACTGAAGAAATTTTACTTAAGGTAACAACTTAATGTTATTTGGAAGTGTTCTTCTAGAATTTCAAATCTACTTATTTATTTTTCAAGGAAGCTTCTTAAATCTCTCTTTAACTTAATTCTTACTAACTTTTAATCAATCGAGATGATTAAGAGACCTTAATCATTCTATAAAAGGAGTTAATTAAGACTAACATTAACAACTTAATAACTAAAAAAAATCTAGAACCCATAACTATAATGATATCACTTACTAACTATGTGCAATATCTTGATAGCTATGCAACAATATAACCAACATGAAAATCCTATGATAACTATGTTAATTCAAATGATAACTTATCTTATGATAAAATAAATTATCAACGAGAACATTATGTACTCACCTTTTCGCTAAATAAATGACCTACACAAATGCTCGGTCATTAGTTATTCCTATCATACTTGGGGCAATATCTCCTTCATATTTATTATATTTATAATTATCTAATTGAAGTAATTCTACAAAAATTCATAACAAATAGTTTGATATTGATATGGAAGAATTTCTTAAGAAACCTTATCACTAACCTTAGTAAATTTTAGGAGATTGAAAGAATTATTAAAAGATAACAATTTTGTAAACCATGTAATAGAACTTGAATAAAATATTTGTAATCAAGTGAAAGGAGAAAAAAGCATAGGATGTGTAGCATTTACTTAATTGAATCCTATAAGATGATAATGGATAAGGAAGTAACTTTTTAGATGCCAATTCACCTTGTGTGTTAGGTTTAAATATACTTCACATGTGGTCCTTGGTTCTACTTCTTCAATGATATATCAATTGAAGATATTGACACTTGTCTTCCTTCAGGTTTCCCCATCTCATCTTAAATCTTTCATGTTCACAGATGTTAGACTTAAATCTCAATAAGTATAACTCTAAAGTTTTCATCATTTCCAAGGAATGAACTTACACTTGGGTTAATGATTTGTTAAGACCCAGGCCAATTTGGAGCTGAATATTCAGGTTAAAAGTTGGCAGGAGATTTGTGTTGCCATGATCTGTGGTAATCAGAAGGAGTGGGCCATTAAAGGAAAGTTAAAACCATGAATGTAATGTTGGACAAGCTGGTTAATGATGTTGATCGAATGGGGGTTTCTCATGAGGAAAGGATTTCCTCTTTGGAAATGTAGGTCAATAAAAGTTTAGAGGATTGTGTTGCCAATCTTGAGGAGAGAACTGGTAAGTTGATGGAGGACTTAAGAATGGTGGTTAATGTCAGCAATAATTCTCTTAAGACCATAGCTAGGGGTCTCTCTGTTTTAAACGAAAAAGCTCTTAATTGGATGGGTAAACCTCTGGACTTGGGTGAGTTAGAGAAAGTGATTGAGGAAATCAATAGCCTGAACTAGGAGGATAAAGCTGAGGAGTCTACTCCAGTGTTGGAGAAAGATGTGAATGTTGGGTCATACCTTAGGACTAGGAGCAAAACAAAAGAGAGAGCGGTTGTCTCTATGGATGAAATCAAAGAGGTTGTAGATATGCAGGGGGAGGTCATCAAGGAGAATATGGCCTTGGTGAACGTTTTGGAAAAAATGTTATAGCTGGCGCATTCCTTTTTGCTAGATCAGGTGGGTTGCTGATGTTTTTGCTCTTTTTTTGCTTATGGGTTCCTATTGTTTTATCTTTTGTCAACTTTTTGTTTTTTTGGGTTGCTGGTTTTAATTGCTTAGTCTTTTTGGTAGCTTTTCGTCCTTGTTAAGGGTTTCAGGGCCCCTTCAAAACCTGATTTTCCATATCAAAAATAAAATAAAAATCTAAACATAAAATCCTATGTAGTAATCAAGGTATAGGTACCCTTATTAATCATTCAAATTCCAACATACCACTTCCTTCCATACATATTTGATAACATAAGGATAGATAAAACTGTAGCTTAATAATTCACTAATTTAGAATACTTAATGAATATCAAACATGGTGAATGAGTCAGTCTAGTTAAATATTAATTTGCAACTCATGCAATTAATAAAAACTACATAGATATGAAAATTAAACTATCAAAATGATATCAGTACCGCAAGGTGGTATCCACTCAACAATTATGGCAACTAAGTATTATCTAGGATGACTATAAAATTGATGATAATAACTTAAATAAATGAATAAATAAAATTTTATTCAAGTGAATTAATCCAACTAATAAAAATATCATGATACAACATTACTAAGAAAAAAAAGATCAATGATTATTCTCAATTACTATCTTGGCATATAAGGAATGACAATATGAAAAATATTGATATGAGTGAACAATATATGAATCAAGTACGACAAAGATTATTTAGATTGATAGAACCTATCAATTTACTAAAGAGATGACTATTCTACTAGAAATGATAGTGTCTTTTTAACAATATAATATATCATCTATCCTAAAACTAACAATACACTACTACCAAAATATGTAACATTTGATTATTTTTTAAACACGAAGGAATGAATAAACAATAAATGCACAAGTTATTTCAAGGGAACAATAATCTAGTAATGAGCATACCTTCTAAATTTGGTTTGCAACAAAATTTAGTAAAGACACTAACAAATATTTTTCAAAAGAAATCTATACAACCTTATCAACTATTAAGATTTTCCTATACTCAATTTGTCTATTGATCCCTTGGTTTTATAAGGTTTTTTCTCCAAAACTAAGATTCGGTGTAAAATTGATCTAATGATAATCTCATTTCAGGTTACAATTTAAATTGAGGATTAAGGCAATCATCTTGCCCTTTTATGAAATCTTAAGGAGATTGTCAAATTTGATATACGTAATACATGACTAATAATGTTCAATTTAATAACATAATAATAGTTGAATATTGTATTATCTTCGTATTTCTAATCAAACATGTTATTCACTAATTCATTTGGATATTTATATTTTTAAATAAGGAGAGGATTGGGACCTATGTCAATAGGAGGTAAAACCATTTATCGATCAACAAATATTTGTACTAATGATTCACAAGATAATTATATTCTTCACAAACAACTACAAGTAAAAATATATCTTATTTTGGAAGATAGTTATATGATTTTCTAATAATTGAACTATTTATAAAGTTCTTAAGTGGAATAATTAACAATCACTCTAAAATTATAAGATCCATATAAAATCCCAATTTAAGTTATCACCATTATATGTCTATAGGTTGAGAATTACTTGTAAGGATTAGTACAAATTTTATTTTATTTTCTAGTTCCAAAATCAGTTAGTTCCTAATGTTTTTGTTAGGTATGATTATTATTCTAACCCTTTAAAATTGATACAATGATTCCTCATATAGATTTCACGTTCTAATGTTCCAGCTAATTGTAAAAGTTTGATAGAGTTAGCTCTATAAACCTTGTCCTACCAATTATTGAAAGAAGGCATACCTACAATATTCACATGGGCCAAAAACCTTCCAATATATATATATATTTTTAATTTGTCCATTTTTTCTAGTTCATTCAATGCAAATATTTAAAATAACCCCAAAATTTTCAATGACTCTAAAACTAGTTTCTCTATGCTCTTTCTCCAATTTAATTTTATTGAGAAATAAAAAATATTTTTGAAAACCTTAACATCAAGTTGTCTCTGGTTTCTTTGGCCCCACAAAAACATCCACACAAAAAGGGGAAGTTATGCTAAGTGAAAAGCAAATAGAGCATTATCCTATACTTACAATTCATGGGTATTTACATATATCTTACTACACATTACAGTGTATAAAATACCATGTTCTCCTAAGGACGGTCAAGTTGATCAGTCCTCCAAAGTTAGCAAGATGTAAATCTAATAACTAATTTTCTCATAGAAGTTAATACACATTTTCTAAGAGTCTCCTTGTCTAATACCACTAACCATGAAGTTGTTATTTCTACTAATGTAAAATGAGTCATATTTTTAAAGGTCCTTATGGTGGTTAGGTTTATAATTTCATATACATACATTATTAATGTTTGATTTGAACTTCACAATTATCTAAACCTATGTTTTCTTTGATGACCGAATAATTCTCACATTAAAAATGATAACTTGATGTCTAAATATAACAATAATAAATTGTAAATGTAATATTTTTACTTATTGATTAAATAATTGGTATGGGTTGTACAAAATTATTGGACTAATATCAATTGAGATCCATTATTCAAATTTTACCATTAAGAAAATCTAACATACTTTGGAACTATGAACTTATATATTTTGACACAAATAACTAGGATGAAATAGAGTATAATATAGCTCACAAAACCTATTAATATAATTAAGATGATTTGTAATAAGGCCATGAAAAAAATCAAGATAGTCTTCCTTAATTCTCTACTTATGGAAATCATTTTCCCTTGTGCAAGCTACCATTGATCAAAATATACTTTGTCATGCTCAATCATAATTGAGCCATGGAGATGTCATATTTAAAATAGTTTCATGCTAACAAAATCTAATCTAGATTGACTTGCCACACTAAGTAGTGACCCATGAACATGCACATAGATGATTGTAGTTACCACTATCTTGGAAACTTAAATTTTGAAGGGTTGGTAAGAGGGTCAAATTTAACATCTAGTTATACAAGGTAGAGACAAGGAAATAAAGTTGTATAAGAAATTGGATCTATGAACATACTTATGGTTCACCCCTTTCTTAACATACCTATTAAGAGATTTTATGCATAGTAATCATACTCAACCACCTTTGTCATTGGTTTCTTGTTGATCTTGTAGTCTAGTTCATGAGATAGAGAATGGAAAGTTTTCACTTGAGAAGAAAAGGGTTTTTGTGGGGTTTCGCTATCTTAATGTGGCAACAATTTCAAAGGAAGATTTTTTTTAAGAAATGTGATGAAGCTATTAACAAGGTCAATGATAATGACATGACCCTTGATTCCCACTTTCCATGAATTTTATTTTATGAAATGTAAGGGGTCTAACATATCCCAAAATGGAATGCATCATGTGGGACATTTTTCAACCATTTGTTAACCTTAATGTGTTTTGTTTATAGGAGTTAAAAATTGTGGGTTCACACTTTCTATAGTTTGTAGTGTCATCCATCCAAAAATTCACTTTTTACATAGTGATCATGAATTTGGATGTGACAAATTTTTCATTCTCATTTTTCTTAGGTGGTAGCCAACCATGGTGGCTCATGGATGTGACCTCATTAATCATGTATCACGGTTCCTTTCCAACATGAATAACCACCCCATTGGGGTTTTTGACATTTAAGCTACCAATGGTGTTGAAAGATCTCTTCTTTGGTGTTAGATTAAGAAGTCATTGTCAAAAACCTCTTGGATCATGTGTTGAAATTTTAGTATGGTTGAGCTAGTATTTGATAAATGTAGCCACTTGTCTATGTGTTGGATAGCTAATGAGCAAGAAGGTTAGTATTATATGCACAATAATTTATCTTTTCAATCTTAATAGTGACCATTATCACCCTAATTATCCATGATAGATGTATATATACAAAGAATTCTTAAATGCCTTAATAGGACCATGTTGTCCAATTAGCCTATCTTCTACTTTTCCAATTGTTATCAATTACCAATAGATCCCTTGTTAAATTTTTTCATTTTGTATGAATTTACAATCCAATTGTATATTGAAAGGAAAATTATGGGGCTCAAGGCACTAAATATATAGATCTATTAGAAGATGTTATATTGAGCCATCAACACATATTGGCTCACATCCTTTGCATTTGGAATATTGATCCAAGGCCTAACCCTAGGATTGGATAAATCTAATAGTGGAATGATTGTACATTAAGCATATGACTCTTTATTTGTGAATCTATAGCCAATAACTAGTGTTTTTTGTTGATGCTCATATATAGCCACCACCTTACAACTCCACCATGCCACTACCAAACTAGAGGTGTTGCCATTTTTCCTGTCTTTGTAGTTGCATGTGTCTTAACTTCACTAGTAGAAATAAATTAAAAATAATCATACACTTGAGGATCTTAGTTGAAGGCTTGCCTTCATTGGCTCAAATTTGGGAATAAGGCTTCCAAAGAATTTTCAATCACTTCAAGCTTGCCAAATTTCCATAGAAGATTAAGCACATTAAAAAGGGTTAGTAATTTCTCTCCAAACTTCTTTCCATTCGTCAAGATTTTTCCCACCATTATCAATAGGTTTTCCAAGTGTAATCGCCTTCACCTAAATTTGATCAAGCCCTTCAACAATATGTGAATGTGTTCCCTACAAGGCTTTTGACCTCATGATAGGCCTTTTGTTACTATTGCCTCACCTTGGTAAGTCTTCATTTCTCAATTCGATAAATAAAATAGCAAAGGTTCAATAATTCCTCTTGTTTTCCTTTCTTTTTACATACTTATTTCTACCCTACATGTTCTATACATACTTATTAAATTATGGATATGTGACCCTTATAATATTTATGTCTTTTAACTTCTATAGTTGGAATCTATTTGGGGCTCCACAGTATTCTTATGGTAAAATGCAATGGTCTATAAATGTTTCTATAATTATGCTTTTCCCCATACTAACATTATCCCCCCTTTAAAACTACATCTTGTCCTCAAGACATGAATATTTTCTACTATACCCAATATGTGTATGTCCTTTCAGTTCTTTGAAGGAAAATTGCTTCGATAAATCTCCTTGAGCTATTGAAAGGTTCTATCGCATTGAATTTTGGCTTGTTGGAGTACTTGAAAGTGGGTATTAATCTATGTAAGGGTTCTTTTTGTATTGACTACAATGGTTGGTATCTAGATTTTTATGGTCAATTTATTCACATATTTGAATAATCTAGTGATATGGACAAGTCACAAACTAACCACTTCTTGGAGCTGCTTAATATGTGCTTTGATTGCCTCCCTTTGATCCAAAGTTTATTGAGGCTAATTTTGAAGTGTTTCTATGTGTACTCTTGTTGTAACATCCACATATATCATTGCATCATATGCACTTGATATTTAAAAAATATGAGGTTCCATATGCTCAATTTAGTTTTTGAGGGATTTTGCCATTATTGACCATTGTAGATAAAATTGGTAGAGATTATTGATATCAATGGATATAGTCTAAAGATTGTTAAATCAAGTATCCAAATTGGTATGAGTTGTCATAGACCTTTTCCTTATATATCCATGCATTTATTTTCTATTTCCTCTAGAAATTTATTTTTGGCCATGACTTCTTTACTATCCATTTCTATGATTAGGATATCCATGAATTGTTTCAATTATTCCCCTAATTGTACACTTGTGTCCCTTTGAGCATGAGGAATTTTTTCTTGAATTAAGTTTATTGCAATATCTACTTGTTCTATGTTTTCCACATATTTCTTTAGTATCTCTTCTATGGTTGTAATGTGGAATATTTACTCAATTTGGAACTTTTGTATGGGGAATATACTTGACAAATCTATTTGTGTTCCAAACAAGGGTAACTGCAATAATTGTAGTGTGGCTATTGGCTTTATTTGCTTTTATTGAGCCAAGAAGTCCTTTATATGTTGCATAGGTGAAGTGGAGATTGATTCTAAAGCTTTATTTGGTGATGTGGCTCTTGAATCATTTATTATTCTTTTTCTTTGTACAAATTTTTGAGTTCTTTATCTTTTTATTCTTTACCCTTTTTCTCCTCCTTCATTAGTGCCACATAAGATTGTTTTTAGCATTTTTATTTCTTACTGAATCCTAGCCTTGCTTCTTGGATTTTGTTATTAATATATCTATCCTTTGTTTGGATATGAGCTCTTTGCCTATAGTTATGCTAACCTTTGTTTATGATTAGAAGAAAGGAAAGTATCTACTTGTCACAATGCTTGTCTCCTTATTTATTCCTTAATCCATTCCTTTTTCTCCCTTTTTTATTTAATGGATGAGGCTAAATGTTCTACAAAGTTCTCCATTACACTATATAGGGTGGAAAAGGAAGCCACAATATGTTTGATTATTGTCTCTTCAATAATTGATTAGTTAGGATGGCAACATTCATTATCTTTTCTTTCTTTATTTTTGGTGTTTATTTTTTGGCTCTTGCCTTTTTTATTTGTGGCTCTTTCCCTTTATGGGTTTGTTCTTCTTGTATCTCCTTATTAGATTCTATATCTGATACTTAAAATGTTTTTTTTTTCTCAACCTATTTTTTACATTTCCTTATCTTATCCATACTAAGTTGCATAAGATCTTTAATAGATTCCTAGATTGTGGGATCCTCTTGTGTTGCATTCCTAGGTAGAATTGTTGGAAACTTCCCTTTTTTTCACAACCACTTGTTCTTATTGCTATTTGGGATCTCTTATTTGGAGTATCAAGGATCCCACATTCAATCTCTTTGATATTTTTATTTTTGTCATGGAAGTGCCCTATTTTGGTTTTGGAATACCCCACTTTTCATTTTCTTTGAGTGTTTTTCTACCTTCTTTCTCAAGTTGTCCATGGACTCCTTGTATGTTGTGAAATTTTATATAGTATGATCCTTGGGTAAGTTCACAAATTTGGTATCATTTGAGTCTATTAGTTCATTTTTTAATTTATATGGAAATTGAGGTATCCATGAAACCCTAGTTTCTATTACTTCCACCAAAGTATAGTCTTTATCCACTAGAAGAACAATATCTTTTATATGCTCCTAGACCATATCATATGATAGTTGTTCCTTTCTTTGAGACTGTTGTTGGAAGGATTTAAAGAAGCCCCAATATACCACTATGTAGGAGGTGGCATCTTTGAATTGTTGCATGTGCTCATTTATTTGAGTTGCGACTGATTTGCTCCTTTGTTAGGTTTTCCTAGTGAATGGAAACAACGTATTCATAAAGTAAAATTCTAGAAAATGATAAGAATGTCATATCAAAATTGGTAGTGGGTGTTATTTTTTAGTTGGATATTATTCAAAAACTACTCCCATAGGACTTTGTGCAAATACATGGCTTTCCCCTCAACTACCATGGTGTTCTTTATAGATATATTTAGTAGTTGTGGGGTCCTCCTTGTTTACATGTAGTATATTTTTATAGGCTATTCCCATGGTGGTATACCACACTACAAGGTTTATAACTTTTGTGGCATCCAAGATTCTCCTATCATAGGTGGTTCCAGTCATCTCAATGTATTTGTCATTGTTTATGGTCTTTTTGGAAGGTACTTCACCTTTTGCATTTAAGCCCGTCACAACTTAGACATGTCTTCCTTTGTAATCTAGTAAGGTTTGTCTAGATATAGGTATTCACCATGAATTTAGCTAAGAAAAATATTTATCTATCCTTCTTCCTTTGATATTTTTTTAAAATATTTTCATACATCCAATTTCTTTTTCACAATTTGTTGATGTTGTTGCAAATATTGTGCTTTCCTAGGCTATAATATTATTTGCTAGAGTGACTCAAAAACTATTTAATAAATATTTATGAGAAATGTATGGACATAATTTTGCACATATTTGGTATAGATTACATTAGCTGGTAACTTTGATAATGCATTATTAGGGTTTGCATCCATTGCATCATACTTTAAGAAGAAACCCCTATGTGAGGTCATGTGAAATATGCACCCAAGTCTATCAACCAAACATATTCAAATGCATGCATTTCTTAGGCCACAATAAAAGAATCTATATCATTTTGAGAGGATTTATAGAGATAAAATTAGAGATGTTCTTCTTTTTCTTCTTCTTCTCCTCCTTTCACTCCTTGCATAAATGACAAAATTTATCATAGTTCCAAAATTTTTCCTTGGAATTTATAGGAGACTTCAATCTCCTCGAGTATTTGGATTTTGAATTCTTGTCCTTATTCTTTCCTTTCTTTTTTGATCTATCACAAATAAAAAGAGCCTCCTTAGTAATCTTAGAAGATTTCTCTACATCTCTTATGAAAGAAATAATGCAACTACTTCATCCATCTTGAAGGTGGTAGTGGTACTCCCCATGGACATGCCAAGGTGATCCCATGAGTTTGAAAAAGAACACAACAACATTATACAATGATCAGCATCCACCACCCTCATCCCAACAAAATCTAGCTAGGCAATGGGCAAGTTAAAGGAATTCAAGTGATTAGCCATGGATCCCCCTTCTTTCATCCTCAAGGAATACAACTTCTCATGAATAAATTATTTACCAAGGATTTATCTTGATAAATATCTCCAAGTTTCTTCTAAAGGCTCACTACAGACTTCTCTTGATGGAAACTCAACATTTAAACAATATTTTACAAATAGAGTCTTATCAAACCCTTGAATTTTTGATCTAGTAACTCCAAAATTTCTTGATTCATGCTAGTAGGTTTTGATGAGCCATGAATTGTTTTGTTTTTCTTTCTTTAGTTTCATACTTTTCATAATATTTTTGATAGTTTCAAAGATATTCCCAAACCTTTCCACTTATTTAAAGCATTAAGGATGATATATTATATTGATAAATAATTGTGTAAATCTTTTAATTTCTATAGAATTTAATAGAGTTTTATGTTAATTATGGTGGTTAATGATGAAAAGATACCCTTAAGATAAACTAACCCTTGCAATGAAGGATTTGTCAACCCACAACAAAGGGACTACCTACCCACAACAAAAGTATGTTTGTTGTAGCAAAATAGGATGATCACCTACAGTGCATGCAATTTTTCATAGTTGATGTAGGTAATGGTTGGAGATTGTGAACATAAATTATTTATGAATAACTCTATCTTTTTACTTTATTCTATCATTAGGTAATGGAGGAAAGAAGTTACTTGTAATAACAATGGTTAAGGCTTGCAATAAGTTTTTCCCTATTAAGCACATCTTCAGTTATAACCATTTTATTTAAATATGTATAGTCCTAATATAATTTCGACACTCTTATTTCCACTAGCTTTTCATTACTATTTAAAATAAGACCTAGTCCTCTTCCTATGTTTCTAGGAGAGTTGGAATCTAGTTACATTTTTTTTCAATCCATTAATAATTGAGCTCTCAAATATCTTGTATATATGATCAATCTTGAGAGAGGTTCAAGTAGTTGTATTTTCTATGATTAAGTAGATTGGAATACAAGTACTTTTGATCCAATAATTTGTTCTCAATATACATGTTCACATTGCAATAGAAAAGAAAATGATATTTTCCATTAATATCTAAGTTTTAAAGATTTAGAAGAACTTTTTGGGATTGCAACAACTCAAGCAAGGGCCACTTGAGGTTTGCAAATACTCCTTGTAGATTAGATCATTAATTATAGTAGAATAAATTGCTAAATTTTATTTCATGGTTTACAATTAGTTTGAGTTGATTGAATAATGATTGATTGATATTGTAATAAATTATATCATATTTGAGTCATTAAGTGGTTGGCTTCGTGCAAGAATAGTTACTCGAGTAGCAATTATTATAGTTGCCCACAATAATTGTTATTTATCCAAATATATTTCTAGATAGAGTTGTTTCATTCAATGTTCTTTCAATTATAATTAATTTTGTTACTTTTCTATACACAATTGATTAGGATGATTTAGGATTCTTAGTTGCACATACAGTGCCAACATCATCTAAAGATTACGATTCACTAGATAAATTAAATGAAGCACCTCTAAGACAATGAATTGATTAATAAGGGATCCATTGGTCCTTTAATTTGTGTGTATGCATTGTCTACATCAATTAATTGAGCATATATAGAGTTGTACATTTTTGGCACCATTGTTAAGGATGGTGCTAAGTTTAGAATTCCTAAAGCATTTTTTAGTTCATTTATATTGCTTTCTTGATTTAGGAATTTTCATTTACAACAATTAGGACTAGTAGAATATATAAATCAATCTCAAATTACTTACTAATAGTGTGTATTTAAAGCTCAAAATTACTATTGCATGCAACGGTAGAGAGACACTCTAGGAAGATTTCTCTCATTGAACTAGAATCAAGAGAAATTATTAGAAGACATTGGCACAAGCGAAGAACTAATTTCATCAAAAGAACTAACTGAGGGATTCAATGACATATAAATACCCCTCACACTAGTGGTTGTTTTGGACCTTGGGAAAATCATCATAAAACATCTAGACATCATGGAAGACAAGGTAGTGGATAATTTGGTTGAACCTATTACATTTGAATTCCCAATAACAAATAAAGAATGGGTGGTTTCCTTGACAAACATACCTCCTCTAGTCTTGCCCAATTTCTACGGTTGCAAAAGTTATGACTATCCCATAGATTCTCATAGGTTGAAAGTATTCTCAACTATATTGAATGATGCCACTCTATGGTGGTTTATGGGGCTAGGAAGAAATGCAATGCCAAATTGGGAGACAATGAAGGATAAATTATTATAAAAATACCAAGATTATTGTAGGTAGGGGAGGAGATATGAAAAAGAGATGGTATATTCATAATGTCTTAGAAGGAAGAAGGACCCCTTGAAGACTATGTGGAGAGATTCTAATTCTTCCTTAAAATATCACATTAGAATCAAGTCTCCCTTGAGTCCTTAAAGTTGCTATTTCTACGAGGAGTAAATGAATATTGTCTTGATGCACTAAATCACATTGGGGTGGGGGATATTTCTCAATTAATTTTTGAGGAAATCTGCCAAATATGCAAAAACTATTCAAGATCCACTATGAAGAATACTAGGGGTGCCAAAGAATTTTCTACCACCAAAAAATTCACAAGTGTTCCTAGTATGGAACTCAACAACCTTCTGTCAAATGTGAAGTAAGACATCATCAACCATTTATCAAACCAACTGGGCACTTTAAACATCAAAAAGAAATAAGAAGAAGTAGAAGCTACTTTCACAAAATATTTTCCACACTGTTGTCAAAAAGGGTCAACTGTAAGTGCAAAAATATTGCTAGTATTTTTTAGGAGAAGCAAGGGAAACCTAAATTTCATACCCTAGAAGATGAAGGCCAAGTATTCTATATGTCTCAATGTAAACCATGGCAACAAAGACAAGGTATGGATCAAGAACCTTTGTCTTACAACGTTTCTTTTCCTGGGGTCAATTCAAATTTCCCTCACTAGAGAAATCCACCTTGGAATATCACACCAAATGAACCATGGAAAAATGCCCAAATATCTAACTAGATTCCACAAAAGGGGATGTGGCAAAAACAACCATATCAATCCCCAAATTATAGCCCATAGTGACAATCCTTTCAAAATCAATGCCCACCACAAGGGCATGGAAACCAACAGTGGTAGAACCCGAATGTCAGTTACCCATAGCCACAATAATATTTACAACAACAACCAACGATTATTCCAAACCTAGCCACACTTGCTCCAACACAACCAAGATTACCACAAATACCTGCTCAACCTGCACCAAACCCTAACAATAAGCATGTTCAATAGAATTGTACTAACGAACCTATCCAATACCTAACCTATGCAGTTGAGGTTAGTGGTGTCTACCTCTATTCAAGAAAAATGCTTTTTGGGTCGTCATCTCATCATATTATGGAAATTATTAATGAGGGACCAACATTTGAAACTAATGATCATCTAAAGGAACAACCTAAATAAACCAAGCTACATACAGACATCACAAACAAGGAACCACCATTCCTAGAGAGGTTGATTATTCAAAAACTTCACTATGATCCTAAATTTGAATTTTTGAGCCAATTGAAGAATGTATCAAAATTCTCTTGATCCAAGCTATCAAGGAAGTGCCCTTCTACACAAAAACTGTGAGGGAACTATGCCTCAAAAAGCTAGGAAAGAAATGAAAGGACCCACAAACTGTCCATGTTATAAGACAATTGGTTGACATTATGTTGGGAAACTTAGTTGTCCCAAAGTATGCAGACTTGGGTAGTCCTATTGTAGATGTGCAGATTAATGGTACAATCATCAAGAATATTCTAATTGACCTAGGAGAAAAAATCAATGTGATGACAAGAGAAATGATGAAAAAGATTCAACTAATGGATCTAAGACCTATGCCCACATTTTTACAACTGGAAAATAAGTCAACAATAAAACCAAAGGGTATCATTGAAGACTTATTCATCATACTACACTCATGGGAATGTCTAGTAGACTTCATGGTCGTACAACTTAAGGCTAACCTTAGAGGATACACCTTAATCCTAGGTAAACCATGGTTAGCCACAACATATGTATTTATTGCATGTAGCTCTAGAAACGTGATCATTTATAATGGGAATGTGACAAAAAAATTGGTCCTCTATCCACCTGCACAATGTCATGTAGAATTTGAACAACCTATTTGGCCAAGTTTAGAGGATGATGACCAATAGTCCTTGCAAATACTTATGACCATAGAACAAAGCTCAATGGTCAATATGTAGGATGAGTATGCAATTATTTCCAATATCATGAAAAACTCTTATGGAATGGACCCACAACAACACCATTGTTTAGCATGTGTTACATTGCCCATTGCACAATATTATACCAGCCTCTGAATCCACTTCTCATTAATTTCATACACTACTCCCACACATTTCTAATCTTAATTTATCATGTTTGGATGTTGCTTCCATCATGAATTTTTTCATATCAATGGAACCACTGCTTGAAATAGCGCTCAATTTCAATAATCATTTGATCGTTTCCCAACAATCTGAATTACTTACAATGTTGCAAGCTCACACAACATTTTCTTGGGAATACCATGATATGAAGGGCATAGATATTAACATTTTATACATAGAATCTACATCAATTAGGGATACAAACCAGTGAGACAACCACAACGTAGAATGAACCTAGCTATGAGGGATATAGTGAAAATAGAGTTACAAAAACTATTAGATATAGGGTTTATATATCCAATATCAAACAGTCAGTGGGTTTCCACATTGGTGATAGTACCTAAGAAAGGAAGCAAGTGGAGAGTATGTGTGGATTACAAATAATTAAATACAACCACAAGGATCATTTCCCTCTTCCTTTCATTGATCAAGTACTAGACTCATTGGAAAAAAAAAAGCTTTTTCTTTCCTAGACAGGTTTAGTGGCTATAATCAAATATAAATAGCTTTAGAAGACTAGGATAAAACCACATTTATATGTCCTTGAGGTACATATTCCTACTCTATTTTTTCATTTGGGCTATGTATTGCACCTACAACATTCCAAAGAGTTGTCCTGAGCATATTATTTAGATTTTTCCCATGACTATGGAAATATATATGGATGACTTCACTACCTATAGAAATTCTTATGAAGAAGGACTAGAAAATTTGGAGAAGGTTGTTGAAAGGTTTCAATATCATAATATCTCCCTAAGTCATGACAGGTGTTTCATGATGATGACTGAAGGAGTGGTTTTTGGACACTTTTTGTCAAGCAGGGGGATTCAGTTGGATCCTAACAAACTGAAAGTCATCTCCACTCTACCTACCCCATAGAAGAAAAAATATGTGAAAAGTTTTCTTGGCCATGCAAGATACTATAGGAGGTTTTTTAATGATTTTAGTAAAATAACAACTCTCATGTTTGTCCTCCTCTCTAAGGACATTGAGTTTGAATGGATTGTTTCCTACAAAGATGCTTTTGAAGCTCCTAAAACATCTCTCATAAGGATACCTATTTTGAGAGTTCCTAACTAGATCATTCCTTTCCATGTACATATAGATTATTCTAACTTTACCATAGGTGTTTTTTAGGAAAAAAGGAAGGTAACTTGGAGTATGCTATTTATTACATTAGTAAAAATCTTCAAATTGTTGAGCTCGATTACATTGTTATAGAGATGGAAATGTTAGCACTAGTCTATGCAATTAACAAATTCAAACACTCTATCACTAGTTATCATGTCTTTGTTCATGTAGTCTAAAAAAAAAATCCCTTTTCCACACTTAATTTGGGAATAATTAATATTAAAATGAGCCTAATGTTACCTTAATTTAGTGTTGTAATATTTTTTTCATATTCACATTAAGTTTAGGGCCCTTTTAAACTAAATGGACTTAATTGTGCTTTATTTAGGGTGTTTTAATATGTATCTTTACACTTTCACACTAATCTAGGGCTTTATTAATTAATTGAGGTTAATTTTGCTTAATTGGCCCCTTTAATTCAAATCCAAGCCTAATTAAATGCAATTTACGAGAGATAAAACCCGACATTCATAAATGCCATTACACAATACTTAATTTTGGAAGGTGTGTATCTTAGGTAGGTGACCTAGGACTCATTCGCCACATGGTGAATGGGTCCTCACTAGGTCCTAGGACCCTGATTTTGCATGACATTTCACATTTCCCAATGTGTGTCCTAGGTAAGTGGCCTGGGACCCATTCACCACATGGCGAATGTGTCCTCACTTATACCTAGGACCCCTCTTTGAAATATAATTTTAGTGGTATTTCAATGATTTTAAATCCATAATTCAATGTCGGCTTGTGATATTTGAATTCCAGGAATTAATATTAAGTGATGTATAAATACAAGGTTATTTTCATTATGTTTCAACTAAAACTAGGAGAAGAATCTAAGAAAATTTTCATGAGATCAAGCATTCATATTCAAGGAGCAAGAAATATTGAAGTCTTGGAGTAGCATTATAGTGTTTTAGCAGCTCTTCAAGCTCATTTTGTTGTTAAAGAGCAAACATTATTGAAGAAGTGATGATAGATGCCTATGGATAATTCTTATGATGAATTCTAGGTTTTGGGAGAAGCACCATGAGATTCAACCAAGCTTAATGACTTGTTTCCTAAGTGATTCCATATTTTATGATCATTCTATTTTTAGCCTAAAGTGAGGTATATTCAGATTTATGACTTAATTAAGGGGATTTGGGATATCCTAGAGTAGGTCTTTTGCATTGTTCATGTTTCATTTTAGGATCCTATTCTAACACACTTGAGTAGGATTTCTTTGCATCATTAGAGATCTTAATCTTAGATACACTTAATGTTAGGATTGCACACACATTTCATGTTTCAGATTTCTATTTATCATCAAGATTTAATTAGAAAACCTGGGGTTTGACCAAGCAAACCCATATCCACCAACAAAAATGATTTTTTTTTTTTTTTGTAGATTATTGACAAATCCAAATCCAAAAGCGGGGATTTCAAGTTACAAGAAGGAATTGCAGATTTAGAACTTCAAATTCAGATTCAAAGTTTTCTAGAAGAGCCTACCAAGACCCATTCACCATTGGGAAAATGAGTCCCTATTAGGGATATAAGAGCAACTAGTTTTCATAGTTCATAAGCTACAATTTCTAATTCAGAGCCTCCTTGGAAAGTCTACCAGAACCCATTCGCCATAGGGCGAATGAGTCCCTATTAGGGTTGCAAAAACAACAAATTTCAATAGGTGCACAATATTTATTACCCTCAAATTTTCTATAAATTTTATTGTTTCCTTGTTTTTTTATGTTAAATCTCTTCATTGCACTTTGTGGATCTAGGTTTAGAGTTGTTTTGCTACTTCAAATTTATCTCCTCGTAGTACTACTTGACCTAGACCCTTGTCCTTGCATAAAGGAGAAATTTTTGACTCATACCTTGATTTGACTCACCTTTTGGGTTTATAGTCACTTCATGGTTTGGATCTCATTTCTTGAATGAAATAGTGGAGAATAGGGTTACTTAACCCCATTTTTCTATATTTCATTTTGGTGAAACTCGACCTTGTACAACAACATTTTGAAAATTGGAGTGCATTAAACCCTAGATCTTAGTTTTACAATAGTTTGCATTAGTTGCATTACATTTATGGTTTTTAAAGCTTGCATTAGTGAACATTGCATTAAGGATAAATTTGCATGTTTGCATTGCTTATAATCACTAAAAATAAAAAAATTTGCATTAGATCTGAGTTTGTTTCACATGGTGTTAACATTGAAATCATCATTCAATCATTTAGATTCATATTTCCCATTAAATATAGTCACATTTCTCATCATTCAACCTTAGTCAACATTGCATTTAGAAGCCAAAATTTTGGAAAATCTGTTACAGATCTAAAACAACAAACACATAGGATCACCTAAAAAAAAAAGGTCAAATTTAACAAACCCTAATCTTGGACCCATTCGCCATAGGGAAAATGAGTCCCTATACAGAAAAATTTAGCAATTTTTTTGAGTGGTTTTTAGTATTTGATTTGTATCTTTGTTTTTGTTATCAGACCTGAGAATTAGTTTTCTAAAATAGTTTGTTTTTGCATTTAATTCATTGTTCATTTAGTTACATTTTGCAACATCGAAAAAAGAATTTCTTGCATATTTCAATTAAAAGTAGCATTAGATTTCTAAATTTTTCTTTAATTTCCAACATAATTGTATCATTAGATATGTTAGTTTACATTTTTCAATCATTAGAAAATAAAAACAAAAACAAAAAACATCAAACAAGACCCTTGGAAAAAGCATAGTTATTAGATTATGTCAAATCTCTTTTTCAAAGTTAACTTATCCTTCAAGCCCTTTAGTAGTGATGACTTTGAAATGTTAGATGAAGCCCTTGAGGACTTCATCTCGCAAGGTGCATCCACTAAGGCTTGTCATAAAAAACTAAAACATAAATACGTTAATGCAATCACACCTCAACTTATCATTTACCCTCCCTCACAACAACCTCAAGTTCAAAACAAACCCGTACTTATCCTAGAACCACCTAAAAATAAGATTTCCCTTGATGATAACAATGATTCACAACAAACAGATTACAATACCGTTGCTCACACATACAATACAAGGAACAATAGGCAAGAACAAACAACTCCTATTTCATTACCTTTTCCTCAAACTATTTTTCCTAGTGCTCCTCGTTTACCTTTGAATAGTGGAAAGGAATATGACCTTGTTGAACAACTTAAGAATACACTCACCCGATATCCCTATGGGATCTTATTCAAGCTTCACCAAATTACCATAGTATGCTTCAAACAACCTTGCAACAAGTTATGGTTCCTCCTAATACAAATTCAAACGATGTGAGAACACTAGTTCAAGGAATGAATAAGGTTAATTTAGATATTATTTTTCACCAATGATAATTTCCCTCCTTAGAAGTTCAAAAATGACATGATACATTCATGATAATATCCTATGTTAATTGAATTACGATAAAGAGAACCCTCACATTGACAATGGTTCAGCCCTTAATGTGTGTAGTGTGAGCCTTTTGGAGAAGATTGATATGGATAAGAGTGACATTGTCCCTAATTCTTTGTCTATACATGGATTTGATAATATATGAAAATAACCACTTGGAGTCATCATATTACCTATTAAATTTGGAAAGGTCCTATTAAAAACTCCAGTCCATGTTATGCCTAATGATCTTTCTTATAATCTCCTCTTGGGGAGACCATAGATTCATGAAATGAATGGAGTGCCTTTTACCCTTCACCGGGTCATGCAGTATGTTTATAACAAAAAAATGTACACACTCAAGGATGATCCTGAACCTTAAAGTTGTTTGCATGCTGAGAAATAAAAACAAAATCCTTTGAAAGAATTGATACCAACTACAAAAGTGGAATTCACAAAGGAAGAAGAACACGAGAAGAACATTGATGAAGTTACTAAGTTGTTAGAAGATGATTGGGGTTCCTTAGATATCATGCTAATATTCATGGGAGAATACAAAATTACAACAAAAGAAACTAAAAATAAAAAAGGACCAATGGTAATGTCAACACAGAATTTGAAAGAAAACTCACAACCATCTACTTCATCTACTCTAGAAGAAGACACAAGCTATAAAACGAACTTCGATGAAATAGAGTACTGGAACAACCACAAAACCCGAAAGAGATGGAAAAAATTTATGGAAGAGGTTATGAACTTGTAAAACAACTTGGTTACAATGGAAAATGATGTGGAAGGAAAGAACAAGGCATCTATGATCCTATAGAGCCTAACACACAAGAAATAAAAAGTGGTTTGGGATATTGTCCTTCTAAGATAACGCAAGCAACGAAAAGACCCTCACTCAACATCAACACTGTCACATGTGTAACTCCACTAAGAAAACTCTCACGTTGAAGCATCCTAAATTGATTGATACAACTTGTGAAGAATAATTGGAATACTTCAAAGATGATGAATCTTTGAAAGAAATGTTAGGAGTTTATGACTTGTAATTTACTCCTAAGAAAAAATGGGTCACATGTGCTATGGTTAGTGCTAAACAAGTGGATGAAGAAAAGGAAATTAATGAGATTGACAATGACAAAGAAGAATACAATCCTAAAATTATGAAAAAAAATGCACTTCCTTTAGGAGATACAATCAACATACTGATGAATACAAATAACGAAGAAAGAGTGATTCAAATAGGAAAGTGCCTTGATGAAGATGAACAAGAAGATCATGCAACATTACTTCATGAATTTCAGGAACTTTTTGCTTGGACTTATTCAAACATGTTGAGTATCGATGCTAAAATAGTGACACACAACATAGTTCTTGAAGAAGATGCTAAATCGGTGAGACAGAAGATACGAAAGATGAATCCTAAGATAGCTTTATTGGCTAAGGATGAGATTGAAAAAATTCTTGAAGCTAGTTTTATACGACCTATCGATTATTCTCCTTGGATCTCGAACATTATTGCAGTCATAAAACCTGATAATCATATTAGGATGTGTACAAAATTTCATGATTTGAATAAAGCATCTTTAAAAGATGATTTTCCCCTTCCTAATATTGAAATGATAAAAGATTCGACTGTGGGATATTATTTGTTGTCGTTCATGGATAGATTTTCTGGATATAATCAAATCTTTATCAACCCTCAAGATCAATACAAGACAACATTTACTACAACTCGGGGAACATTTTGTTGGGTAGTTATGCCTTTTGGATTAAAGAATGTAGCCGCAAAATATCAAAGAGCTATGACATTGATATTTCATGATTACATACACAAGATTTTGGAAGATTATGTTGATAAAATTCTAGCTAAATCTTTAACTCAACAAGACAATGTGAATATCCTTCAAAAAATGTTCAAAAGAATGTGAAAATATAACATGAGATTGAATCCAAAAAAGTGTGTCTTTGGCAGGGATAGTGGAAAATCCCATAGAGGAATTGAGGTGGACACAAATAAAATTGATGTTATCATTAACATGCCACCTCCTAAAAAATTTCTCAATTGCATACTCTACAAGGAAGAATTCAAGCTATTTGTCACTTTGTAGCATCCTTAGCAGACCAAACGTTACCCTTTACACAACTCCTTAAGAAAGAGGTTCAGTTTAATTGGAATGAGGATTTTAAATAGGCCTTTGAGAGTTTGAAAGATTATCTTGCTACCCCACCTTTTTTACAACCCACTATACAAGACAAACCATTTGTTCTTTATACAACAACATCAGCCCATGCTCTCATAGAATTATTGGCTCAACAAGAAGAAAGTGGTAGAGAGCATCTTGTTTATTACATTAGTCGAACCTTGATTGATTATGAGACATGATATACAACAATAGAAAAATAATTTTTGGCTCTCGTATTTGCTACTAGTAAATTGAGACATTACTTATTGAACGCAAAAATTCATGTGATGAAAAAATTTGATCCTTTAAAGCACCTTTTTGCTAAAACAAATTTATCGAGATGCTTAGCTAAGTGGGTTATGTTGTTAATTGAGTTTGACCTTAAATTTATCTCTCCAAGGAAATCAAAGGACAAGCCTTGAGTAACCAATTAGTTGATGCTCCCCATCCCTTAGTGTTACCTAATATATATTCATTCCCTGATGAGAATGTGTTGACTATTCAAAAAGAAAAAAAATGGGAATTGTACTTTGAAGGTTTTAAGTGTTGAACTAGCTCTAGGGTAGGGGTTATATTAATTCCTCCTTTAGGTAATCCTATTCCCTTATCTTTCCATTTAAACTTCCTATGTACAAACAACAATGCAGAGTATGAAGCTTTAATAGCTAGTATATGTGCAACATTAGCATTAGATGTCAAACACATCTCTATATTTGGTGATTCCCTACTATTTATTAAACAAATAAATGGTTCATATCAACTAAAGCATGATAAAATCATTTGATATAAAGACCCCACTGTGACATTATTGCATAAATTTGACTCATATATGATCAAAAACATATTGTGAAAGGATAATCAACATGCAGATACAATGGCAAGCAATGCTTCCCTTGTGTCTCTTGAAGATCCTTTTGTTGATTTCACATTTATAGTTCAAAAGATTCCTAAACCATCAATAGATGATAAAAACAAAGAAGTGTTATTAACCAATATGGACAACTCTAGCGAATGGTACACAATGATATTCAACTATTTAAAATAAGGTACCTTTCTTGAGCCTACAACTAAGAACACTCGAGCTCATCTTGAAAAACTTGCATCTAAGTACATAATCCTTGCATACGTGTTATATAGAAGATCATTTAATGGTCTTTTATGAAGATGTCTTAAAAAATCTGAAATCCCTATAGCACTTGAAGAAGCTCATGTAGGTGCTTGTGGGGGATATTTTGGAGGAAGATTGTTAGTTCAAAAATTAGTTCGTATAGAATACTATTGGAGACACATGGAACAAGATTGGTTTTCCTGTGTGAAGAAATGCCATAAATTTCAAGAACACAACAATTTGATTCATGCTCCTACTTCCAAGCTTCATTCCCAATTTCCTATTTGGCCATTCTCAGTTTGGGGTTTGGATCTTATTGGAAAAATATCGCCACCTTCTTTCATTGGACATATGTTTATCATTACCACAATTGATTATTTTACAAAATGGGTAGAATCTATCCCTCTTCATTTCATGAAAATTGAGGCAATATGTCATTTCATATTGGAACACATTATTGCTTGCTTTGGTCTCCCTTCCGTAGTGATCTTGGATAATGGAACTTCGTTTAAGAACAATGACGTGAAATTTTTTTTGGAAACCTTTCATATTCAACATTGCTTTTGAACACCATATTATCCACAATTAAATGAAAAAGTGGAATTGAATAACAAGACTCTTGAACAAATTCTATGAAAAAAAGTAAGTAAACATAACAAAGATTGGCATACTCAACTAACTTATGTGTTGTGGGCTTACCGTACAAACATTAGAACATCTACCAGAAACACTCCTTATAACCTCGTTTATGGTGTTGAAGCAATAATGCCCTTGGAGTTAGAGATTCCTTCATTGTGAATTGCTCTTAAAGGGATTATCGATGATACTACTTAGAAAGAGAAATGATTAAATTAGCTTGAAATGATTAATGAACATCATATCAATGCTCTTGAGCATCTCCAAGATTATTCCAAAATAATGTAACATGGTTATAATGATAATGTTATCCCTCGCACATTTAGTAGAGGTGACTTGGTGTTATATGAAAATCAACGTAATGTCAATGCTCTTATGAATGAAAAAGGAAAATTCAGCCCGAATTGGTTAGGACCTTATGTCATCAAAGAAAACTATGGGTCTGGAGCCTACACATTAACAGAAATGGATGGTACACCCCTAAAAGAACCTATCAATGCCCCACATTTGTGTCAATATTATGCATAGAATCCTCTCTTTTGAATAGTGTGTTAAAGTAGTTTTGTTAGATTAAGTAGATAGTGTTTTATTTTATCTCACATTGCTTCTTTCTTTGATAAATAGATCTTTGAGTTTTGCCTTGTGAAAGGTGAGGGCATGTACTTTTCATCAAATTAGCATATTGGGAGTTAGAGGACTCCACTTTTTATGTCGTTTGTTGCATTGGATTCATAATTCCGCTCCCGGTCTCATCACATGTCTATCACTATGTGGTATGATACTTGGAAATACTCTATGATATGACTTGAGTAATTCAATGTGGTTCCGTATTCACCCTGATTCCACCTCCATAAAGCAAGCAGAATTAGGGGGGCATACATCTACCCTCAAATTTTATTCTCTATAGAAGTTTGATAAGAGGATTTTTGAACGACTAATGAACCTGTGTTGCAGGTAACTATAGTGGGGGCTTTATGAGTATCCTTTTTATAGAAGTTTTTTTCCTTTAGCTTGCATATGCATGTAGTATCATATGGCTACTATAGTGGGGGCTAAATGTAGTGTCGAAAAAAGTATACCTTTTCCACACATAATTTGGGAGTAATTAATACTAAAATGAGCCTAATGTTGCCTTAATTTAGTGTTGTAATATGTTTTTCATATTCACATTAATTTTAGGGCCCTTTTAAACTAAATGGACTTAACTGTGCCTTATTTAGGGTGTTGTAAAGTGTATCTTTACACTTTCGCACTAATCTAGGGCTTTATTAATTAATTGAGGTTAATTTTCCTTAATTGGCCCCTTTAATTCAAATCCAAGCCTAATTAAATGCAACTTTTGAGAGATAAAACTCAAAATTCATAAATTCCATTACACAACACTTAATTTTGGAAGGTGTGTGTCCTAAGTAGGTGACCTAGGACCCATTCACCACATGGTGAATGGGTCCTCACTTAGACCCAAGACCCTCTTTGAAATATGTTTTTGATGGTATTTTAATGATTTGAAATCCATAATTCAATGTTGACTTGTGATATTTGAATTTTGGGAATTAATCTTAAGTTATGTATAAATACAAGGTTATTTTCACTATGTTTCAACAAGAACTAGAGAGAAGAATATAAGAAAATTTTCATGAGATCAAGCATTCATATTCAAGGAGCAAGCAAGAGTAAAGTCTTGGAGAAGCATTATAGTGTTATTGTAGGTCTTCAAGCTTATTTTGTTGTCAAAGATCAAGCATTATTGAAGAAGTGATGATAGATGCCTATGGAGAATCATGATGGATTCTAGGTTTTGGGAGAAGCACCATGAGATTCAACCAAGCCTAATGATTTGTTTAATGATTTGTTTCCTAAGTAATTCCATCTTCTATGATAATTCAATTTTCATCCTAAAGTGAGGTATATTTATATTTATGACTTATTAAGGGGATTTGAGATCTCCTAAAGTAGGTTTTTGCATTGTTCATGTTTCATTCTAGGATCCTATTCTAACACACTTGAGTAGGATTTATTTGTATCGTTAGAAATATTAATCTTAGACACACTTAAGGTTAGGATTGCACACACATTTCATGTTTCATATTTCTATTTATCATCAAGGTTTAATTACCAAACTTGGGGTTTTATTGAGGAAAACCCCTATCCACCAACAAACATCAAGTTTATTTTGTAGATTATTGACAGATTCATATCCAAAAGTAGGGATTTCAAGTTACAGGAAGGAATTGCAGGTTTGGAACTTCAAATTCAAATTTAGAGTTTTCTAGAAGAGCCTACCAGGACCCATTCGCCATAGGGAGAATGAGTCCTTGTTAGGGATACGAGAGCAGCCAATTTTCATAGTTCATAAGCTACAGTTTTTGATTCAGAGCCTCTCGAGAAAGTCTACCAGGACCCATTTTCCATAGGGTGAATGAGTCCCTATTAGGGTTACAAAAACAACAAATTTCAATAGGTGCACAACATTTATTACCCTTTGTTTTTAAAAAAGTTTACTATTTCCTTCTATTTTATGTTAAATCTCTTCATTGCACTTTGTGGATCTAGGTTTAGAGTTTTTTTTCTACTTCAAATTTATCTCCCCATAGTACTACTTGACCTAGACCTCCATCCTTACATAAAGGAGAAATTGTTGATTCATACCTTGATTTGACTCACCTTTTGGATTGATAGTCACTTCATGGTTTGGATCTCATTTCTTGAATGAAATAGTGGAGAATAGGGTTACTTAACCCCATTTTTCTATATTTCAGTTCATACTAATCTACAACAATATGACATATGATGAACAAACCAGTGGTTGGTGGATGACTTGTTAGGTGGTTATTATTGTTGTAGGAGTTTGATATAACTATTATGGATAAACCATGTAAATAAAATATGGTAGTTGTTTTTCTCTCCAAGCTACATATAAAAATAGAGGAAGAAATTGTGGATGACTTTTCCAAATGAACATTTGTTTGTCATAACAATACACACACCTTGGTATGTAGATATAGCTAACTACTTGGTTGCAAGGGCACTGCCACATCTCTCACCAAGAGAAAGGCATCATTTAGTTGAACACAAATTTTCATATTCATGGGTGGCTGGCTATCTATTCTATATAGGACTTTTAATAATATAATGAGAAGGTGCATGACGAAAGATGGAATTTATGATACTTTGAGGGCTCGTCATGATGAGCCCTGTGGAGGGCACTTTACAGCCAAGAGAATAACAATCAATATTCTAAACATTGGATACTATTAGCCAACACTACATAAAGATGCAATCAAGTATACAAGAAGGTGTAATCATTTCCAGAGGATGGGTAGACCTACAAGGAGTGATGAGATGGCCTTGTAGCCATAATTGGTCATTGCACCATTTGATAAATGGGGACTAGATATCATTGGTCCAATAATTCCCACCTCCAATAATAAGGAATACATACTAGTCTATACTAACTATCTAAAAAAATAGGTGGAGGTTAAAGCATTACATTTTGCTAGAGATAGCAAGGTTGCAACATTCCTCTATGAGGAAATCTTCACAAGATATGGCATATCTAGGGAGATAGTCATAGATCAAGGACCACAATTTAATTAAGATTTGATTGCTCATCTAGTCAAAATAATATGAAATGAAACATAAAAATTCAAATCCTTACCACCCACAATCAAATGGGAAAGTTTAGGTTACAAATAGGGAACTTGAAGCCATCCTAACAAAGACAGTCCAATTGCATCGAAAGGACTGGGCACCAAGGTTACTAGAAGTTGTATGGGCATATAGGACAACCTAAAAAACAAGTACAAGATTTATGCCATATGAATTAGTAAATGGGAAAAAAGGTTGTCCTTCCCATTGAATTTGAACATAAAACACTCATAGTAACAATAAAACTTGGAATGAATCTAGCTTTGAAGCTCAAAACAATATACTACACAATTTGAATGCTCTAGATGAGATAAGGATGGAAGCAATCCATCATACAAAGATTGTGCAAAATAGAGGATCAAATGGCATGACCAGTTTAACAAAACTAAAGAATGAATGGGACTGGGAATTTCTTTATGATTCAAGGTATAAGGACCATAAGGGTAAATAACAAACACGGTGTTGAGGTCCTTATGAAATAAAACAAATCTTTCAGAATGGAGCAATAATTTAACTATAATGATTCTATCAAATCTTTTTAATGTTTAATGGACACTGTCTTAAAATTTACTAAAATCCATTGCATTAGGATTTTCTACAAGACTTGCAACAATAGTTTACACCACTCATAGATTCAACATTGCTTGCAAATCATGAAGACAACTAAATCAACCATTGCTATTTTTGTAGATGAGCTAACCAACTCACCTACTAATATTCAATAGGTATGATTCTCACTCAAAAAACTAAAATATTGAGTACACACAACAAGTTGCAACTTATTTTCATGATATTTGTAGAAACATCCCCGAGGAACTTAACAAGGGACATGTTCTACTACTACCCATAGCAACTACCTCTATCTCACTACCACTCCACATGTATCACCTATCACTCTTAGTTGTACATCATTCCCGTCACCTCTACATGCAACCAATCCTCTTCTCTACTATTTGCACAAAACACATCATATCATAATAAATCAATTCCATGCATGTTGCAACTCTCTTCTTTCATATCAAGCCTTTTTTGAACATGTGTCATCATTTCAATAGTTTCTCTATATGGAAAGTTTCCCATAATACAACCATCAACTTCCAACATTTTATTTATCTCAACAAGTTTCTACTTGGAGATGTTCAAATCACATCACATGCACAACCATTCCAAGTATTTTCACATTATAAACTATGATTATCATTAATTTTGATAAATTTCTATAGAATTCATGTTCATGTAGCATTTAATTTATATTATATCTATATTTGTAATGCTTTAAAAAATATTCCTCTGTAATTCATGTAACTTTCCATTTGATGAAAAATTGCAACATTAACTTAGGGGGGAAGGACTACTTCTTTTGTCATTGTCAAATTTGAAAATATTTGCATACACCAACTTAAAAATTTCTTTGTAAAGTCACAAACACAAAGTTTATAGCATTTAGAGTAGCAAGAATTAAGGCATAAATAGTAAGCATATTAAAGTAGAATTTATTCAATGAAGGTTGCATAACTTCAAAATGGGAGGAGACATCATCAAAAGGGAACCATCAGTCCATAATTTACTATTAGAAGACCAACTATGTTTGCTTTTTTTTTAACAAGCTAGATGGTTGGATTACTTCCTTCATCTTACATAATTCAATGAGGTAATGACACAACAATTTTCTAGCACATTTTAGAATGATGAAGCCATAATGAGAGGTTTAAGTGTGGATGCCTCAAAGGAAACAATTGTAGAGGTTTTCAAACTGCCCATGGTTGGAGAAGAATTTCTATTATGATCATATCCAATTATAGCTTAAAATGAATTTATATAGCCAAGAGAGGAATTGGACTCTTCTTCTCAAGATACTAAATGAATTTCCCTACCCTGGTTATGGGAATCTGTTACTATGTACATAATTAAATATTTGAACTATGATGGTAGTGTCAATGTGAAAATATAGGTATGGGTCAAATTATGCTTGATCCATGAAAAATTGAAGCATAACAGAGCCACCAATACTTAATCTCAACAATATCAATCAAACAAGATTAAAACTAAACATTTCATCAAAACCTAACATACTAAACTATGAAAGCTATCAAAACATCTATTCTAATCCATTCAAAATTTATCTTTTTGTGGAATTGGTGTCGTGTTGATGTGGAATGACAACCCTTTCCCAATCTCATGATAAGTGGGCTTGTTTCAGTCATTTCTATGGAAGAGAATTGATGAAACCATGGTGTTTGATGTATGAAAACCTAATTTATGCTAAAATGAACATGATGCAAGCTAAATTACCATGATTTTATGCTAAAAATGATCTAATTATACAATTTCTAAGATAATTCTAAGCTAATCTAAGCTAATTTAAGCTAAAATGATGCTAAAAGATGAAAACCCTAATTTATTTACAAACTAAGATGGATGCATGGAAGCCATTAATGGATACTCTAAGCTATTATGCGATGAAAATGAACTAAAACAAGCTAAAAAGTGAGTAAAAGATGAGTGAGTATGTGAGTGAATTTAATAGCATAAGTTTGCAATAAAAGATGGATCCATTTGTCTCCAAATAGTGATCTATTTATAGGAGAGCAAATGGGGAATGGATGGTTGAGATGAAAAAGCTTAATCAACAGTTCAAGATGAAGGGGATAAGAGACATGGATCATGGATTCCCATCAATGGATGAGAATGCATGATGAAATTTAATCAAGGGCTCACACTTGCCTCAAACAAACACACTTTTGACCTGCTCACATACGTCAAAGGTAACTTGCCAGAGAGGTTGAAGGCTAAGTTGCATTCGAAGCTAAGTGAGTTGATTGGAGGAGAGAGAATATTCCTTCAAGGTGAGGAAAAAAGGTATTTTTCAAATTAAAACAAAGTTTTAATTGTGCAAAAAGGATAAAGAATATTCCATGGGAATATTCCCTTTGATTAGAGGAAGATTAGTTTAATTGCTAATTAAACAAGGTTTAATTTATGCAATTAGGGAATTAGAAGAATAAAGAGATTTATTAAATTAGATGATTTAATAAATAGAGGAGGGGTGAAATGATATTTAATTAAATAACTTAGGGTTATTTAATTAAATAAGATGACTTAGGAAATTAAATTAAATATTTTGATTTATTTAATTTAATTAGATGAAGTGTTAGTACGAAAAGAGATGAATTAACCCAATTTAATTAATTAGGACAATGGATGAAAATGATGCAATTAATTAATTAGCTAGGCTAATTAAATTAATTAAGTGAAAAGAGGATAGATTAAAGAGGAAATGATGTTAATAAGTTTGATTTAAGTGTATGACATCAATTAGGACATTTTTTAGTGTCTACATTTTTCCCCTCTTTGAAGCGAGGTACCTATTGCTTCGGTTCAAAGAATAACACTTTTCAAATTAAAACTTGTTGCTTAAATCAAAAAATAAATAAAAATCTATTTTTAGATGCCCCAATGGAAGGATAAAATTGACTCCCTGCCCCCTCAAGAAATCAGGCAAAAATTTTGAATTTTGGGTTGATTTCTCGATAAAGGTTCAAAAGCTACCCCAGGGTTCAGAAAGGTTCTGGGATGCAAGAATAATGCCAAAAATACAAAAAATGATGCAAAATTAGGTCCATATTGGAAAAATTGGTGAAGATAATAATAAACCCCATCATTAAGGTTAAATTAAGGAAAATACCTAATTTTCTAGCTTAAATAGGCCAAGAGGGGTCATTTTCAATTCATTTGTATATTCACACTTAAGAAATTCTTACAATTTGAGCTCTGACCCTTCAACGAAATGGTGCACTGTGAGCTTCCCCAACACATCTCTAATCGAGTTCATGAGTTCCAACAACTTCCAGGTGTAGGACCACTGGTATGTGATTCGAAACCTAATTTGAAATTTGAAATTTTGATGCATTTATTAGGCGTTAGAATTTAGATTTTGGCAACATCGCTATATAGTGATGCCCAAACTTCAATTGGCGACGCCCAAATGATATATAGTGGCACACATGTATATGGTGATGCTTCTTCTGATTTGACATTAGGGTTTCAAATTTTAAATGGCGACACAGTCTTACCTAGCGACACACTTGCTAATTTAAAAGTAATGGTTAGGTTATGCCAAAGTCTAAATCAAGATGCCATCTTGTATGGTGACCCTTTTTACAATTTGAAATTTAAAATGCATCAAGCGTCGCTTTTTGAATTTTGAATATAGTGACACTATTGTGATTTTTGAGTCAGAAATTCCAAATAACTTCAAATTTTGATGATTTCCTGATGTCGTGTGCTTCATGGGTGCAGGAGGTCTTCCCACCATTGATGTTGAGGGAGCACAGGCCCACGATTCTTGAGAGATTAGGTGATCTTTTAGAGTTGCACCAAGAGCACATGAGAGAGATTGGAATATGGTATATTGCATATACACCTGTTGTTAGGATGCATTTGGCTATGATGATAGCTCTGTGTGAGAGATGGCACAACGAGACCTCGTCCTTTCACCTTCCGACAGGGGAGGCGATAGTTACATTGGAGGATGTGTGGAAGATATTGTGATTACCTATCCACGGTGATCATGTGATTTATGACCTCGATGTCGGATTTGATGCATGCTTGGAGGTGATGGAGATGGATCAGATCACTTTGGTCACATCTTAGATTGATTTAGAGACATACAAAGGTCACGTATCAACCTTTAGATTGATTGTTGTGGCCATCATTTCAGGTTTGGTGGCTTTAGACAAACACAGCTGATTTTTCAGTCCAGGATGGGGTTTGGCGTGGCAACAAATGTTGTACAGGAGGAATATTTTTAAGTGGGGGATTGTGATGTTGGCCTCCCTATATCATGATTCGCATGACTTTGTTTCCTGCGATGGGAGAGTCCTCAGTGCAAGTGTTACTCTTCTTCATATTTGGGAATGGGAACACATTGTCATGCTTTGACCCATTGTACAGATGGCAGACATGGAGCCAGATGATCCTGTTGTATGGAGATATTGAGGTGCCATCATTCTTAGGCACACTGGACAGATTGGGCTCTTGTACTAGAGATGGGTGATTGATGATATGACCATGTTCCACTGGCGCCCATGGATTCAGATGCTACATGGTTTGATGATGTACAGCAACTCTATTTCACCAGACAGACCCGTTATATGTAGGATCAAGAGCACACCATCATTGAGTGGTACCTTCCTGATAGGGTAGCCAGACAGTTTGGTGATGTAAAGGACATGCCTGATGATGCTTATAGATCCATTTTTTCTAGATCAACTAGAGAGGTTCCTACATGGGGATCGATAATTCCAGCCCTAGAGGTGGTTGAAAGTTTGTAAGAACTCTTCTTCTTCTGAATTTTGAGACTTGCTTTTTGGTTTTTGAGTTTTTGCAATTTTTTTGAAATGCAGATATAGAATCAAAGAAATGCTTGAAACAACTATTGTAGTGAATAAATCTATACAATTTTCTAATATCAAGAAATAATGCAACTGATTTTCTTCTTGATTGATATGCAAATCATTTACACTGATTTCTACAAGATGGAAATACAACCAAACTAAAATTGTGAAAGAAAACCTAGAACAAAGAGGCTATGAAACCCTTGATGATGAAGTAGCAGCCATGATAATGATTTATCCCCACCTTTAATGTCGCTACTTTCAAAATAAAACGCAGCCGCCACCTTTTGAAGAGATTTTAGGCCCAAAGAGGAGGCACCTAGCTTTAGAAGTAAAACATGTCCTTGCCTAGAAGTGTACGACCCAACCAACAAGTAGTCTCTTCCAATACACAACCAAGAATGATTGTCTTTAATGGTATTTGTTGGTCTTGAACAAAAATATGAATCTGATAAATAATATAGCATCAAACCCTAAATACTTCCTCCAATCAACACAAATAGAACCTTTGTATGAAGCTCTCCTCAATGCCAAATTCAATGGATATTTCATCACCTCAAATGGTTGCAACATTGAAGAATGTACCATTCTCCAATGGCTCGAAGATTGAAACCCTTGGCTCCCTCTTCACAAGAAAACTCATGAAAATAAAATGCTCCAAAATGCCCAAAATTGACCTCCTTGAGGTTATTTATATTGTTTTCTTTGAGAGGTGCAATTTCCCTCCAAAAAGAAATTTTAAAACAATATTAAATATTATAATATTGCACTTAGGAAATATTTTAATATTTCCTCGAAGTTGGTGCCCTCAATTAATTAAATAACATGGCCCCCTTTTAATGATGAATTGGCCCTCAAGTTATAAAGTTAATTTATAACTTTATAATATCACCCTTTTAATAATTGATTGTCATTTGAGTCATTTAAACTTTAATAACTTCTTCAAAACTCATTATTTCACCACGCCGTCTAAAACTGGAGGTAACTCTGTGAAGCCTAATGTGACCTAATTCCTTACTAAAAATAGTAAGGGTCCCTCTCAACCAAACTCTAACTTACTATAAATAGTAAGTAGCAATCAGAGCCCTGAGAACACCAAACAAAAGCCAAAGCTAGAAACCACTAAACTCAGGAGAAGATACAAGCCTCAGAAGACCCTCTATTCATACTCATTAGCCTATGAGGGTCAGAATAATAGGCTAATCTCACTAATGACTAATGTCTGACTTAGAGGGGACATTACACAGTTTTAGACTGTTGGTCGCCTAGCCTTGGGCATATGATTAGGGTCAACCCATACCACATACCGCTCCAGCTTACGATGCATGGTTCATCCCACCATAGTGACTTATAGATCCGACAAGTGCTCCTCCGAGAGGGAGGCTGTGAGGCAGAGGTGCCAAGGATAGGGGACAAGGCAACCAGGATGGCCATGATGGATAGGTTCCAGGCGCTCCTTCGTTTATACCACAACAACCTCCTCAACAACCTCCAATAGTGCAACAGTAGCTAGTACCACCACCACCACCAGATGTGCAGAATGCTCAAATACAACTACTGCAACAACAGGTGCAGGCTTTAATGGGTGAGCGGGACTAGGCCCACCAACAGGTTTTGGTTGTGACTGTTAAGCGAGACTAGGCTTGGCAGTAGGTGGTCACGGTGATAGTTGAGAGAGATGTGACACTTCAAAGAGTTCATTTTGTCATCGGGGAGAGAGATCAAGAGGTGGCTAGGTGGCAGAAAATTGAGGTTATGGTGGCAGCCACCCATGGTCAGACTGTTTCAACACGATTGTATAGAGAGGTTGTTACAGAGGTTGCGTTATACAGGAAACACTATCACTGGGATGTTCCAGTGGCTCTTCGTCAGCTAGATTTTTTGTAGCACAATGATGCACATCCCCATGTAGAGGATCAACCTGAGTGGCAGGCTGTAGAGGGTAGCATCCACTAGGGCTAGCTTTTCTGATATACAATTTTTTTAAAATTTTCCCCATTCTTTGTACTAATATACATTCATAGGCTCCTTTTTGATAGCCTCATGGATATTGTACTTATCATTGATGTACATACACTGATCTATATTTTGTACCGTGACACATTTTTTTGATATATATGATAGGGATACAAATGATTCATGCTATGATGTGTTGACTTTATTTCATGATATGGATGATGTATGGATTCTTATATATGATCTTGTATGGATGCAATTTATTTTATGCTTATGTGATATACGATGATCATGATATGGATGGATGCAATGTTATGTTCTTTTTCATTATCTTTTCACGATATGATATGTATAAATGATTAATAATATGTAGATGTTATGGATGCACATGATGTGGATGCATTTATTTTTGTATATTTTCTATGCATTTTATGATGATGTTGTATGCATATGGATGGGTGGATGCAAATGCTTATGATATGCAATGATTTAAGATGCTTAGAATAACAAATCTATATTATTCATCACAACTCAAATGATAATGCAAAATGTATGATGTGATATGTAATGATTATGATATGGATGATTATGTTGATGGATGCTTTATGATTATGAGATGCATACATGTTAATGGTTTGTGGATGCAGGGTGGATGCATTGATGATGACTTTTGTTGATTGTCATGATACCAAGTTAGCGTGGAAATTAAGAAGATAGAAGAATAAAGAATGAATAATCACCACTGATGATGATTGCTTAAAAAGATCCAACAAGTCCTTGATCCATCAAGACTTTATTAGAGATGGTGACGAGACAATGTAAAATGTAGGATGAAAATGTTGGATGGGTGCTCACACTTCAGGATTGGGATTTTCTGTCATTCCTTATTATTTGATATAACATAGATACAATGCATCAAGGCATTGATAACTAGGATGGCATTGTATCTAGTGTAATGGGATTTGACTCAACAAGTAGATAGGATAGTTCTTGATCACATCTTGACATACAGAAACGTCGTTGGAATGCAAGTTACAAGCTTAGAATATATTGGACCGAAGCATACCCAATAGTCAACAACACACTCCAAATGACCTTCCTACACACAACTAAGCAAGTATGGACCAAGATTACAAGAGTATCCACAAGCACAACAAATGAAAGATAATGATCAATGCCCCATTCCTTTCTCTCTAAATCATTTTGTTAGAAATCATCAAGAGGTCCTCGAAATGGGTCATTAAGGTAAATCATAAGAAAAGATCAAAGATAAACAATCAGTGTTATCTATAGCTCATGCCTAGTTTAAGTTTAGTTTAAGTGTGATGTCTAATATTGATGTCCATCGTAGGAGGGATACATCTTAGGACATGTTGATTAGAGGGTTGTTTGATGTTAGGATAATGATGCTAAGATGAGTTGTTGCTATAAACTTCACTAACACATTTACCTATGATTCTGACTTAGATTTTGACTTTTGGGTTCACACTTTATGACTTGTTATGTTTGTGTTCTACTTGTTTCACCAAAGGGTGAAGGTGACGATTGTTTTTTTATGGGTGAAAGTTTATTGCAGGTGAAAGCGAGTTGGGATGGATGGGTTTTGGATTTTTCTAGAATATTTTAATGTTTTTGGTATTTTGAAAATATTTTGAGGCTGGTTTTGGTCTTTTTGAAAGTTTATATGAATGTTTAATATTTTTGGATTTTCTGAGGTTGTTTAGGGTTTTCTAAATATTTGAGGCTTTTTAGGTCTTTTGAACATTTTCTATTATTTTTGTGTTTTCCATTTTTTGAATGTTTTTGTGTTTTCTAAATATTTGGATTTTTTTGGATTTTCGAGAATTATTTGGATGTTTTTGGATTTTTGGGAATTATTTGGATGTTTTTGGATTTTCGAGAATTATTTGGATGTTTTTGGATTTTTGAGAATTTATGAGTTTTGACCAAGAACCTAACCTAAAGACCTATCCTAGGGGCATCGGGGGCTAATCAAAGATTAGCCTTGCCTACATTATACATGTAGAGACCACGCAATTTGACTAACTCAAACCATTTACAAGACAAATATATGAATAGATGAGAGATGACAGTTAATTACAATGAACTGCTAAAGGACCTACCTAGGGTGTCTTAGGGACACATCAATGATGGCCTTTCCTACGTTCAAGCTCAAAGATGGCATAGTTTGATAAAGAGACATTATTTTTTTGGATTTTTGATGTTTGACCTTTTTAGGGATTTTGATGTTTTCTAGATGTTTTGGATTTTTCCTTTACAATTTTTTGAATGTTTTTGGATTTTAGTTGTACAATATTTTGCAAATGTTTTTGGATTTTCTGGATAATGATTTTATGAATGTTTTTGTTGTTTTCTGATAAGATGTCCAATGACCTCAAGCTATACAAGAACCCAATTGTGACACATAACGAAATTCCCCCAGTGTGATATGTTAGCCTACTTCGATAAAGGTAGGACAAAATGAGCTTGAGAATATGCCAAGTAGTGCTAAAGAGTTCATGATACCTTACATTGACAAGTCATGATAAGGACGTGGATGGGGGATGAATGGTGGTGCAAAGAATAGATGGAGATGCTTTATTTATGCAAGGTGTTTGTTTGCCAGGTTTTCACCAAGGTACTTGCCCAAAGTGCCATTGAAGTGGTTTTCACTAGAGGACGATTTTTTTCTTTACTTTTTTTTTGGATTTTGATCATTTTTTGATTTTTTTGTATTTTTTGATTTACACCCTTCATGTTTAGGCATAATTTTTTTTGAGATGCAAGTTGTTGATTGGCTCCTATAAGGGTTCACCTTTAGGGGTTGACTGTTGGTATGCTCTTGATCTGTAGCTTGTTGTGATGACAAAGGGGCCCGACCATTTAGGCTCAAACTTTCATTTGTTGTCTTGATCTAGAAGGTTCTTCTAATTTTTCTTTAAGACAAGATCGCCTACTTGGAATGACCATCATTTGATTCTCTTGTTATAGCTCTGTTTTAGTTGGTTTTGATATACTTGCAAGTGATTAAGGGCATCAAGATGATGTTCATTTAGGAATTCTAGCTCATTCAGTCCAGACACTCTGTACTCTTCCTCAGTTATCAGATTCTTTAGTGGCACTCGCAATGATGGGAGCTCAACCTCAATAGGAAAGATAGATTTTGATCCATAGACCAGGGAGAATGAGGTTGCACCTATAGGTGTGCGGGTATTGGTTCAATAAGCCCAAAGAGTGGGATTTAGTTGCAAATGCTAGTCACGACCAACTTCATTAACTATTTTCTTTAGGATTTTCACGATAGTTTTGTTTGTTGCTTTTGCTTGGCCATTGCCTTGGGGATAGTATGGGGTAGAGAATTGGTGTTGGATATTGAATCTTTGGAACAACTCTTTCACATCCTAATTCTTGAAAGGGGTTCCATTGTCTAAGATGAGGGTTTGTGGTACACCATAACGATAAATTAGGTAATTTAGGATAAACTTGTCTATCTACTTTCCTATTGTGTAGGTCATAGGAATGGATTCAACCCACTTAGTAAAGTACTTAGTGGCAGTTATGATAAACTTATGGCCGTTAGATGATGTTGGAGTGATTTTTTCTATGAGGGCAAGTCCCCACTACGAAAAAGGCCACAGTGTGATCATTAGTTGCAATTCTTGAGCTGGAGAATGAATCAGATCCCCATGTTGTTGACATTGGATGCATTTCCGCACATACTAATGAGCTTCTTTTTCCATGGTTGGCCAATAGTACCCCGTCCTCAACAGTTTCTTAGCTAGTGCCATACCGCTAGAATGGGACCCACATATGTCATCGTGTACTTCTATTAAGACAGTTAAGGATTCCTCTTGGTTAAGACATCGTAGTAATGTCCTTTTGATGCTTCGACGATAAAGGGTATCACCTAGGATCATAAATCAGGATGCCTTTTTGACAAAGGTCTTTTTAAGGTTCAAGGTGATGTTTAATGGAAGGATTCCTCTATTAAGGTAAGTAAATATGTCATGGTACTACGGGGATCCAAGACCAACAATGACACATGTGAATTCAGATTCATGGATCTCAAAAGTGGTATGAGAAGTTGTTCTACCAAGAATTCACATTAAAGAATGTTGTTTGGCATGTCTAGTAGTGATTTGATTGTTTTCATGGCATATGTTGCTCTATTGTTCATGCAAGGAATCTACTCAAAAGTTATTTCTATAAAAAGATATTTTAGATTCTCCACCATCTTCTTGCAAGGAGTGAGCTTTCCATCTTTAGTTTGATAGTCGTCATTGACTTGGTTGATAACCAACTGTGAGTCTCCATAGAATTTCATCTCTTGTATCTACCACTGAACTGGTATCCTAATACCTGTGATCAAGGCTTTGTACTCAACAATTTTATTGGTACATGGGAATGATATCCTGTAAGAATTTGGGATGCAATCACCTTGGGGGGTGATGAAAAGGATGCCGAGTCCTGATCCATGTTGGGTAAACAATCCATCAAAGTACATCTTCCACTGAGCTGTGAGATTAATAAGGAACATTGATTCATTAGGAAACTCAAATATTAAAGGGTTCTCATCATAGATGGGTGCTTCTGCTAGTTGGTTTGCGATCACTTGTCCTTTGATTTCCTTGTGCTCCACATACTCTATGTCAAACTCTGTCAAGATCATTACCCATTTAGCCATTCATCCTATGAGGGTTGCTTTGGATAACATATATTTTAATGGATCAATCTTTGCGTTGAGCTTGATTTGGTGTGACAACATGTAATGCCTAAAATTTTGTGAAGTGAAAAATACCACTAGGCATGCTTTCTCAATGGGTGAATAGTTCATCTCATAGCCTACCAAGGTTCTGATGATGTAGTATATGGCTCTTTCCTTTCCATTTTCATCATGTTGTGCTAAAAGAGATCCTAGTGTTGTTGGTGTTGCTGAGATGTATAGGATTATTGGCTTGTTTGGTATCAGTGGCATGAGCACTAGAGGTGTTGGTAGACAATCCTTGATCTGCTGGAAAGCTTTATCACTTTTGTCATCCCATTTGTAGGTTATCCCTTTATGAAGAAAATGAAAAAAGGGATGAATCTTATCCAATAGTTGGCTATGAACCTTCTGATGGACTGTGACCTTCCTAGTAATCCTCTCATATGTTTCAATGTTTGTGGTGGTTCCATGTCTAGGATGGCTTTTATCTTTGTTGGATCAATTTCTATCCCTCTTTGTAAAATGATAAAGCCAAGAAGTTTCCCTGATGTGACCCTGAACACACACTTTTTTGGATTCAGTCGTACCTTGTATTCAAGTATGTCAAAGATAGGTCCTAGGATGTGTATGTGCTCATTTCTCTTCTTTTATTTTTCCAAAATATCATCCACATAATCTTCAACTATTTTGTGGATCATATCATGAAAGATGAGTGCCATTGCTCTTTGATAGGTAGCTCCTACATTCTTTAATCCAAATGGCATCACATTCTAGCAGTAGGTTCCCCATGGACAAGTAAAGGCAGTTTTATGTTGATCCTCTTTGGTGATTATGATTTGATTGTAGCCTAAGAAACCATCCATGAGTGACAACATTTCATGCCCAGTTGTTAAATTCACAATGAGATCGATGTTGGGAAGAGGGAAATCATCCTTTAGACATGCTTTGTTCAAATCTCTGAATCAATACATATTCTGATGCCCCCAGTGGGTTTTGAGACTAGTACCAGGCTTGAAACCCACTTAGGATAATCTATTGGTCAGATGAATCCAACATCAAAAATATTTTGTAGTTCTAGTTTAACAAAGAGTGCTATTTGAGGGTGCATCTTCCTTAGTTTCTTCTTGACTGGTTTAGTGTCGGGATAAACTACTAAGTGATATACAACCACTTCTGGATCAAGGCTTGGAATATCTATGTATGAACATGCAAAGTTAGCTCTTCTCTCTTTAAGGAATGTTGTGAGGTTCTTTTGTTCTTTGTCCAACTAGGATTCAACATAAAAAGTGATCTTGGTGCTTCTTCTATTCCCACATTTACTAGAGTATCCTTTTCTGCTAATACTGCTGAATTTTATGGATGCATGGCACTAAGGGGAAGATTGAAACCCTCATCCTTGGGCAACTCAGAGAGGTTTTCACCATCAAATGCATACTTTTTTTTAGTATTTTAGGACCAGAGAGTGCTACTAGGTGGTTTTCACTCAAGGATCTAGATGTTAATTACATTTCATTTATTTTGTGACTAAAGGATTCAATTGTCTCCCCATAGTATTCCCTTGTATCGAGCTCTATGTCAAAGCCTTCTTTGTGATCTACCCATGATAAGTTGTCTCGAAGTCCCATGAATTCTGAGATCACTTCATCATTTTTGAATAAATCTAAAACCGGTGGTCCTTGTTGGTCCATGTCAATGAGTTACGGATATACTAGGCGTATGTTAGTTGGTTGGTCATTTGAGACAAAGGATGTTATGGATATCATGAAAAGGGTGTTTTTCTCAAATAGGTCAGCAACATCAAGAGGAAATTCATCTAAGGTTATATCACATGATGTAGGTGACCAAGAGGAAGCCTCAACTCATTTAGCAACAATACCTTTTCCAATAAGTGTGACTTTTCTATTAGTACAACCTAAGCCAAGATTTTTTAGTCATTTCTCAAGCACAATGGGTTCTAGTAAACCATTGCCATTCTTCCCTAGCTTCTCATTCTTGTTATATCCCCAATTTTGCATTAGTTGTAGACCTTTGTTGTCATCTTCCATAGGAAGAACAAGAATAGGTCATTCATCTTGATAGAGGAATGTAGAGATATCTTGCTCATTGATGTCTTCTTGATTCAGGTCTCCCCACTTGGTGAAGCTAATAGCTGCCATCTTGATCGTTTCTAGTTCTTTGGTGCTAGATGTTGGTTTCCCATGAGTTTGAGGAGAAATAGGTAACTCTCCTAAGATAAAGGTGTCTTTCAATATTTTGTAGCTTCCACAACAGTCATCTTAGATTACTGCTTTGAAATTGGGTATGTTTTTCATAATAGGTACATTTGATGCTGAGGTAGAGGCTAGAGATGATGGGTCAACGAATGAGCTTGATGGTGTAGGTCCTTCATCATTTGTGGGTATTTGTGGGATCTTATAAAACTTGGCCTCAAGACTTGCAATAGTAGAAAGGCTCTAGATCTCCATGGATAGTGATTTATCTGCCTTCAAAAGGAAACTTCACACACTAATGATAGGTTGAGGCTACAACTTTCAAAGCATGGATCCAAGGTCGACCAAGTAGTATGTTATAGGGAAGATCAAGATAAAGTACTTGGCATGTAATTTCTACAATAAGAGGTCCCACTTGGATTGGAAGTGCAATGTTTCCTTGTGATACCCATTCTTGGTCGTCATATGCTCTGATGGTGGTACTCTTTGTCTTCTCAATGGTATCTTCTAAATATCCTAAATGCTTGATCAACTGTAGGGTACAAATGTTCAGACCAACACCTCCATCTACCAAGACTCTTTTGACCTTTTTTTTATGAATGAAAACCTCAAGGTGTAAAGCACAGTTATGAGATGGTTGTGATGGTAAATCTTGCTTGAAGAAGGTGAGAAGATGGTTAGTGATATTCCCTACCATAGCTTGAAACTGATTATTATCAATGTTCTCAAGAATGGATAACTCAGAAAAGGCTTTTTCTAGTATTTCCCTATGTGTAGGAGATAATTTTAGGAGTTCTAAGATTGATATATGAGCAGGGGTCTATTTAAGTTGATCTATAAGATTGTACTTGCTAGAATTAGATGTGGGAAAAGTAGGTTGTGTCCTAGATTGAGCTGGGACAACTCCTTGAATAGTTATTTTGCCACATCATGTGGTGACTCCACATTCCGTACTAGCTCCTTTGATGGTGACAACAGTGATAACACTATCATAGGAGACAACTGCATTGGAATAGGTATGCTAAACATTGGTGTAATCCTTATCTTTTCCATTGTTGTTTGCTTTGTTATGATTGGGCATTTGGGTCTTGTATATCTTGAGATCCTAGTTTTCAGCTGGTACCTCAATAGATATGGTGTCATTCTTTATGATATATTGGATGATGTTCTTGAGTTTCATGTAGTTTTCTATTTTATGTCCTTTGATTTTATGAAATTCACAGATATCACGCTCGTTGTACCAGGATGGCTTTTCTTGTGGTTCTTGGTAGTTTTCAAAATTAGGGAGTGTTATCAAATTTGACTCTACCGGTTTCTTCATGATTGTCTCGATGGGTTCCGATAAATGTGTGTACTTGCATTTAGGATAGTTGTTCCTTTTACTAGTTTTCCTTGGTTGCATGTTGGTGTTATTGATCTAATTGTTCTGAGGGGGTACCATTTGTTGCACAGTTGGTTGGATGATGGCAACTTGATTATTATTGGGTCTAGGAACACTTAGTATAACCTTAGCGTTTACCACACCATCATTTGTTACATTTTTTTTCTTAGCCCATACACGAGGTTTTTCATTTGAACTGGTCGAATGACGGTTGTCTTTGTAAGCTTGAGTATTTCCTCATGAGATTAGAGCTCTTTCAATGTTAAGGGCTCTTGGAACAAGCTCATCATATGATGTGATGCATTACATTTTCAAGTGGAATGATAGATTTGGATCAAGGTTGGATATAATGATTCCCACTTGTTGTTCATCAGGAAGAGGCCACTTGCTTTTACTAGCTATTTGTCTCCATCATTGTAAGAAATTAGCGAAGGTTTCTCCTAGATTTTGTTTGAGAGTGTACAACTCTTCTAGACTTACGTCCATGTCAATATTGAAGGAGAAGTGATCGATGAATTTTTCAATGATTTCTTGAAAAGTTTTGATACCAAGAGGAAAATGAGAACACCAATCCATAGCAGTACCTATTAAAATTTGAGGGAAGAGGCACATTAGATGTGAATCATTGTACGCCACTTCCATGCATATGACGTTAAATTCCTTGATATGATCAACAAGACTTCCTCTCCCTCTGTATTTTTCAAACTTGGGGATTTCAAAACGAGGAGGGAATGGTATCAATGCTATGTTTTGATCAAATGGGTAAGGACACAAGTTTTGTGTATGAGGCTTCTTTGTCTTGCCCATGTGAAGGTCCTATATTTCTTGTGAAAGTGCTTTCAATTGTGATGCTAGATCATCTTGCGGATTGGGTGGAGGAACATATGGTGGAATGAGAGATAAATTATATGGAGTGTATGAAGGTGTAATATTTTGTGAAAGTGATGAATATTTTCCTGATGTGTTTGGATTGACAATGTTCATATGAGGATAATAGGATCCTTGTTGCTATTATTGGGCATATTGTTGAGCTAGTAAGGCTTGTTGTTGAGCTTGTTGTTGTTGTTGTGCCACTAGGGCTGCTTGTTGGGCCTGTTGTTGTTGTTGTGCTTGTTGATGTTGCACAGCTTGTTGTGCTGCTAAAGTTGCTTGTCTAGCTTGTTGAGAAATGGCCTCTTGTTGTTGTTGTTTTTTTTTTGCTAAGGCTACTTGTTGAGCTTGATGTTGTTGTTGTGCTAAGCTCTTGTTGGGATTGATGTTGTTGTTGCTTTTTTTGTGTTATTATTGTTGTGCTAAGGCTACTTGTTGAGCTACTAAGGATGCTTGCTGTGCTTGATGTTGTTGTTGTGCTAAAGTGTCTTGTTGTTGTTGTTGTTATATGATTTTTTGATAAGTTTTCGGGCTTGTTGTAGAGGTAAGGCATGTGCTTGCAAGGTGGGATCAGGTAGTTGTTGAGACATCTATGAAGGATTAGGAACATTTATGTTTTGAGTGGTTAGCGGATTGCTGGTGAAAGGTGGAGGGTTCCCTTGGTTTAACATTCCTTGCAATATGTTAGAATGAGTTGGGCGGATGTATGTTTGAGGTCCTGATTGATTTAGCATAGAAAAGGGAGTTGTTGGAAATGACAATGTCATTAAATTTTGCAATGGAAACGGCACACTAGGACCTTGAGTACATTGATTGAAAAGATTCCCTTGTTCTATGTTTTGAGGATTGCCTTGTGTAAAAGATGTAAAAAAAGGGTTCGTGATCAAGGTACTCCCAAGATTGATAGAATTTGTAACCAAGGGATTGCTTTCAGGTGGATTGATAGGGGATGATGTTGTAATGGTATATGGAATGGATGAACCCATCAAAGGGTTAGATAAATATGTCCCTATTTGTGTTGAGGGATGATTTTGTGATACGATATTGACATGCCCTAGTGTGCTATTTTGAGATTTTTGGTCTATACCACTTTGCATGATGGTAGGAATACTTGTGGTACTCATGGGTGTGGATGAAGAATGGTTTCCTCAAAATGTCAAAGTGGTGGTGGAATAGTGAAGTTCAAGAGGAGTGTGTTTCTATTTTGGATCTTCGGGAATGGGAGGAGCACCAAAGGTAGGTGTCCAAACAGTGGTGGGAGGTGGAGGATTAGTTTCAAGAGTACCCACAAGTATACTACTTTCAAATGGTAAGGTATGACCAAATCTTTAGCAAGGCTGGTTCCAAGACTAGGTATGTACGTTTAACTTAGCCCTTGTGATGGAGTTATGAAATCATGTGTTAAACTCTATGCTACAAATGTCAGGGAGATAGGATCTACACTTTCAAAATGTTGATGTTCTAAAATTTCTTCTCTAGTGAGCTCAAATGGGTTATTTGTGATGTCTTCAACTTTGTATGGTCCTGAAGGAGATGATGGTTATTGTGATGGTGTAACATGACTTCTAGGATCAAATTCTAAAGGATTTGGATCACTTGAGGTGAATGTAACTTTTTCTTTTTCCATGATTCTCTTGTGTTGTGATCTCATCTTTACCATAAATTTGGTATCAACTATGGGAGAGTTGTGTTGAGTTTTGTAATGTTTGAACTCTCTAGTTGACTCAAACCTAGGGAAAAGGGATGCTCTAAGTCTTTTGGGAGCAATGATGATAATGTGGGATGAAAATATGGGTGATGTGGGAAGTGACATTTGCAAACGTTTTGGGAGAACACTTTTGACTTAAGTTTGATGTTTTGATGTTGGGATAAAGGATGCTAATGAACTTAGAAATATTTAGGGTAGACGTGTGACCTTCAAGATAAACTAGTTCAAAGATGATAACTATCTAAACTAAGTGCATGGAAAAGGATACATTTCACATACAAAGTAGCTAAGGTAGCAAGTTGATTTGATGTTTAAGTCCCAAATTGTTGGTGTATTTTGAAATTTTGCAAAGATAGATGAGGTGAAGGATGAAATTTGATGAAGGGGTGAGTGAAATTTTGGACCCAATGTTGACCTAAAGTGAACCTTTTATTTTGAAAAGACCAAGGTAGTGAGATGTTAGACCTCCAAAATGTTCAAATCCTAGAAAATGAGAGGACATATGGGAATGTTCAAACCTATTTGGGCTCTCCTAGCTTAGGCATAAGAGTTTCTCAACAAAGTGTAACGGTTGCAGTAAAATATGGATGCCCACTTTTGACTATACCTGGTGCTATGATTCCTATGTCTAAAATGAAGTGTTGGTGATTTTCCCCTATGGATTTTGACTGTTTGATGAATCATTTAGAGGAGTTGAGTATCATGAAAAAGACCAGGATTTTGACTCCAAAAGAATGCATACAATTCTGGACTATACCTTGAAGCATGTCTATAAAATTTTGCTACCAATTTTTTTATGTTTTTTTGAACTACTCGAAGGTGTTTCTTAAGAGCTTTTGGAGTGAGATGCATAATTCTAAAATGAGGTATTGCAGACTTTGGCTTAGGAATCCTGATTTTTTGTGAGATCATGTGGAAACAGTTTAAGTTTATGGGAGAAAAGGAAGATATTTATTTCCACATGGGTGGTGGTAATTGGGGCCTTCCAGCCACAATATTAGCGTCTTCCTCTTCTTCGTCTATAATGGTTTCTGCATTTCTCCACTATGTATTTGTTTCCTTGTTTTCAAAAGTGAAGGTTCTTAAACTGATAATGAGATCTATTTGTTCATTATTTATGAGTTCAAATTTTTGTTGAATTGTAGCACTTGGAAGATCAAGTTGTTCAATGGGAGCAATTGGTCTCGAAATAGCCATGTGGGGTTCATTTGTCAATTTATCTTTCCTTAAATGAATTGATTTTACCACAAACACTTGTCTTTGATTATGTTTCCAAACTAGATGTTTATGTCAAAAACATCATAACTTTCACAATGTCCATTTAATGAAAATCATGAGGTTAAGGCCATAATTTCCTATGTTGTCTTTGGTAAATATGGTTTTGAGATTAATGTCAAGATATTTAGAAATTGCTAAGGATAAATCCTTAGGAAAAGCAGTAATATCAAGGCTAACTCAAGAAGACCATATTTAAGCCAAAGTGTTTGAAATTTGGATAGTGAATGTTTGTTTTTGGATAGTTTTGAAATCAAGCATAGTGTTAAACTGACTCACAAACATTACAACCCTAGGATAGAAATGACTATATTTGTTGTATTCCAACTTGGATTTATCTAGCTACACTTATTCAGAGTACATGATTAGAAGCTTGACCACACTGGCTTCCCTCCACGACACTCACTTCAATGGGTTATCCAAGCTTCGAGTTTTCATGAATCTCCCATGACAAAGTCTTCATCTCTACTAAGAACCAAAAATATGTGGGATGGCTTCAGAGGTTTGACCTCTTGACATCAACAAATATTAGAGATTTTTGGCTACTACACAAAGGTTCATAATAAGGGCATCTAGTTTAGGGGTGCAATGATAAAATCTTTGTGAGAGGTCTCCCAACCCTTACAACAAGGGATTTACGCATCATAAAGATATTGGGGGAGAGCTATCATGCACTGCTTCCCATTGTTTATGATTTTCATCGTAACCACAAATTTATATAGTGGTTTGGAAGAGCTTGGCTTAAGCTCGATACCGCTTTTGGAAGAGCTTGGCTTAAGCTCGTTACTACTTGGGTTGTTCCCTTGGGGTGAGTAATTTTTCCCACCAAGGCAGGCCCTCTAAAGGTGAACAATAGCAAGTAAGTACATTCGTAGTTTGATCATCTTTTCTTGCATGCACAAAGAGAGAACACATGCTATGCCTATTCTCACACTAGCATGGTTCTTCAATTTTAAACCCAAATTGAAAGATGTGGGTGATTTTGCAAAGTGTTAGAGAATTTTTATGTTTCTCAAGATCATCAAACAATGTGAGAGAATTGTATATGCATTCACTGGCAAAGTTGAAAACCACAAAACAAAACAAATAGTTGTCAATTTTATCCTTCAAAGCAACAATGGGTTAATTTTAAGTACCAATTGAAAGATGAGTTTGTCTTGTTCAATTTTAAACCCAATTGAAAGATGTGATGTGAGGGTTCAATTTTATCCAACTTTGAATGTTCATTTTAAACCTAATTGAAAACTAGTGCGTTGCCTAAAACAGAAAGTAAAAAAATATGAAATTGGGTTATAATTTCCCCAAAGTGTTAAACGCTTGTTACAATTATAGAATGTTAAGATAGAAGATAAATTCTTCAATTTTGCTCCATGCCTTTAAACCCTGCAAAACCTTGTTAGTCTAACAATGAAAACACAGTCAAACATCCATCAGTGATTAGATAATCCAAATAAATTAAGTCACATGTCGAAAAAACTAACATAAAGTTTCTTACCCTGGTTGAGCATTGTTGAACATGATAGTGTCGCAATTTGTGATTTAAGCGTCGCTCTAGTGAAATCAGGTGTCGCTCTGTAGCAAGACCAGTGAGCACAATTGTGTCATTTTTTTGATGGGCATCATTGCTAATGAATGTGTCGCTATATGAAATTTGAAAGCGTCAGTCTAGTGAGTTTGAGCGTTGCCATTTTAATTTCACAATATCTTCAAATTAAATACACGTTGCTATATTTAAATTGACATTGGCCAGTTAAATACACATCATTGTTTCAAACTGCCTGAGCATTTCTATATGGTGAGGCTATTCAAATAGCATCATTGTTTGTGGTTTGAGCGTCACTGCAACCTACAAAATATCATGAACATGGATTTCGAGCTAAAAAAATAGTTAAATGATCGGTTTTTCCTCCTTCTAGCGCCAAAATGTTGATGCGAGAATACTAGTATGGCTGAATTATGCTTGATCCATGAAGAATTGAAGCATAACAGAGCCACCAATACTCGAATCTCAACAAGATCGACCAAACAAGATTAAAACTAAACATTTCATCAAAACCTAACATACTAAACTATGGAAGCTATCAAAACATCTATTCTAATACATTCAAAATTTATCTTGTTGTGGAATTGGTATCATGTTGATGTGGTACGACGACCCTTTCCCAATCCTGTGATAAGTGAGCTTGTTTTAGTCAATTCTATGGAAGAGAATCAATGAAACAATGGTGTTTGATGTATGAAAACCTAATTTATGCTAGAATGAACACGATGCAAGCTAAGTTACCATGATTTTATGCTACAAATGATCTAATTATGTAATTTCTATCTAATGTTAAGCTAATCTAAGCTAATCTAAGCTAATTTAAGCTAAAATGATGCTAAAAGATGAAAACCCTAATTTATTTACAAACTACGATGGATGCATAGAAGCCATTAATTGATACTCTATGCTATTATGTGATGAAAATGAACTAAAACAGGCTAAAAAATGAGTAAAAGATGAGTGAGTATGTGAGTGAATTTAACAACATAAGTTTGCAATAAAAGATGGATCCATATGTTTCCAAATAGTGATATATTTATAGGAGAGGAAATGGGGAATGGATGGTTGAGATCAAAAAGCTTAATAAATGGTTCATGATGAAGGGGATAAGAGGTCCATGGATCATGGATTCTCATCAACGGATGAGAATGCATGATGAAAGTTAATCAAGGGCTCACACTTGCCTCAAACAAACACACTTTTGACCTGCTCACACAGGTCAAAGGTAACTTGCCAAAGAGGTTGAAGGTTAACTTGCATTTGAAGCTAAGTGAGTTGATTGGAGGAGAGGGAATATTCCTTGAGGGTGAGGAAAAAACGTATTTTACAAATTAAAACAAATTTTTAATTGTGCAAAAAGGATAAAGAATATTCCATGGGAATATTCCCTTTGATTAGAGGAAGATTAGTTTAATTTCCAATTAAACAAGGTTTAATTTATGCAATTGGGGGATTAGAAGAATAAAGAGATATTTATTAAATTAGATGATTTAATAAATAGGGGAGGGGTGAAATGATATTTAATTAAATAACTTAGGGTTATTTAATTAAATAAGATTACTTAGGAGATTAAATTAAATATTTTGATTTATTTAATTTAACTAGATGAAGTGTTAGTGTGAAAAGAGACGAATTAACCCAATTTAATTAATTAGGCCAATGGATGAAAATGATGCAATTAATTAATTAGCAAGGCTAATTAAATTAATTAAGCGAAAAGAGGATAGATTAAAGAGGAAATGATGTTAATAAGTCAGATTTAAGTGTATCAAATTGATTAGGACATTTTTCAGTGTCTACAGGTAGATATTCTCTCTTGAACATAGTTCATTTTAAATTGTTAAGCCACCTTCACCATCAAAGGTTGGTGAATGTCCAAAAAAAATTTATAACTTGTTGAAACGAATGTTTGTTGAGAACAAAAGAAAGAGAATTAAATTTTCCCTCTCATTACTATTTGGTGACTTTATTGATAAAAAGAATCCTTATAACCCAATTCCCTAATATTGCTTAGGAAATTTTTCTAGCCTAAAATAACATAAATGATATAATTCTAAGGCTAGGGTTAGATGAATAAAATAGGGCTCAAGGGGGTGAATGAGTTGTTTGTAAAAAGGGAAGAGGAACATATACCCTCTACCCCATATGTTGCATCACCTACCCAAAGAATTAATACACAACCAGAATCAGAGATGCAAGAAACCCAACCTGCAACCTCTAGGGCACAACTCATAGCACCTGTAGATTTGGAAACCATGTTTCCACAAAAATCTATTCTATGCCCAAGAAGCATAAACAAAAATTACACCTTCCTCTTTTGCACCTAAACAAAAGCAAAAAGAGCCTATGCAACCTAGAAGACGGTCACACTACATTAAGGAAAAGGGAATTGCAGGAGGGAAGGGCCATTTTGGACAAGAAAGGGTCATGATGATAGAGTTTGAAATAGACTCAAAAAAATAAAATTTACCTAATGATCAAGAATAGTCCAAAATCTTGCAATTTATGTATCTAAGCACCAATTTAGATTTTGAATATGAAGAAGATTTATTTACAGTAAAGAAGAAACCCAGACCTCCTAAAAGTCCACTGAGCCAAGAGGAATTTTATTCCCTAGCTGAGACTAGTGAAGAATTATTTTTGGAGGATGAGAGTAAATTAATATTGACAGGTAGAGATGAAGTTAATCAGCTACAAGAAGCTCTACAAAAAATTAAAGAACTACAAGAAAAGATAAAGGGTTACCAACAAAAGGAGATTTGGTTGCATAAAAAGGTGAAAGAATTTGAAAATCAGTTGTATGTTTATCAACAATAAGGAGTAGGTTTAGATAAGTTGGCCCAAGTGGAAATCATAGAAATAAATAAGAAACTCCAAAACCTGAGGAACAAAATGATGCACCAATAATCCCAAAAACCTCTACTATGGTTACCCTTGGGATAAAATGGTTGAAAAAAATGGAAGAGTTCTCCCAATCACAAAGATAATGGAATAAGGAAAGATCATAATTGATAGTGACACATAATAGAGAAATTGAAAAGAACTCATAACTCAAAATATTAATGAATAAAAATTGAAAATTTGGTTGATAAAACTATTCATATTATGAAATGCAAACCACCTCCTAAGGTCTATACTCTATTTCTATTAAAAAAAAAATTAGTTTCTAATTCAACCAATTAATTAGTGATCTACTAGTTTTATTATCATCACCAGTATTGCTCTTAAAATCTTATCAAGAGGCCACATCAGACATGTAGGATCAACTTTGTGAATTTTATTTGCATAAATTGGCCATTCCATATGATACAACCTCAAACCCATTATTTTTTGTGGAAAATATTCAAATAAAGGTACTAGCCTCATTCATTAGGAATGAAAATCATATAGGTCAATTGGAACAACAATATCATGAGAAGGATAATTCATTTCCACTACACATTAGAGAAAAATCAGAGGATCTTGATAAGGTAGTTGAGGAATGGATTGACTTGGTGGATAGACCCAAAGTAGAAACTAAAATCTTGGAGTGCAAAGAAAAATATTACAAAATATTTCAAGATCTAGCAGCTAGAATAGGAAGAGAGGCACTCAATTTTTCTCAAGATAGATGGAATAAATTAACACAGGATTTGAAAAAGAAATAAATCCATTCAAATTTTAACTACTTGGAATCAATCATAAGGGAACATAAGTGTATCAAATCTTCCCTACAACATCAGATAATTTGGTTCCCTCTAACATTTCATCATCCCCTTCTCTTGTATCCAATTATGCATTGGATAGGAAGAAGGGAAGAATGAGGGGTAGTGTTGGCAACATAAGGGCAAACAACTGAGAGGGGGAGGTGAATCAATTGTCACAGAAATTCAAAACTTATTCAACTTATTAACCTTATTAATTTACAAATTTGATCAATATCAATGAAAGCATGAATCAACAACACATCAGAAACACTCATAACACCAAGATTTTTTACATGGAAACCCTGTTAGGGGAAAAACCATGGTGGAGGTCAATCCACAAGATTATACCCTTGTTAAAAGTATAATGAAAATGAAATATGGGGAATGCACATGCATTCAAGCACACTGCCTAGAGCTCACTACTCAATTACAAAGGAAGACACATTGTCTTACAAAGAGATTCGGATTACAACCATCCATATTTTGAACTAAGAAAATAGCATCTACTAATGCCTGATTATAGTTCCAGTTAAGCACATGAACACTTCTACACTTATCTTCACACTCTTCTCTACCTTCAAATGATTTGAACAATATTCACACACACACACATAGAAGCACACCCTTGCACACTTCAATTCGATTAAACAATCGCTCTTATATATCCATAACAAGAAATTACATTCACTACAAGTCGGCCTCAACAAGAATAATAAAATGAATATAAACTGTCGGCCCAAAACATTAAAGATTATCAATGTGAATCAACCAAGGTTGGCCACGACATAGTGAGGAACCAAATCAACGTCTCCAACATGAAGACACTTCAATTAATTTCTCAACGAAGATCCACATGTTACAAACACCATGTCAGCCAAGAACAAGAAAAACATGAACACGCAAGAGAAAATGGCCAACCACAAGCACAATGATCAATGCAAACGTGCAACAAAGATAGAGCATGATCTAGAAACATCCACAAGAATTATGAATCACAAGAGAGGCATCCGCAACAACTAAACTAACTAAAATAGCATCATCTTCAATCAGAAACATCTACCAAAGCAACATAAAAACTTTCAGAATCAGAATCTTCATAACTCGATCAAATCTTCACACGAATCTCTAAAACTCGGCATGGATAAACTAGATACACTCAACAACAAATCCTTTAGTCCACAACCTCTGATCATCAATGTACATAACTCATTATCATACTGAACTTCACTTCACTAATGACAACCTACAACTCATTTATTACAATTTTATCAATATCCTCGACATATATAGCTTCAAATGAATTAATGCTAATAGTGTTGACATCAATGACAACCACATATCAGCAACACAACCACAACATCCAACAATCTCCCCCTTTGGCATTGATGGAAACACATGATGTGAAAAACACCATCAATGCAACTAACTCTTGACACTTACTCCCCCTTAGGATTTGACTCATTTTCTCCTCAACACTTTCACCTAATATTTTACCCACAAGGCTCTTCTCCCCAAATAATCGCCATTTTTTCACATGACTCTTCTCCCCCTTTGACATCAATGACAAAGGTCTCTAATCTCTGAACCACATATCTAAATTTTTAAACCATCTGACTACTCCCCCTGAGTAGCAACCACCACAACATCAATCCAAAACAAGATATGACTATGAAGTGCATGGACTGATGCAATGCATTGATTTGCATCTTAGTTCTGATTAGGAGGGGTAATCACCCCTAACTTCCCTCTAAGATACTCAAAAGTATCCTTAGGAAATGGCTTGGTAAAGATGTCTGCAGTCTGCTCCTTAGTAGGTACATACTCCAATCTTACTTCTTTTTCACTTACTTTCTCCCTCAAAAAGTGAAACTTGATAGATATACGCTTTTCTTTTTAATGCAACACCAAATTCTTGGAAATGTTAATAGCATTTGAATTATCACATAATATAGCAATAGGCTCATCATATACAACTCTGATATCCTTAAGCATCTACTTCATCCATAATACTTGAGTATAATTGTTAGCAACAACAATGTATTCAGCTTTTGCAGTAGACAAGGAAATGACATTTTGCTTCTTTCTTAACCATGAAATTAGCTTCTTACCCAAGAAAAATGCTCCACCACTAGTACTTTTTCTATCATTCACATCTCCTACCCAATTAGCATCAGTAAAGGCACTCAAGGTAAGATCATCATCTTTAGGATACCATAGGCCAACATCAATAGTTCCTTTCAAGTATCTAAAAATTCTCTTCACAATAGTCACATGAGATTCCTTCGGATTAGCTTGAAATATTGCAACAATACATATAACATTCATGATATCAGGCCTAGTTTGATTTAAGTACAAAAATCCACCAATCATTGATCTGTATCTTGTCTGATTTTCTTTTAGAGAATCATCTTTTGTTGTCAACTTGCATCCGGTCACCATGGGTGTACCAACTAGCTTTGAATCTTCCATACTGAACTTCTTCAGCTATTCCTTCACATACTTGGATTGAGATATAAAAATCCCTTTATCTAACTGAGTAATTTGCAATCCCAAAAATAATTTCATCTCACCAATCATAGACATCTCAAATTCATTCAACATCTCATTAGAAAAATTCATGCACAAATCATCATCTCCTCCAAAAATGATATCATCAACAAAGACTTCAACAATCAAATCTTTATTATGATCAATCTTGAAATACACATTATTATCAATAATAGCTTTGTTAAATCCAAGCTTCAATAAATACTTGTCCAATCTGGCATACCATGCTCTAGGGGCTTACTTGAGTCCATACAATGCTTTCTTTAACCGACACACCATATCTTCCTTATCAGTCAACTGGAATCCATCAAGTTGCTCAACATACACTTCTTCCAATTCGCCATTTAGAAAAGCTGATTTAACATCCATCTGATAAACTTTGTAGTTCTTGTGAGCAGCATAGGCAAGAAATAATCTTACAACTTCAATTCTAGCAACAGGGACAAAAGTCTCTTCAAAATCAAGTCCTTCCATCTATGAATATCCTTTACATACCAATCTTGCTTTGTTTCTAACCACCTCACCTTTCTCATTCAGTTTGTTTCTAAAAACCCATTTAGTTCCAATGACATTCTTATCCTTAGGTCTGGGAACAAGAATCTGTGTACCATTCTTTTCAATCTATTTTAACTCTTCTTTCATTGCTTCAACCCAATGCTCATCTTTACATGCTTCATTCACACTAGTAGGCTCAATTTTTGAAATCAAGCAATACTCTTCTGCAATATTTCTCCTAGTCTGGACACCTTTGTTCTTATCACCTATAATTTGATCTTCTGAATGATTCAATCTTACATACCTCAGAGTCTTCTTAGGATGTTCTTCAACTTCAGGCTCTTGTGTTCTCTCTTCTATTCTTCCACTAGTTTATCCTTCTTCTTCATTCCCCTGATTGATTTGCACTTGATTTGTAGTTTGAACTTGCTTTCCTTAGTTTGTACTGTCATCCTGATCATCAGAGTCATATCCACAGGTTCTGGATGGTGTTCCTAAGTCTTCATCAACCTTAACATTTTCACTTTCAACCATTTTCTTCAATATTTTATTGTAACACCTGTAGGCCTTTCTCTTAGTAGAATAACCTAGAAAGATACCTTCATCACTTCTAGCATCAAAATTTCCTATTTCTTCATATATCTTAATATAACATCTGCTTCCAAATATCTTGAAATATTTAACAATAGGATTTTGACCAGTTCATAGCTCAAAAGGAGTCTTACCAGTATCACCTTTGATTTGTACCCGGTTGAGTGTGTGCATGGAAATACTCACAACTTCTCTCCAATAGATATGAGGAAAATTTCCTTCCAGCATCATTGTTGTAGCAGCATCTCCAATTGTTCTATTATTTCTTTCCACAACTCCATTTTGTTGAGGGGTCTACAGTGCAGATAATTGTCTCTTTATTCCATGTTCTTCACAAAAAGAATTAAATTCACTGGAAGTGAATTCACCACCTCTATCTGATCTCAGACATTTAATCTTCAAACCCGTCTCTGTCTCAACCATAGCTTTAAAGATCTTGAAATTTTCTAGTGCTTTAGATTTCTCCCTTAAGAAAGTAACCCATACCATTCTAGAATAGTCATCAATGAGTAACATGAAATACCTATAACCTTGTAAACTTTTGACCTTAGAGGGGCCAAATAGATCAGTATGCACAAGCTCTAACAATTCATTTGAACAATTCTTTTTACTTTGAAATGAAATCCTAGTTTTCTTTCCCAACTGGAATTCCTTGCATATTGCATTAGTAGGTTTCACCAACTTAGGTAGATCTCTCACAGCCTTAGTGAAACTTATCTTGACAATATTATCAAAGTTAACATGACACAATCTCCTATGCCACAACCAGCTTTCATCAACTTGAGCAATCAAACAACTTTTACTTGCAACACTTAAGTGAAAGATATTACATTTTTTTTTGTACCTGATGCAATTTCATTTCCAGAACTCAATATTTTGCACTTTCCATCCTTGAACTAAAGATTGTAACCCTTATCAACCATTTGACCAACACTCAAAAGATTATGCTTCAAGCCTTCCACATACAGTACATCATGAGTATTATGCTTACCATCAAGAGAAATGCATCCTCTTCCATGGATCACACTAGTTGTATTATCACCACACCATCATACTTTTCCAAGCTTACAAACTTACTTTTGTCTCCTATCATATGATGTGAACATCCATTGTCAATCACCCATTCATCCTTCTCTTTAATTCGAGTAGCTAGGGCTTTCTCCACATTTGTACAACCAACAAATTTAGTATATATAGGATTATTTTCCTTGATAGCAATAAATACCCATTCATCATCACTTCTATTTCCTTTATCAGATTCATCATCTGTCACACCTTCATTAGCAACATAGTAACACTTCTTTTGAAATCTAGGCTTATTATGTCCTGGTTTAGGAGCTCTTTTTGAACACCTTGATGCAAAATGACCTATCTTATTGCAAGAAAAAAATTTAAGAGGAAATTTTCGTTCATACTTACCTTTTCCTCTCAGTACTCTTTTGACAATAAGTTCTTCCAACTCTTACATCTCTCTTTCTTCTTCTTCAATCTGTTTGATTTTATCCTCATACTTGAATGTCTTTCTAGATGAACTTTCACCCGAATCATATCTTTGTCTATCTCTTCTAGAAATAGTAGCCTTAAATGCAGATTCAACCTTAGGAAGGGCATCACCAAATTCACTCAACTCAAAAGCAGTCAACTTACCAACCAATGTATCTCTGGTTATGTTTGTTACAATCTGAAGCTCTTCAATAGCACTAGCTTTGACTTTGTAAGAATTAGGCAGGAATCTAAGCACTTTAGCAACAATCTCATATCTGTTTATCTTTCCACCAACACATCTAATACTACACACAATGCATTCACTCTTTGCATGAAAATATTAATGTTCTCATCATCACCCATTCTCAACCTTTCATGTTTCCCTTTCAAACTCTACAACTTAGCAATCTTCACATTAGCATCACCTTCATACAAGGTTTCCAACTTTTTCCAGATCTCATGAGAAATCTTCAAATCCATAATATTTGTCATCTCATAGTCAGTTAAAGCACTCAACAAAGCTTCCTTAGCCTGGATATTATACTCAACATCTCTGATCTCAATAGAAGTAGCAGGACTATTCTGTGGAATAATTTACATATTACTTATAATGCTCCAGTAGGGTTCACCAATGCATCTCAAATGGCACTCCATTTGAGTCTTCCACAAAGAATAATTTGTTCCATCAAATCTCAGACTATCCTTCTTGTAACTTGTCATCCCATATCACCTTAAGTTTTTAAACTTCTTCCAAGGAACTTTTCTCTAATACCAATTGTTGGCAACACAAGGGCAGACAACTGAGAGGGGAGGGGTGAATCAGTTGTCACAAAAATTCAAAACTTATTTGACTTATTAACCTTATTCACAAATCTAATCAATATCAATGAAAGAATGAATCAAAAACACATAAGAAATACTCATAACACCAAGATTTTTTATGTGGAAACCCTGTTAGGGGAAAAACCACGGTGGAGGTCAATCCACAAGATTATACCCTATTAAAAGTATAATGAAAATGAAATATAGGGAATGCACATGCATTCAGGCACACTTCCTATAGCTCACTACTCAATTACAAAGGAAGACACACTATCTTACAAAGATATTCAAATTACAACCATTCAGATTTTGAACTGAGAAAATAGCATCTGCTAATGCTCGATTACAGTTTCGGTTAAGCACATGAACACTTCTTCACTCTTCTTCACTTATCTTCACACTCTGCTCTACCTTTGAATGATTTGAACAATATTCACACACACACACACAAAAGTACACCCTTGCACACTTCAATTTGATTAAAAAATCACTCTTATATATCTGTAGCAAGAAATTGCATTCGCTACAAGTCAGCCTCAACAAGAATAATAAAATGAATATAAATTGTCAACCCAAAACATTAAATATTATCAATGTGAATCAACCAAGGTTGGCCACAGTATAGTGAGGACCCAAATCAACATCTCCAATATGAAGACACTTCAATTAATTTCTCCTCGAAGATCCACAACATGCTACAAACACCATGTCGGCTAGGAACAAGAAAAACATGAGCACGCAAGATAAAATTTCCAACCACGAGCACAACGATCAATGTAGACGTGAAAAAAATATAGAGCATGATCTAGAAACATCCACAATACAAATCACAAGAGAGGCATCTGCAACAACTAAACTAACTGAATAACATCATCTTCAATCAGAAACACTGAGTGAAGCAACAATAAAGCTGTCAGAATGAGAATCTTCATAACTCGATCAAATCTTCATGTGGATCTCTAAAACTTGACATGGATAAACTAGATACACTCAGAAACAAACCCTTTAGTCCACAACCTCTGATCATCAACATACAGAACTCACCATCATACTGAACTTCACTTCACTACTGACAACCTACAACTCATTTATTACAATTTTCTCAATATCCTTGACATATACAACTTCAAATGAATTGATGCTAATAGATTTGACATCAATGACAACCACATATCAGCAACAAAAACACAACATCCAATAGGTAGTAGCACAAGCTAGATGGGAAATAATATTTGCATAAAAAATATTCCACCTAAAGCAGGGGGGAGGACTCACTAACATAATGGACTATAGATAAGTTGCATTATAGTATAATAAGAGGCCATGCAATGCTTGAGGATTTCAAAGAGTAATTTGGGGGGAGTGATGAGCCTTGGAATTTTCCTATTTTCCTTTTTTAGTTTCATACACTTCATAATATTTTTGATAGTTTCAAACACATTCCCAGACCTTTCCACTTATTTAAAGCATTAAAGATGATATATCATATTGAAAAATGTTTGTGTGAATCTTTGAATATTTATGGAATTTAATAGAGTTTTATGTTAATTATGGTGATTAATGATGAAAAGATGCCCTTGAGATAAACTAATCCCTACAGCGAAGGATCTATCATCCAATAGCAAAGGGATTGCCTACCCACGGAAGAAGGTTGTTTTCCTATCGTAGAAGAAGAGGATGATCACCTACAATGCATGCAATTTTCACAACTAATGCAAGCAATGGTCGAAGATTGTGAATATAGTTTATTTATGTATCACTCTATCTTTTTACTTTACTCTATCATTAGGTCATGGATGAAAGAATATATTGTAACAATTTTGGTTATGGCTTGTAATAAATTTTCCCTATTAGGCACGTCTTTATTTATAATTGTTTTCTTTAAAGATGTAGAGTCTTGATATGATTTTGACACTCTTATCTCCACTAGCTTTTTATTTCTATGTTTTTGGGAGATTTGATAGTTGGTTACAGTTTATTTTTAGTCCATGAATAATCAAACTCTCAAAGATCTTGTATATATGACCGATCTTGAGAGAGGTTGAGGTAGCTATATTTTCTATGATTAAGTAGATTGCAATACAAGTACTCTTGATTGGATACTCTATTCTCAATATATATGTTCATATTACAATAAATAAGAAAACAATCTGATTCATGAATATTTGAGTTAAGATTTAGAAGAACATTATGGGATTGCAACAACTCAAGAAAGGGCCACTTGAGGTACTACAATACTCCTTGTATATTAGATTATAGAATAAATTTCTAAATTTTATTTCATGGTTTGCAGTTAGTTTGAGTTGATTGATTAATGATTGATTGGTATTACATTCAATTGCAACATAGTTGAGTTGTTAAGTTGTTGTCTTCACAAGAATACTTACTCATATAAGCTATTAAGTTACCCGCAACAATTGTTATTTATCTAAATGTGTTTCTAGATGGAGTTATTTCAATCAAGTTTCTTTCAATTATAATTTATTTTACTATTTTTCTATACAAAATTGATTAGGACGTTTTAGGATTCTCAGCTACACATACAATGCCAACATCATTTAAAGATTATGATTCTTTGGTTGATAAATTAAATGAAGCACCTCTAGGAAAATGAAATGCTTAATAAGGGATTTGTTGGGCTATTAAGTTGTATGTATGCATTTTCCACATAAATTGATTGAGCATAGATGTAGTTGTACATGTTTTACACTAGATATTGCAACCCATAGATCTTTTTCTATGAGCATATCTTGCATTTTAAGCTTCCACATCTCAAAAGTGTTGCCATTAAACTTATCCATCTCCATCCTTCTACATGTGATTTCCATATTTTTCCTACAAAAGGTCACAAAAAAAATTCTACAAAGCTCCCACTAAATAAAGATTAGTTAAAAAAACCCTCAACCCAATAATGAGATCAAAATTGGTCAGGCTCTAATGCCAATTGAAAGGAATCTAGGTGCATGGAAGCAACTTCATACACCAATATAATTGGGTGAGATAGTGAAAAAAAATTAATGCAAACCTTTAACAGTTACAGTTATTAGATGTACATACAAATAACATACTAAAATTGCAATAAAGAATATACCATAGTAACAAATATACATGGGGAAAACCCTTTCTAGAGAAAAACCACACACTCCAAAAGTACAACCCTTTTTAGTATCAATAATCGAATATGGTTAAAGTAAAATATCTAGAGCTAAGCTCATTAATATGAGTCTTCAATCAACAATATGATTTTGGAATCAATTTGGCAACATAATAGTACTTGTAAATAATTTTAACCTCTACATGCAAATGCACAAGTACCCAATATATATATTTATAATGCAAAATGTTAAGACAACAAATTTGGATGTCTAGGACTTCCACATGACAAGTTTCAATGCTTGCATGCTCTCAAACAACCCTCCTTGACATGTGTAATGCATGCAAGCATGCAACACCCTTGCATATATCATTATCATAGTTGGTACCCACCTATCATAGTCTTCTTCAATTACAATACCTTTCTCAACATGTATAGCCCCTTTGAACATGCAATGCACCTTTTGTTCATGAAAACACCTTGCATGCCTAGGAACCTCCATCACATGGGGCCCACTTGTCATTAATTTGTCATACTTGACTCTTACATCATCATAATATTTAATTAAATAAATTGATCAAAAAATATATCATAATTAGTCATAAGAACTCTTACAACATGACACATGCCACCATTTTAGCTTCACAATGAGTTCCACTAAGTGGGACACCTATCTCCACATAATTAGCTTGCATTTCATCCCAGTCACCTCCATGTAGGATGCCACCTTAATCAATAGGTCCAACAAAGTGACTTGACATGGTAGGTGTATGTACATAAAATTGGTCATGTTTAATTAATCTTGACATTTAATTAAATATTTATTATTTAATTAATTTCTCTAAAGTCTTCTACATGTGTAATTAAATTTAATTAATTTAATTATATTGTTCATTCATTTTATTCTCCCACCATAATTGAATAAATTTATTTTATTTAATTATTTCACATGTCTACTTGATTAATTAAATAAATGCATTTTATTTATTTAAATTAATTATCATCTTTTGAATTTAATTAAATCTTTTTAATTAAATTTAAATATTCCTTTTCTTCTATTTTAAACTTTCTTCTAATTAATTAAATATTTTATTTAATTAATTTCATAACACATGTCATCTCGTCAAATTTAATTAAATATTTTATTTAATTAAAAATCTTCTATTTTCTTCAAATCATAATTAGATATTTCATTTAATTATGAAATCTTCTAATTTCCTCAAAATCTTAATTAAATATTTATTTAATTATGAAAAATCTACATGCACCCATAAATAAATAATTGAATTTGATAATTCATTATTTATCTTCTCAATATCTTTCCATTTTTTTCTAAAAAAGATGATTTTGTTAATCATCTCATCTTATCTCTTCCACAAAAATAGAAAAATCCTGCTTTATTCATTTTCTTCTATTTTTCTCTCCAGTCTCATTCATTTTTGATTGTTCGATCTGTCAAGAATTATCACAACCATTGACCAACTCAGCCAATCAAAATCCTTGAAAAACTCTATAAATACATGTGTGAATCCAAGCATTGGTTACACACGTACACATAGAGATAGATATACGCAATTGCACTTATACACTTGCATTTTTAGCATTCTAGCAATAATCATATCTTAGCAATAATTTTATCATATCATAGCATAATCGTGCATCTTAGTATAGTATGCATTTTAATTTAAATCTCATTCTCTAGTAGTCCATTTCGTTGAGCTTGGCATCATAAAATTTGAGAGCAACTCGAATCAACGAAACGTTGGAGATAGAGAGCAATAGAACGACTTCAAAGAAACTGCCATAAAGAGTTTGTTTACTCTTCTTTCAGTTTCTTTGATATAAGGTTTTATTGTATGTGTTTTGAATCCTTTATAATAAGCATATTTTCATACACACATAAAATGGCACCCACCGTGGGGCCTATGCCCCGATTTTGACATTTTTCTGTAGAACATTCTAATAGGTTTTCATGTTTTGGCATTCGGCTTTCAGAAAAATTTTGCGTTTTAGCGCATCTGACACTTTTCTGCAGCGCATCTGGGAATTTAATGTTTCTATTTTACAGGAAATTTCAGCACATCTGAGGACTATTTTGGCACTTCTAAGGGTTGATTTAGCGCATCCGAGGGATAGAATTGCGCATATAGTCTCAATACATTTAGAGTTAAATCAGCACTTAATTAAAGTGGCGCATTTAGGATCTGTTTTAGCGCATATAGGGTCTATTTTAGCGCATATAGGGTCTGTTTCTGTGCATTTAAGGTAGATTGTAGAGCATCCATGCTACATTATTTACAGATTTAAATTGGCGTTTAATTAAAGTGGCGCATATAGGGTCTATTTCTGCGCATTTAAGGTAGATTGTAGAGCATCCATGCTGCATTATTTATAGATTTAAATTGGCGTTTAATTAAAGTGGCACATCTGAGGTCTGTTTATGTGCATCTATTGACTGTTTTAGCGCATTTAGGGTCTATTTCTGTGCATTTACTATTTGTTTCTATGCATTTAGGGTCTGCTTCTGCGCATTTAGGGTATGTTTCTACGCATTTAGGGTCTGTTTATGCGCATATACTGTCTGTTTATGCGCATATACTGTCTGTTTCTGCGCATCTGGGTTGTAACACAAAAATAGGATTCTGAGTCTGACGCATTCTATAGACAAAATCTTTTCTAGTTTAAAATGAATCAATCTAGGATAGTCACCACACTTTGATCATGCAATTAAAATGAACCCCATGCTGGTTGTGAAGCAATATCTTCACTTAGTGTAAATCATTGTGATTTGGTGCATTAAAATGAAGTGTAAATCATTGTGATTTGGTGCATTAAAATGAATCTGTTTACTCTGCTTGATTGTGCTTGAAAGTGGTAGGTGACTATGCTCTCACCCTATGCAAACTAGGTGATCAGAAAGCCAGACCCACTTTATCCCTATATAACCTTGATACAATAACCGAAATATCATCTCCCCTTACGTAGTGATGTGATCCTAGGTGTATGAGAAATGATTATTGTCTCTAGAAATTGGGCCTGCCTGGGGATTTCATCACCCCAACACGACTCAAACTGGCAATGGAGCTAAAGCCAAGCTACCCCCGACCGGTATACAAATGTGAATCTTAAGGGAAAACCTAAGATTACGAGTGTGGATGTGTCATACAGACAGAGTAGTACTCCCATAAACCCTATTGAGCTTAACCTCTTCAGGCTAGAGTGCCACCTAATTGGTGATTAATCTCTTGCCCCATGTATGGCCACTCAAACGGGGGTCCCGAATTAAACACCATTGTTTAGTAAACCAAAACCTTCTATTTTCTAGCGCAGCACCGGTCGATGTGAAGGCATCCACACTTTCACAGTCTGTAGTAGAGGTGATCAATCTGCCATGGGAGTTTCATGGGGATTGGAAGCTTGGTTGGCCTAAGAAGAGAGTGCACTGAAAGGGGGACCCTGTGCATCCAAGCTTCTGAATTCACACGCTACCGATATGCAGTTGGGGAAACCCACGTGGAATCTAGTGGATATTGTCCTGGATTTACGATAGGATGTGCTTACTTTATCTGTGTTTGGTTACATTCCATTTAATTCATAGTGTTTGTTGTGTTTTCATTCACATTAATTCAGATAAAAGATCATCCGAAATGAACATGAAAAAAAACAACTGAAATCATTCACACACCTGACTTTCTAACATCTTGGGTCCAATAACATTATGATATTTTCTCCCATGCTTAGAGAGTGGAAATCAACAATTTTTGTCAAGAAATCAATTTCTAGTAGGATCAGGCAACCCAAGAAACAATTAGGGTACAAGAAAACATTACAAAGAAGAAAGATTTTGTACAAAAGTCGACACGTCTTACTTCATTACAGGGGATTTCTTCATAGATACCAAGATTTTGTTAGGGGATTCACTGACGAATACGTTGTAGAGCCTTTGGATTCTCGAGCTTATTATCAGAGATTAGCTCTATCTCAATGACATAATATTAATCAACCTCTTGAGTTTGATAATATACCACAACCTTCTATTGAATATCCATCGCATCCCCATCAAATCCTTCAGTGATTTTAAAACCTTTCTTCAAAAACAAAGATTAAATCTTAAGAGTGTGCCCTTCAAAAAAATAGGATTCTGACATCCTTCATCATTGGAAGCCACAATCAAAAATTAGGAACATCTTTGATCATATCATAGGATTCACATCTTATCAGATCAAGATATCCTCATTATCGCACGTATCAGAACCATGATCTAAGTTTAGAAGAACTCTTCAAAATCGTATGCTTATCTCTACAAGGTCTCAATACAATAAATTGAAGGAAGAAATCCAACAAGAAGGTCATACCTAAAACACTCAAGAAGAAGGTGAAAGAAAAAATCTTATTTACAGTATAAATTGTAATCCACTTTTCAACAATGACATGGATAACAGAGAAGAAAATCCATTCCACAACTACAGAGACATGAACAAAAACCATATAGATAGTGATGAGGAATGAGATGAAGAATGTCTTAGAGAGGCTAAGCAAGATCCCAAATTTCACAAGGCAATAGAAAAGATCTTGCAACGCGATAAAGAAAAATATTTCCTCTATCTAGCTGACCAAGGAGCTAAATTGCCTCATGACTTTGATACCGAGAATTTGAAGAAAAAACCTGAAGAAACACCCCTACCTGATCTTAGTGATTTGACTCAAAAAATCAAGGCACTTTAAGGAAAAATTAAAGAATTACAAGGGGGAGCCACAACAAAGAAATATACCCTTGAGGACATCTGTCCTTATCCTTTCGATTGAAGTCTCAACATGATTCCATTTCCCAAACATTGCGAAATTCCAAAATTTGATCAGTATAATGGGAAAGCGGATCCAATCGATTCTGTTAGAGACTTTTGAAACATGACTTTAGAGTTCACTCATGAGGAAACTTACTTGATGCGTTTGTTTCCTAGGAGTCTTGGAGCTCACTCTATGGAATGGCTATCAAAAATCACACCTCCTATCAAGACATTTGAGGAATTAATCAATATGTTTATATTACAATATTCCTACAACATCCAACACCAAATCACTATGATAGATATCTGCAAAGTTGCACAAAAACTTGGTGAACTTTTTATCACTTTTCTTCAAAGGTGGAGAAGAATGTTCGCTAGATATCCATGTCATGTTCCTGAAAAGGAAAAGATGGTCACCTTCATTAACAACTTGAATTCAGAAATGAGCTATCGTTTGAATTTACATTGTCCTCCCTCTTTTGAGAAATTTATTGAAGATGCTATAACCATTGAAAGTGCTATGGTCAAAAGAGGAATAATAAAACTTGACAAGGATAATCCTAGCTCATTCAATCACCATAACAATTAGGACAAGTCTAAATTTTGGACTTGCAACAAGAACGTGGTGAATGATGGTGTTGTTGATGTGAATCATGTCTCAACTAAGCCATTTGTTCTTAGTACTCCAAGTTCTCCTCGCAGCAACAATTATAACAATGTCAACTCGGTCACAAATCAAGGAAACAATCCTCCTCCTCTAAGAAACAATGTGAATCAACATTCTACTCCCAATCAAGGGACTGCCAACAATCAAGGATTCCAAGGAAACAATCACAATAACAACTCTTTAGGGAATACCTCGAATACGAATCCACAACAATTTTCATTCTTCTCTAGTAGAAGAACTTACACTCCACTGGGGAAATATTTGGAATCTGCATTCAAAGAGTTGAAGGCTAAAAATGTCATTACCTTGCGACCTCAACAAAACTATGAACCTAGTGTGAAGCCTCCCTCATGGAATGAGGCATACTATTATGACTATCATCAGTGCAAAGGTCATTGCACAAATAACTGTCAAGCCTTGAAGAATACCATTCAAGACTTAGTCAAAAATGGCACCATCACAATAGAAGGACATCAACAATCAAATGAAGACCACCAAGCATTTCGCAAGCCTTTTCCCAACTATCAAAAGGGTGAGTCTTCGGGAAAAAGTGTGAATCATATTGATTATCCAATAATTAATCATATCTACACTGACGACGAGCAGGTCAATGTTATAAAAGTCAAGGAAAAAATGGAATATAGAGAGGTCAATGCAATGACAAGGGCACAAGCTAAAGTTGTCTTAAAAGGTGCCTCTTCAAAATCCATTGGGCCTCCACCTCAACATCAATATGACTTAGTCAATCAACTTCGAAAAACTCCTGCTTAGATTTCTATCTTGGAACTCTTGAAGATTTCCCCAACACATAAGGAAATTCTTGAAAAGGCCCTTGTTGAAATAAATGTATCCACTGATATGGATGTGGATCAATTTCAAGCCATGATAGGACACTTTTCCTCACCCACATGCCTTTCATTTTCCAAAAAAGATGACGTTTCCATAACTCATCCTCACAATTCATCCTTATACCTAGAAGTCATGGTTCACAAGTTTCGTGTCAGACGGATTCTAATAGATGGAGGTGCTAGTTTGAACATATGTACCATGAAGTTAGTTAAGGCTTTAGGATTTTCTGAGGACTCCATTGATCCCAGAAGAAAGATTACTATTAGAGCCTCTGATGATGAGGAAAGAGTGTCCAAGGGTTTAATCATGCTACCAATCAGAGTGGGACATGTTATCAAAAATACTTTTTGTCAAGTATTAGACTGTGATCTTACATACAACATCTTGTTGGGTCATCCTTGGATCCATGAAATGCAAGCTATCCCATCCACATATCATCAATGTCTTAAGTTTCCTTATGATGGGCAGGAAATCACGATACCAGCTGATAAATCAAATGTCCAAACTTGTGCCAACATCAAAGCTAGTCAAGATACTTTGGTTCCTAACAATTGAGAAGCGCGTGCTATTACTTCTCTCAAGATTGATACACAAATTAGTCAGTTAACCAATAGTTTTGACAAGAAATTGAAATTTAAGGACCATGGAGTTGGGGAGTACTCTTTCTGTCTTGCCAATTTACCTACATCACCTCAGTCACATGGACAACCTTCTATCACACAACATCAAATATCAGCAGCATCAATATCAACGCAACCACTGACGGAGCCAAGCACAAAGTTTAATGGATGATTCATCAAAGAAAAATTCCCCATGGAAGATCCTAAGGATAGAGAAATTCTAAACTGGCTCTATAAAGATGAAGATGAAGCAGTTTTTAATGTCAAATTACCAACAAATATATATGGAAAAGGATATTCAATCATGCAAAAGATGGGCTATGATAAGAGTCCTATCGGAAAAAGAAAAGGAGTAGTTGAGCCTATTCACCTTCGAGGACTTGCTACAAAAGAGAAAACTGGATTAGGCTATGATGCTAACTCAAAAGAAGGAACATCCAAACAAATGCATGGTACTGTCTTCACATTGCAAGAAGGTTCAGATTCAAGAGAAGCATGTTTGGCAACAATTCAGAATTACGTGGATAATCACTCTGACACAGACTCTGTTGAATATGAATGGGACACCATTTACAATGATGAGTTCTGGAGGGACAAAGAGGTTGATGTAATACACCAGTATACCCCAACTCTAATCAAAGGTCAAGGTTCAGGGACCCAAACATGAGAATCTGAACTACAAGGTGACTATGACTCTAGTGATATTGAGTCAGATTTAAACGAACAAGACTATCATGAGAGCAGTATCATCATTGATCCACCTCATACCTCGGACCCTATGGTCAACTCCGTTATGACCATAACCATAGTCAATTTCACACAACCCGATGACTTGCTATCTTTGATCCATCTTGATCTCATTGATTGGGATTCATCTGAACCTATCAATATACCCATGTTTCCAAGCAATGAATCTATCATCAACTTCCTTTCCGCGGATGATGCAAATGATTGTTCCACTAGCGATTTTCGGCATAGAGTCTTTGATTAGGAAAGTGTCAATTCTCCCAGCTACAAAAATAAAAATAAAAAAGAAAGATCTAATGGTGAAAACTAGAATCTAGTAGTATTAGATCAAGCAAAAGATAAAATAAAGAGCATATCAGATGGTGAAAACCTTTCTAAGGCACCAGATGATGGGAATCTTGACACTCTCCTGGAGCACTACCATGAGCGATCGCCTATTTTGATTGAGCCTACAAATGCTGTTAATCTTGAAACCTTAGACAAACCAAGGATTTTACAGTTAGCTGCATCAATGACAGAGAAATAAATACCAGAGTTCATGGAATTTCTAAGAGAAAATCAAGTCAACTTTGCTTGGTCTTATGCGGACATGCCAAGGCTTGATCCCGATCTTATCATGCATCACTTGTCTATCAAATCAAGGGTTAAGCCTGTGAAACAAAAACTCAGAAAGATGCACCCCCATGTTGCATTATTGGTTAAGGAAGAACTGAGAAAAATCGTTGATGTGGAATTCATAAGATCAATCGACTATGCAGAATGGATCTCTAACATTGTTCCTGTATCCAAGCCAGATAAAAGTGTCAGGGTGTGCATATATTTTAGGGATCTTAATAAAGCATGTCCTAAGGATGACTTCCCACTTCCACATATTGACACTATAGTTCTTCTGACAGCTGGCCATGCCATGTATTCATTAATGGATGGTTTTTCTGGTTACAACCAAATCAAGATTGCACCCGAAGACCAGGAGAAAACAGCTTTCACATGTCCATGGGGAACTTACTGTTGGAACGCCATGCCTTTTGGTCTAAATAATGTTGGGTCTACTTACCAAAGAGCCATGACTACAATCTTTCATGACATGATGCACACATTCATGGAAGATTATGTAGACGACATATTGGTAAAGTCATACACCAGAGAAGGACATCTGGAAATATTGTCCAAAATATTTGCACGATTGGAGAAATTCAAAGTTTGCCTCAATCCCAAGAAATGTGTTTTTGGAGTCACATATGGAAAAGTCTTAGGATACATAGTATCAGGAAAAGGAAATGAAGTGGATCCTTCCAAGGTACAGGCAATCATGGAAATTCCTCCCCCAAGGAACATCAGTCAGTTGAGATCATTACAGGGACGACCTCAATCTATACGAAGGTTCATTGCACAATTGGCCGACAAAAGTATACCTTTCACACATCTATTGCATAAGAATGTTCCTTTCAAGTGGGATGACAAGTGTGAATTGGCTTTTCAACAAATCAAACAGTAATTAATGACTCCACCAGTTCTAGTACCACCAAATCCAGACAAACCATTGATCTTGTATATCACCGCAACATAGACATCTTTGGGGGAATTGCTCATGCAAGAAGACCATATAGGGAAAAAACGTGCAATTTATTACATAAGCAAAACACTAACAAGTCATGAGCTCAACTACACTACCATCAAGAAGGCTTGTCTAGCAGTAGTCTTTGCTTCACAGAAATTTTGGCATTACATGTTAACTCATACAATCAATCTTGTTTCAAAGATTGATCCACTCAAGTATCTATTAAGCAAAGCATCATTGACAGGAAGGTTAGCAAAATGGGTAATTATTCTAAGTGAGTTTGATATCCATTATGTTGATCGTAAGGAAATCAAAGGACAAGTTATCACTGATCAACTAGCTGAAGCACCACTGCAAGCAGATCATCCCCTGCACATTGAATTTCCAAATGCTGATGTCTTTACTGCAAAATCCAAACAACCATGGTCCCTATATTTTGATGGTTCTTTCACTCAACATGGATCGGGGGCAGGCATACTTTTCGTCACGCCCCAAGGACACACCATTCCTTGATCATATAGGCTGATGTTTCCATGCACCAATAACATAGCCGAATATGAAGCATTAATCACTAGACTTAAAATAGCATTGGAATGGAGGATTACAAATTTACAAGTATATGGCGACTCACAGTTAGTCATTAATCAGATCAATGATGATTATCAGACCAAAGATGACAAACTTTTTCCATATAAAAAGATGGTTGACGACTTCAAGAAGTAATTTGTGGACATCAAATTCACACAAATTCCAAGGCTTGATAACAAAGCAGCCGATGCCATGGCTATGATCGCGTCATTGTTACAACTCCCAGAAAATCAGGCTCGCTATGAATTTCTGGTGGAACAATCATTTGCACCTGCCTATGACACACCTGAAAGCCAAATCATTTGCCACTTGGTGGGATCTGATTCACCTTGGTATGGCAAGATTTATGCCTACCAAAAAGATGACATCTTACCACCTGATTTATCTTGTAACCAAAAGCGAAATTTCATCCGCCAATCCTCTCGCTACACCCTTATCGCCGACACCCTTTATCGTTGGGGTCTTGATTGTACTTTACTTCGATGTCTTGAACACGACGAATCTGACAAAGCTTTACAAGAAATTCATGGTGGCATTTGTGGTACTCATTCGAGTGGACTGATCTTATCCAAGAAATTGATTAGAATGGGTTACTACTGGCCTACAATGGAGAGGGAATCATTCACTTTTGTGAAAACATGCTCCAAATGCCAAATTCATGGGAATTTCATTCATGCTTCTGCATAGGAACTTCAACCATTTACGCCAACTTGGCCATTCTCCCAATGGGGGTTAGATCTAGTAGGAAAGATTCATCCTTCATCATCGAACGGGCATAAGTCCATCATCACAGCCATAGAGTATTTTACCAAGTGGATTGAGGTAGTACCTCTTAATAAACTTACTAGCAAACAAATATCATCGTTCATACTCAACTATATTATTTGTCGATATGGCATTCCCAACTCCATTATTACAGATAATGGACGACCTTTCAAGAATTAGGATGTTGATGAACTTTGTGAGAGATTTCATATTCAACACAGATATTCAACACCTTATTATCCACAAGGGAATGGACAAGCAGAGGCCTCAAATAAGACTATACTGAAATTTTTAAAGAAGACTGTGAATGATTCAAGGAAATATTGGCATGTTCAACTCAATCCCGCCTTATGGGCCTCCAGAACCAGTTTCTACACGCTAACAGAAGCAACGCCATTTGCTCTTGTCTATGGAGCAGAGGCTATACTTCCTCTGGAAGTTGAGATTCCCTCACTCAGAGTTTCACTGAAAGGTCTCACAACAGATGATGAATATAGAGTGTCCCGACTCCAAGAGCTAGAACTCCTAGATGAAAAGAGACAAAGAGCAGCCGACCATTTGAAAGCCTACCAACAGATGATGTCTCGTAGCTATAATCACAAAGTAAAGCCACATACCTTTCAGGTGGGTGATCTGGTTTTCAAAGAAAACCCACGAAATCAGGAAGACAGAGAAAAGAAAGGAAAGTTTGAACCAAATTGGCTAGGTCCTTATGTGGTTATCGCAGTCTATGGTTCAGGAGCCTACAAACTATCAACGCCAGAAGGGGACCTGTTTGAAGAACCCATCAACAACATGCACCTGAAGAAATATTATGTTTAAGTCAGCTCTCATCATCCATAAATGTCTTGAAGAAATTAAAAAAAAATAAAAATAAGTCCTAAATAAATACAAAAATAGCAGAAAAGGTCCTAAAGAAATTAAAAAAAAAAAAAATTAGAAAAAGTCCCGAAGAAATACAAAAATAGCAGAAAAGGTCATGAAGAAATACAAAAAAAAAATTAGAAATACACAATATTAAAAACATCAAGGTTAAAAACTCCAAAGCCTTCAACTTGTTAATGTTTTAGTAATATACAATATTGACATGCTCTCCAACAAGACATAATGTTACCAAATTGAATATTCCTAAGACATGAATCAATTCCAAAAGACACCTAACTAACACACCTTAACATGTGTGGATACACCCACACAAGGAAGAGATGGTGAATGGATTAGTAGTACAATCCACTATATGAAACTATTAAAAACTAACTCATGATGACTCAACACATCAATTAAAAATCCTTAACCATCTACACTAAGCCCTTAGATAAATTATAAATTATAAATTATGAAATTTGGCATCCACATCAATCATATAGCAAAATATGATAAAAGTATTAAACCAAAAACTATTCCTATTTGACATTGATGTCAAGACCGATCAAAATCAATGATATAATATTTAATCTTATGTGGGAAAAATATCATCCAATGCATAATAATAAACATAAAATAATTATTTATCGTACAAAAGAGTACTCCAACATCTAAAATGTCATTTTTACACATATGGAAATTTTCACAAGCTAATTTCCTACTAAAAGAAAGATAACTTATTCCAACCAAATGCTAACATAATACAATATTAGGTTGGAGGATCCTTCCAAAACATGGAAGTGTCACACTCCAATACATAAATGATACAAATAATAATATTACCTCATGATGATCCACCTCCAAGTTGCTCCAATGGTCTCAAAATACCACATGAATACAACATAGGTAAATGAACTAGGAACTCTTCCAACTCTAAGAGATCTTTAGAAGGGGGACTAATGTGGAATGTTACCCACCTCCCATCATATTAACGTCATTGAGTGCAATATATTTTTATGCCACTCTAGACAAACCTGAGCTATGGAGAGAGAAGATTAAAGTTGCACTTCTATCATATCCAACCTTACACACAATGGTCTCAAGAAAGACACTTAGACAATCTACATAAGGGTTGAACATGGGTTTCACATACACCCAACATAAACACGAAGTGAATTGATAAAACCAATGAAACTGCACAACCACACTTGAATTCACACATATCAAAGGGTCCAATATATAATTCAAGTTTTTAAAATATACAATAGTACTTTTGTATGCAACCAAATTTGAACATGTATACACAAGGGTTCAATGCATAAATCACCATAGGGTTACTCATGATCCCACCAAATTAGAATAAGGGAAAAAGGATAGCACAAGGAACATCAATACTTTTAAATTCACACACATATCATTTTATATGAACATAAACACTAACCATTACATTCCAAAGTGATTGAGTAAAGAAGGAAAGAAACTCTAAATCTATATTACTATTCTTCCATTAATACATGTTAAATCAACATTTATACTAAATCAACATAGTGAAAAAAATAAGATATAATTTATCATCACATAAAATAACATATATACTATAGATCAAGATAAAATAATGATGCACAAGGTTTTATGGCCTTCTACTAGTAACCCATAAGGAGGTGTGGTAATAACTACTAACATATAGCAATGAGTTGGAATAGCCACTCACTCATGCAAGGAATCACAAGGACCTATTAGGCACCAACAAAATAACAAGAAAAATAAATGGGAAACTACTAGGTACCCATTATATTTCATCTCATATTTGATGACAACTCGGTATTGTCACACCATCATTATCTTTGGGTCTTGTTCTATATATATTTCCACATGGTCTTGGCTTGTTAACTTCTTCACTAATTGAGATTGTATCTAATTTGATCATGGCATACTTTTGTATCAACATGGAGACATTTGAGAAAAATTCAAACACATCATCATACATCATTATTTTTCTTCCTTCATGGGAATACATCTTACATCTATATTTGGTTTTGTTTCTTCCCAAGAGGGAGAATATCGTTTGGCATTATTAGATCTTCATCATCCTCTTTTTCAAGAATCTATCATCACTATAGGAGATTATACATTGTGTGAGGGCTACATAGTCTCTTATTTTCTCTCCTATGTGAGAACATTTATTTCACATTGGTGATGGAAGTATCCCTTGGGGGTTCACATTGATTTATATCCTTCCATTACTTGTACATGTTTGTTTTCATCTTTTCTCTCTTTTAGAGAGGGGTATTTTCCTACAAGTTTTTCTCCTTTATTATATTTGTGAGTGTGATTGTAATCATAGTATAGGCTAAATACACTAGATCCTAATAAATTTAAGCATTATTTAACCCTCTAAGCTACAATCCTAATGAGATGTTCAAAAGCTTCAAAAACTAAGAAACCATTAAACTAAGCATGAAATAAACACAAAAGCTTAAAATAAACCTAATCTAGAACTCCAAACCTTATCCCATTGGGGGAGTGGTGTCATATTGATATGGAATAACGACCCTTTCCCAATCCCTTGTATAAAGTGAGCATTTAATCAAACTCCATTGTTGAAATCTAAGCTAAAATTGATAAAACAATGCCATGGGTGAATGAAAAGGATGCAAAATCTTGATAATGGTGCAAGTATGAATTAAGATAGTATTAAAACAGGCAACATAACTCTGCTTTGATGGAAGTGGATCCCTTTCTCTCCAAATGTGTGGTATTCATAGGAGAGAAAATGAAGAATCAAGGGTCAATATGAAAAGGATCAATCAATGGTCAAGATGGAATCAAGGGTGAAGACATGGATCAAGTATTCTCATCAATGGATGAGAATCAAAAATCACATGGATCAAAGAAACCATCAATGAATCATAATGATTCAAAAAAACACACTTTCTAACAACTTTGAAAGTTTGTTAGGAAAGAAAACTCTATTTTTGGATCCAAATAGAAAAATATTCCTTTGGAATATTCCCTATGCAAGTGGATGGGTGAGGAAAATTAGTAATTAGTAATTAAAACTAAGTTTTAATTGTGCAAGATGAGGAATATGAGGATTATCATTAAATAATTAGTTTATTTAATAAAGAGGGGTTCAAATGACATTTAGTTAATTACTTAAGATTATTTAATGAAATGAGAGGACATAAGGTGTTTAAATTAAATCATTTTGATTTATTCAATTAAACAGGATGAGAGGTGGAAATGAAAGGGGGTGAATTAACCTAATTAGATCAATTAGATTAATAGTGGAAATGATGCATTTAATTAAATAATTAGGCTTATTTAATAAAATAGGATAAATAAGATGAATTTTAGGGCGAAACAATGTTAGTGACCAGATTTAAGTGTGTAATATCATTGAGGAAAATTTTAAGTGTCTACATTTTGTCCCTCTTTGAAGTGAGGTACCTACTACATTGGTTCAAAGACTGACACTTCGGATTTAAATTGCTGCTCAGATCAAAACTTTAAAAATTCCTATTTTTTTTATGCCCCACTATTGCCCCAGTGGAAGGAATCAAGCTAGTTCCCTACTCCCTTAAGAGATCGGGCAAAAAATTGAAATTTTGGGTCGAGCTTGAGACAAAGATTTAACAAAGGTTCAGCTGTAGAAAACAGGCTACAAGACGCGAAAAATAGGCTCAAGATGATAAAAAAAAAAGCTCAAAATAGGCTTCATGGCTTGAAAAATGGATAAATAGGTTAAAAACCCTAGCTTCCCCCTCAGATTAGGGTAAAAACCCTAATTTTTAGGCATAAATAGAGGTGAAAGGGTCACTTTCAATTCATTTGCACTCTTGATCTCTAATGAATTATTGCACCTGAGCTCTGACACCTTGATGATATGGCATGATGTGAACTCCCCATACACCTTTTTGACAGAGTTTGAGAGTACCAGCACCGAGCATACATAGGACCTAGGTATGTGCTTCAAAACTTTTCTTGATTTATGTGTTTCCATGCATTTATTAGGGTTTGAAATTAAATCTTTTAGGGCATCATTGTATTGTGACACATCTAGAACGGTCAATGTCGCTATTGATTTTATAGCAACGCACTTTACATTTAGTGACATGCCAGTCAATTTTTGTTTGGCGACGCACTTAGGTCAAGGTGACACATGTGAGTAGCAACACGTCGAGGGTTTTTAATCTAGCAACACTAGATGATTTTAGTGATGCACTCACTATGTAGCAACATGCCAATGATTTTTAGTACAATGGCGTCTAAATATTGACACACTATTGAGATATAGCGACACACATTGCAAAACAATGGCACGCTCCCAAAAGGAATACAATGACGCACTTTGAAAAGAGCGATGTTATTACAGTTTCAAGATTCAGACACTTAGATTTTAATCAGTTTCTATATTTTAGGCAAATTGACATTTTTTGTCTAATGCATGCAGGAGGATATTCAACCTCTTATGTCCCAAGAGCACTAGCTTGACCTTCTATCAGAGGTGCACAATTTTGATGTGGAGCAACAAGAGTTCTTGGGAGTCCTTAGATTAGGGTTCATTGCTTATATCCTCGAGATCTAGACCCACTTGGCGATGATGACGACATTGGTGGAACCCTGGCAAAGTGAGACATCATCATTCCACCTCCCCACAAGTGAGGTGACCATCACCTTGGAGGACATCTGGTAGATTTTGTAGCTTCCCATTCATGGGGAGTGAGTCATTTATGACACAAATTCTAGGATGGATGCATGCCATGAGCTCTTGCGGTTAGATGATATTATTATAATGAGCTCCCAAATTGACCTAGATCTATATTGAGGACAAGTTTCAATTTTAAGATTGGATGTAGCTACCCTGATTTCTAGTGTGATCGCCCTAGACTGATGTGGTAGAGGTTTCAGTCTAGGTTGGGGACTAGCATGGCATGGCATGATTTGCAAGATACTCCAGTATCTATGGGGCCTAGTCACGTTGGCCTCTTCATATCATGATATGCATCAAGTAGTGTACTTTCATGGGAGGGACATTGGAGCCAGTGTTACTCTCTTGCACATCTTGGCATACGATCATATTGCAATGTTGAGACCTGTTATGGTCTTAGCAAATATAGATCAGGATGATCCCATTGTGTATAGATACCGACCAACGATGAATCTATAGCATACAGGGCCTACAAGGATCCCTTATTAGAGGAGGGTCATAGATGATGTGACTATTTTAAATGGAGGCAATGGCCACAGGTTCCAACATGGTATGATGATTAGCAATAGTTGTTCTTTTCCAAGTACACCCAATATCTACAAGGGTGGGAGTATACCATGATCGAGTAGTATCTCCTAGACTGTGTTGCTTGATAGTTTGGGGAGATACATGACATACTCCTAGATGATTACATAGTAGTGTTCGCTCAGGAACAAAGAGAGGTATATTGGGGACCTCAAATTCCACCGCAGATGGTGATAGATGACTTTCGATAGTTGGTTTCCTAGTCGTGGGCATATGACTAGGGGCCACTTGATGTGGGGACCACCTCATCTTATGATGCATGGTGGGTACCTCCCACATGATTGATAGATCCAGCGGGGGGATATCCTTGAGGTAAGGGTAGAGGTCGAGGCAGAGGGGCAGGAAAAGGATGATAGTAGCCTGAGCAATAGCCCCCTCAGGATCACGGTCATCAGGACCATGGTCACCAGGAGCAAAGAGTATAGGATCAGTGGCTCCAGGATCAGGGGCACTAGGATCATCAACACCACAACAACTTCCAAGGCCATATCCTCGAGATGGATACATTCTGGCTCTTACAATTGAGAGAGACCAGTTGCAGCAACAGTTACAAACTATGACAACCGATAGAGACTATGAGCGACAGTTGCAACAACAGTTGGATTTATAGTTGGCCCAGGAGATTGGGAGGCAACAACAGTTGGAGGTCATCACAATGGTGACACAAGGACAAGTTGCTTCCACACAGATGTCTCGAGATGCCATATCAGAGGCATCATATCACTAGACATTGTATCATAGGTATGTCCCATGGGAGCCATGATAGTCAGATTACTCCCAAAGGAGTGGGGTGGTGCCTAGGGATTCAAATGGTTAGCCATCCATCAAACAGCTAGGAGATCCCAACCACAGACATGAACAGTCGAGGCATGATGACCGATAGAGCAGGGGATAGCCCATGTTCATTTTGTAGAAACATTTTGATAAACAGCCTAATTTGTACATGTATACACATTCATCGAATCATTTTTATAGCCTCTTGTATATGTAATTTTGATGATAGTTACACTTTGACTCTGATACTTGTACCATGAAATTCATTTTTGATATATATATGAGATGGCTTGATTTGATTTATGACGTCATGATGTATTTATTGCATCCTTTATGTATGGATGCACATGTATATGGATGAATGTTGATGTTATGGATGCATTTCTTTATTTATACCTTATGAGATGATTTATGATGTGATTCTTATGTGATATGTGATATGTGATATATGATATGTTATGGATGTAATGCAATGAATGTTTCATTCTCTTTTTCATTCTCTTTCTATGACATGCTATGAGATGGATGTCCTTTTCTTTTGTATTTCCCATATGATGATGTCAATCTTTATGATATGCTATGAGTATGCAGGATGATTTATGCAGAATGTATGTGTGCTAATGGTTTGTGGATGCAAGATGGATGCATTTATGATTTTTTATTGACTCTCATGATATCATGATAGCGTAAAAAGATAGAAGAATAAGACGAATGGATTGACCATTGATTTTGAGATTGATTCAGAAGTCCAACAAGTCCATGAGTTTTTGAGACTTTATTAGATATGGTGATGAGATTTGATGATTTGCTCATTTATGGGATGGGAATCTCCGTCATTCCTTATTTTTGATATAACACATAGACACAATGCATCATGGTATTGATAACCAAGATGGTGTTGTATCTAGTGTCATGGACTTTGACTCTGCAAACAAATAGGATATTCCTTTCTCACATCTTGACATATAGAAACCTCATAAGAATGTAGTTTAGAAGTTTAGAATATTTTGGACCAAAGCATACACAATAGTCAACAATCTACTTTAAATGACCTCCCTACACATAACTAAGCAAGTATGCACCAATATTATTTTATAAGAACCTCCCACAAGCACAACAAACAAAAGATAATGATTGATGCTCCATTCCTTTCTCTCTAAATCATTTTAGACATCATCAAGAGGTCCCTATAATGGGTCAACAAGATAAATCACAAGAAAAGACCAAAACAAATAGTAAATGTTATCTATATCTCTTTCCAAAGTAACATAGCTAAGGTCATTTCTGATGTTGATGTCCATTGTAGGAAGGATGCATGCTAGGACATGTTTATCAGATGTTTTGACTTAAGACTAAGTGTTTGATAGGATGTTGATACAAATGCTATTGATTCGTTTGCCTATGATCTAGACTTTAGATTTTGACATTTAGATTCACACTTTACAACTTGCGAGACTTGTTTTCTACTTGTTTTACCAAATTTTGAAGATGATGATTGATTTATTATGGATGAAGTTTTATTGTGGGTGAAAGTGAAATGAGATGGATGGTTTTGGGATTTTCATAATATTTAAATGTTTTTGGTGTTTTGAAATGTTTTGAGGTTGTTTTGGCCTTTTTGGGTGTTTATGTGAATGTTTAGGTTTTTTTATTATGTGAGGTTGTTAAGGGTTTTCTAAGGTTTTCAAATGTTTTTAGTTTTCAAAATTTCAAATGTTTTTGTGTTTTTTGATTTTTCAAATATTTTGGTGTTGTTTGAGTTTTGACCAAGACCTAAGAGGGACTGATCTAGGGCCTCAGGGGCTTATCAAAGATTAGCCTTGCCTATGTTGTACATGTAGATACCACGTAGTTCAACTGAATTTGACCATTTTATTGATGAGATATGAACACTTGATAGATTGTTAGTTTATTATGATGGATTCCTAAACGACTGATGTAGGTTGTCTCGAGGGCACATCAGTGATGGCCTTGCCTACACTCAAGCTTAGAGACTCGTAGTTCGACATGGTATCATTTTTTATTTTATTTTTTAAATTTTTGACTTGTTTAGGGATTTTGATGTGTTTTAGATGTTTTGGATTTTGACTTTACAACTATTTGAATGTTTTTGGATTTTTGGTTATACAAGATTTTGATGTTTTTTGGATATTTTTGATTTTGTACGTGTTTTTGGATTTTTGATGATATTTTGGATAATCTTAGGATATACAAGAATATGATATTATGCAAGCATAACAAATTGCCCCTAATGTGATGCAATAGACTAGCTCAATATAGGTAGGACAAACTGACCTTAGGAATGTGCTAGGTAGTACTAAGGGAAATATAATACTTACACAATATCCATCTATGATTTGGACACAGATGGGTGATGGAATAAATAGGATTAGTGATGTGAAGCATGATAAGCTAAAGAGCCATAGATGGAGTTGCTTATTTACGCAAGGCACCTATTTTCTAAGTTTTCACCAAGGTACTTGGCCAAAGTGCCACCGAAGTGGTTTTCACTAGAGGACGATTTTTTTTTCAATCCTTTTTCTTATTTTTTTGGATTTTTATTATTTTTATTATTTTTTTTGTATTTTCAGATGTACTCCCTTCAAGCTTAGGAATAATTTTTTTTGAGATGCAGACTATTGATTGGTTCCTACAAGGGTTCTCCTTCAGGCATTGGAAATTGGTAAGCTCCTGATCCATAGCTTGCTGTGACGATAAATGGTCCAAACCAATTAGGCTTAAACTTTCCTTTACTATCCTGATCTAGAACATTCTTCTAATTCTACTTGAGGAAAATATCCCCTACCTGGAAGGAATAACTCTTGATCTTCTTGTTGTAGCTTCATTTCAGTCAGTTTTGGTATGCTTGTAAATGATTTAGGACTTCAAGATGATGCTCATCCAGGAATTCTAATTCATTCAGCTGAGATACCCTATATTCTTCATCAATGATTGGATTCTGCAATGACACTCGGAGCAAGGGAAGCTTGACCTCAATAGGTAGGATGGGTTCTGATCCATAGAATAAAGAGAAAGAGGTTGTACCTGTAGGCATGTGGATACTGGTTCTATAAGCCCATAGATTGAGATTTAACTACAGATGCTAGTCACAACTAGCTTCTTCTTTAGGATTTTCAGAATGGTCTTGTTTGTAGCCTTAGCTTGAACATTACCCTGGGGGTAATAGGAGGTAGAGAACCGATGTTGGATATTGAATTTTTGGTATAGCTCTCTTACATCCTGATTCTTGAAGGGTGTTTTGTTATTTAAGATAAGGACTTGTGAAACACCATAGTGACAAATAAGGTAATTCAGGATAAACTTAGAGATTTTCTTCGTTGTTATATAAGTCATTGGAATAGCTTCCACCCACTTCGTAAAGTATTTAGTGGTTATGATGATGAATGTTTTTCCATTAGATGAGGTGGCGATAATATTTCCTATGAGGTCAAGCCCCCATTGCGAGAAAGGCCAAGGTGTGATGATTGGCTGGAGCTCCTAAGCTGGGGCATGGATAAGTTCTCCATGCTATTGAAACTAAATGCATTTATGTACATACTGATGAGCCTCTCTTTCCATGGTTGGTCAATAATACTCTGTCCTCAACAATTTCTTGGATAAGGTCATACCACTAGAATGAGAATCGTAAATGCCTTCATGTACTTTTGTTAAAGCAATCAAGGCTTACTCTTGGTTGAGACATCGTAACAATGTCCCCTCAATTCTTCTACGATATACGGTATCACCTAAGATGACAAATCATGATTCCTTTTCAATGAAGGTCTTCTTAAGGTTAGAGGTGATATCAGATGGGAGGGTACCTCTGCTAAGATGGGTGAATATATTGTGATACCATGGGGAACCAGGACCAACAATTACACACACAAATTCAGATTCAAGAATTTTGAAATCTAGTGCGAGAAGTTGTTCTACCAATAATTCACATTGAAGGACATTATGTGGCATGTCTAACAAAGACCCAATTGTCACCATGGCATCTTCTACTTGATTGTTTACACGAGATATCTGCTAAATGTTTACATCATTGATGAAGTCCTTAAGACTTTCTACCATATTTTTATAAGGTGTAAGTTTATCATCCTTGGTTTGGTAGTCATCATTTACTTGGTTAACAATCAACTATGAGTCCCCATAGACTTTTAATTCTTGTATCTTCCACTGGACTGCTATTCTTAAACCTATTATTAGAGCTTCATACTCAATAATATTGTTAGTACACAAAAAGGATAACCGGTATGACTTTGGAATATAGTCACCTTGAGGGATGATAAAGAGAATTCCCACCCCTGATCCATGTTGGGTATATGATCCATCAAATTACATTTTCCATTGATCTGCTGCATTAAGAAGAAATACCAATTCATCAGGAAACTTAGATACCAAAGGATTCTTTGCATAAATGGGTGATTCTGCTAGTTGGTCTGCAATTACTTGTCCTTTGATAGCCTTGTGCTCCACATACTCTATGTCAAACTCTATCAAGATCATTACCCATTTTTCCATTCACCTAGTGAGAGTTGCTTTGGCTAATAGATATTTTAATGGGTCGATCTTAGCAATAAGCTTGATTTGGTGTAAAATCATGTAATGGCTGAATTTTTTTGAGGCAAAGACCACTGCTAGGCATGCCTTCTCAATGGATGAGTAATTAATTTCATATCCTACCAAGTTCTTTCTGATGTAATAGATGGCTCTTTCTTTTCCCGCTTCATCATGTTGGGCCAAAAGAGCACCTAGCATTGCTGAAGTAGCTGAGATGTATAGGATAAATGGCGTGTTTGGTATCAACAAAATGAGAGTTGGAGGTGATAATAGGTATTCCTTGATCTGATAAAATGCGTTATCGTATTTCCCATCCAACTTATATGTTATTCCTTTACGAAGAAGATGTGAGAAAGGATGGATCTTGTCTGACAGTTGCACTATGAACCTCCTAATGGATTGTAACCTTACTTGTATCCCTCTCATCTATTTCAATACTTGTGGTGGCTCCATGTCTAAGATTTCTTTCACCTTTTTTGGATCTATCTCTATCCCTCTTTGTGAGACTATGTAACCAAGAAGTTTTCCTAATGTAACCCCAAAGACACACTTTTTTGGATTCAGTCTTACCTTATATTCTTCAAGCCTATCGAATATTGGTTCCAATACCTCTATGTGCTCTTTCCTAGACTTTGATTTGGCCAAAATATCATTCACATAATCTTTGACTATTTTATGGATCATATCATGAAAGATTAGGGTCATCACCCTTTGATAGGTCGCTCTAGCATTCTTTAGCCCAAATGACATCATGTTCCAATAGTATGTTCCCCATGTACACATGAATACAGTTTTATGTTGGTCCTCCTTATCGATCATGATTTGGTTATAGCCTGAAAAATCCATCCATAAGTGATAACATTTCATGTCCTACTATTAAATTGATAATGATGTCAATGTTGGGAAGAGGGAAGTCATCCTTTGGACATGCTTTATTCAAGTCCCTAAAATATGTGCATATTCTGATGCCCCCAATGGGTTTGGATATTGTTACTAGGTTGGAAACCCACTCAGGATAGTTAATTGGTCAGATAAATTTGACATCAAGGAGCTTCTGTAGCTCTAGTTAAACCAGTAATGCTATCTGAGGGTGCATCTTTCTCAATTTTTGTTTCACTGGTTTTGCTTTAGGATAGACCACTAAGTGATGTACAACCACTTCAAGATCGAGTCCAGGCATTCCTATGTAGGGAAATGCAAAGTTTTCCCTTCTCTCTTTTGGAATGTTTCTATGTTTACACATTATTCATCCAACAATAATTTAGCATAGAAGGTTATCTTGGATGCCTCTTTTGTTCCTACATTCATTAGAGTAGCCTTCTCTGCCAGTACTGCTGATTTTTCTGGATGCATTGCACTAAGGGGGAGATTGAATCCCTCATCCTTGGGTGCCTCAAAGAGGTTTTCACCTTTGGATATGTCTTTTCTTTTTACTATTTTTTGATATGAAAATTTCATGGTGTGGTTTTCACTTAAAGAACTACATGTTATTCTCATGTCATTAATTTTGTGACTGAGGGATTCAATCGTCTCCCCATAGTATGCTTGTGTTTCTAGCTCTATATCAAATCTTGCTTTATGATACCCACATGGTAAGTTGTTGCACAGTCCCATGAATTTTGAGATCGCTTCATCATTTTCAAATATATCTAGAATTGGTGGTCCTCGTTGGTCTCAGTCAATGAGTTGGGGGTATACTAGGCTTAATTTAGTGGTTTGGCCGTTTTGGGTAAAAGATGTTGTGGTTATCATGAAGATAGAGGTATCCTCAAATAGGTCAATGACAAAAAGGGGAAATTCATCTAGGGCAGTGTCATGTGATGGTGGTAACCAAGAGGAAGCCTCGACCCATTTTTTAGAAGTACCCTTTCCAATAAGGGTAACCTTGCTAGTAGTACATCCTAATCCAAGATTCTTTGGACACCTCTCAGGAATGATGGGTTCTAACAAACCATTGTCATTTTGTCCCAACTTTTCATTCTTGTTGTATCCCCACCCCATCATTATTTGTAAACCTTTATTGTCATCTTCCATGGGAAGAACAGGCATGGGTAGGTTTTCCTGATAGAGCAATTTAGATACATCTTCCTCATTGACATCCTCTTTGTTCAAGTCCCCCCACTTGGTGAAGGTGGTAGATGCAAGCTTTAATGTTTCAGACACTTTGTGATAAGTTTGAGTTTTTGATGAGATTTAGGGGAAAGAGGTAACTCTCCCAACACAAAAGTGTCCTTTAGATTATAATCTCCACAACCATTATCCTTGATTACTGCCTTGATGTCAGGTATATTCTGCAAAATGGGTGTTTTAGATTTTAAGGTAGATGCAAGGGAAGATGGTTCAATAAATGAGGGAGAGGATGTAGGCCCTTCATCATTCTTAGGTATTTGGGGGATCTTATAGAACTTAGCCTCAAGGTTCTTGCAGTAGTAAAAGGGCTCATGATCACCGTGGATGGTAAATTATTTTTCCTCAAAGGGAAACTTGACACATTGGTGATACGTGGAAGCTACTGCTTGCATGGCATGAATCAATGGTTGACCAAGTAGGATTTTGTAGGGAAGGTCAATATTTAGCACTTGGCATGTGGTCTCAGCAATGACGAGTCCCACTTGGATAGGTAGCTTGATGATGCCTTAAGACACCCATTCTTGATCATCGTATGCCCTTATAGTTCTGCTCTTTGTATTTTCAATAGCATCCTTTGAATAACCCAAGTTCTTGACTAGATGAAGGGTGCAAATGTTTAGACCAACACCTCCATCTACTAAGACTCTTTTAACTTTATTCTTATGAACAATGAACTCAAGGTGTAAAGTGTGATCGTGAGATGGTTGCATTGGGAGGTCTTGTTCTAAGAAGGTGAGAAGATGGGGGTTAGTGATATGCCCTATCATAGCTGAAAATTGCTCAATATCAATATTATTAGGTATGGAGGAAGTTGATAAAGCCTTCTCTAATATATCCCTATGTGTGAAGGATAGCTTCAATAATTTGAGGATGGAGATATGTGGAAGGGTTTTCTTTAGCTAGTCTAGGAGATTGTAGTTACTAGGGTTTGACGTTGGAAATGTAGGTTGTGCCCTAGGTTGAGATGAAGCTCCTTGGATTGTAACCTTGCCACATCGTGTGGTGACTCCACACTCCGCACTAGGTCCTTTGACAGTGACGACTATTACAGCATTGTCACAAGAGGCGACCACATTGGAATATGCATGCCCTACGTTAGTGTAATTTTTACCTTTGTCATTGTTGTTCCATTTATTATGATCTGGTTGTGGGGTCTTGTATATCTTGAGGTCCTGGTTACCTATTGGTACATCGATAGTTATGTCTCCATTTTTTATGAGGTCTTGGATAATGTTCTTCAACTTCATACAACTTGACATTTTATGTCCTTTGATCTTGTGAAAGTTGCAAAGATCCTTTTTTTTATACCAAGGTGGTTTAGCTTGAGGTTATTGATAGTTCTAGAAATTTGAGAGTGTAATCAAGTTTGATTGTACCGATTTTTGCATGACAGATTCGATGGGTTCCCCCAATGGTGTGTATTTATTCCTATTAGGGGGTCCTCTTTGTTGGGTGTCGGTGTTATTGATTTGGTTGTTCTATGGTGGTGGGGTGGTTTGTTGTGCATTGGTTAGTTGATTGGTGTTTTTCCTAGGATCACTTATGATGACTTTAGCATCAATGACACCATCATTTGCCACATTCTTGTTCTTAGCCCATACATGGGGCTTTTCATTAGAATTGGTTGATGGGTGGTTGTCATTATACACTTGTGTGATTCCCTGTGAGGTTAGGGCTCTCTCAATATTGAGGGCCCTAGGGATAAGCTCATCATAAGTGGTGACACATTGCATTTTTAATTGGAAGGATAAGTGTGTGTCAACATTTGCTATGATGATCCCTACTTGTTCTTCAGGAACGTGCCACTTACTCTTACTAGCTCTTTGCCTCCATCTTTGTAGGAAATTAGTGAATGATTCTCCTTTGTTTTTTTTAGTGTACAAATCCTCTAAGCTTACATCCATTTCAATATTGAAGGAGAAATGGTCGATGAACCTATCGATTATTTCTTGGAAGGTTTTGATACCTAGAGGCAACTGTGGGAACCAATCAATTGTTGGGCCACCAAACTACGTGGAAAGAGGCACATCATGTAGGAATTATTGTAGGCAACCTCCATACACATGACATGGAATTCTTTGATGTGTTCCATAGGATTTCCCTTCCCTTTGTATTTATCAAACTTAGGGACCTCAAAAACGGGTGGGAAAGGTACCATTGTGATGTTCTTATCGAATGGGTATGGACACAAGTTTTGTTGCATACGAGGCTTCTTCATTTTTCCCATTTGAATGTCCTAGATTTGTTGTGTGAGTGCCTTGAGTTGTGATGACACATCATCTTACATACTTGGTGGAGGAGCATGTGTTGTGTACTATGGGATGGAAGATGAATTGTAAGTGGGGTTTTGATATAAAGGGGTGTTGTATGGTGTGTGGGGTGGATTTTGATACTGTGAAGATGAAGGTGGTAAAGGTGGTGGTTTGTATACTCCTTGTACAATTGGATTGATGATGTTTTATTGGGGGTTATAGTACAAACCCTATTTTTGTTGTTGTGCAAGCATGTGTTGTTGTTGGGTGTATTATTTTTCTAGTAATGCTTGTTGTTGGGCTTGTTGTTGTTGCATGATCAAGGCTTGTTGTTGGGCTTGTTGTTTTTGTTTTTGTTGTTGTGTGATCAAGGGTTGTTGTTGAGCTTGTTGTTGTTGTAAGGATTGTGCTTGGGGTTGTTGTTGTTGCAATGCTTGTTGATAAGCTTGTTGTTGTTGCAAAGCTTGAGCTTGAGCTTGTTGTGCTTGTAGGGCTTGAGCTTGAGCTTGTTGTTGTTGCAACGCTTGTTGATAAGCCTACTACACTTGTTGCAAAGCTAGAGCATGAGCTTGTTTTGCCTACAATGTGGAAGTGTTTTGGTGTTGGTATATTTGAGATGCATTTTGGGTGATCATGGTATGAGTGGGTTGTGGGTTGATGGTGAGGGGTTGGAGGTTGTTTTGGTTTAGCACTAATTGTAAAATTATCGATTGGGATGGAGGAATGTAAGGTTGGGGCTCCGCTTGATTTTGCATGATGTGGGGGACCAATGGAAATGATGAAGGTGTCATTTGGTGTCGCGATGTCAATGGCACATTAGGACCTTGAGTCAATTGATTGGAAGGGTTCCCTTGATCGATGTGTTGAGGGTTTCCTTGTTGTGTTTGATGTGGGACCAAGGTATTACCTTGGTTGATTGGGTTTGTGAAAAATGTGTTGCTTTGACTTGGATTGATGATGGATGGGGTTGATGGGATGGTGGATTGACTGGAGAAGTTTGAGTAACTACTTGTGTCGTTGTGGAAATGGGGTTGTTGGAACCACTTGTTAAGGGTTGATTTTGCATGAGGATGTTAACTTTCCCTTGTTGTCCTATTTGAGGCACTTGGTTCACATTACCTTGTGTAACATTGGGAACACTTTGGGTACTTGTGGTGATGGATGAAGATGGTTGCACTTGAAATGTTGATACCATTGTGGTGTTATGAAATATAAGTGATTTGTGTGGATGTAGAGGATGCACAAGAATGGTAGTGGAAGAATGGGATGGGGCGCCAGATGTTGGTTTCCAACTTGTGTTTTGTGGAAGGTTGGTGTTTTGAGTACCCAAAAGTCTATTTCCTTCCAAAGGGATAGTGTGACCAAGATCAATGGAAATCCTAGTTGTAAGACTAGGATTTAATGTTTGACTTGGCACAAGGGATGGAGTAGATTAAGTCAATCCTTGTGTCAAGGTTTTTACCACAAAAGTTGGGGGAATTGAAGCCACATTTTCTAAGGTTTTTTCCCTAATTGTGTCAAAGTCAAATGTATAAGGGAGTTTAACCCCTTATTTTGATAAATTCATCATATATTGGGTAGCGTTATTCTTCATCAAAGTGTTAACAATGTGGCTTGTCTTAGGATCTTGTTTTTATTCAAGGATTTCTTCCTCAGTGAGCTTAAGGGGTTCCTTGTGACATCTTCTACCTCATACACTAATGGATTTTGTGGTTGTTGTGATGGGGTAGAATGGCTCCTTAGATCAAATTCTTGCAGGATAGTATCACTTATGGTAGATGTGCCTTTGGTTTGTTCCATGATTCTCTTGTTTTGTGATCTTGTTGTAACCATAAATTGTAGGTCACCTATGGGAGAGGTATGTTGAGATTTATAATGTTGAAACTCTCTAGTTGACTCAAATTTTGGTAAAAGGGGCCCTCTAAGTTTTTTGGACCAATGGTGTGAGTTGATGATGAAAAGGGTGAATGATAATGGGGATGAACTTTCTCAACTTTTGGACAACACTTTTGACTATAGGTTTGATGTTTGATGTTATGGATAAAAGGTGTTAATGAACCTGTAAATATTTAAGGTAGACTTGTGACCTTTAAGATAAACTAGTTCAAAAATGTGATGACTAACTCAACTAAGTGTATGGAAAAGGATCCATTTCACACACATCATAGCTAAGTTAGGGGATTGGTTTGATAATTGTCTAAGTCTAAAGTGTTGATGTGTCCAAAAGTTTCTGAAGTTGTTTGGTGAAGTGAAATGTAAAATGTGTGAAGATGGATGAAATGTTTGAAAAATGTGTTAACCTAAAAGGGACCTTTTTTTTACGAGACTAAGATGGTGAGAAACATGATTTAACTCTAAAGTGATAAGACCTTAAGAACTTAATGATTTTGATAAAATGGAACTTGGACTCAATCTTTGCAATACTTTCCTTGTCTCACTTTGTTGCTTGGGAATCAATGTGTCTCAACAATAAAACCAATGTGTGGTGTGTTCATTTGGTTTTAATATTTGATTAAGTGAGATTATTTCATTACCACATCAAGAAAGTCTTAATTAATTTCAAACTAAAAATGTCTATGTCTAAGCAACCTTCATTCCACAAAGTCCATTATGTGAAAATCAAGAAGCTAAGGCCATAGTTCCCTATGTTAACTTTGAAAAATGTGAATTATGATATAAGTCCAAATATTTAGAAGCCTCTAAAGGTAAAACCCTTAGGGAAAAGCAGCAATAGAAGAATTCTCAAAGGAATTCACACTTAATTCAAAGGGTTTGCAATTTGATGTGTGTTTAAGTTGTTTTGAAACCAAGCAATGTGTGAAACTGGCTCACAAGTAATTTAACAATCCTAGCTCAAGTGGGTACGTATATTCTTGATGGGCTTACCTCATTCCCCAAAGGGATTATTTTACATGCAAATTGTGGAGGAGTCAAAAGAAAAAGAGTCCATTCTCTTTAAGCCTTTATGCTTTAACCCACAAATCGGACTTGGTAAGTAACTTCTTGGAAGTAAATTCCAATGCGCCACTTTGAAGAATGCTTCAAAAATGGACTTGATTGGCTACTACAACAAGGTTTTTACTGACAAAAAATTGAGAACACCAGTACACATAATCCACCAGTAATCCACTTAAGGCTTTAACTATTCCTACCCGCTTCTAAAAAGATCTAGATAGGATTAGGCACATGTTTGTTACTATGCCCAAATTGAAGCTACTATCTTTTCAATTTTGCAACCTTTATATATAGCTCGTTGCTAAACATGATTTTTGAGAGTAGCTTTTGAGTTCTCCATTGTGGTATGTATCTCACAACATTCCCTTTCTTAATAAGAGAAATGCTATTTCTCTTCACCGAAGATCGCACGAAGTTCAAGGGGAGAGGATACATAGCAAGTTCTTATGGGTGACTCAAAATTTCTCTTTACCCAAGATCACACAAAGTGCAAGGGGAGTGGATACACACTCCAAGTGTATACAAGCAAAGTAAGAACATCAAACACTCATTCATTTTAACTCAATATAGAAAAATGACTTCATTTTAAGCATCAATGGAAGTGTTTGTTTGTTTTGTCCAATTTTAACCAATATTGCAAAATGAGGTTGTATGGGTTCAATTTTAACCAACTTTGAATGTGAATTTTAAGCCCAATGGAAATTTAGTGGTCCTAAAACATAAAGCAAAGCAACATATGAAGGGTTATAATTGTCCCATAATTGTAAAAACACTTTTTATAATGTGTGGTCAAATGATAGTATGCTCCTTCACTTCAAGTTTTTTTCAAATATCAAAAACTAGTTAGCCTCACAAAATAAAACTAGGTGTCAATAAAATATCATAGAGCATATGAAACTGAAAATTTAAAACACACATGAAAATTGACTCTTTATTTTTTTCTTACTAGTAAAAAGTGTCACTAAAATCAATTGCATTGTTGAAGCTGTCAAAGGTGCCGCTGATTCTAAAGTGTCGCTCTACACCAAAATAGGGACATCGATTGTGTCACTATATTTAATGTGTCACCAAATTAAAAATCATGATATTAGGCAAAAAGTTAGTTGTGTCACTATATGTAATAGGCATCGCCATTTTTAATGTGTCGTTGTATTTCAATCAAATGTGTCATTGTATAGTGATGTGCCTTTGTAGCATCGTTGAAGCCATCAAAAGTGTCACCATTTCTCTTGAACCTACAACTCATGGAAACTTAAGATAAATTCATCAAATAAAGTTAGTAGAGCCCTCCTTCTAGGGCCAAAATATGATTGTAATCATAGTATAGGCTAAATACACTAGATCCTAATGAATTTAAGCATTATTTAACCCTCTAAGCTACAATCCCAATGAGATGTTCAAAAGTTTCAAAAACTAAGAAACCATTAAACTAAGCATGAAATAAACACAAAAGCTTAAAAGAAACCTAATCTAGAACTCCAAACCTTATCCCATTGGGGGAGTGGTGTTGTATTGATATGGAATAATTACCCTTTCCCAATCCCTTGGATAAAATGAGCATATAATTGAACTACATTGTTGAAAACTAAGCTAAAATTGATAAAACAATGCTATGGGTGGATGAAAAGGATGAAAAAGCTTGATAATGGTGCAAGTATGAATAAAGATAGTATTCAAACATGAAGCATAACTTTTCTTTGACGGAAGTGGATCCCTTTCTCTCCAAATGTGAGGTATTTATAGGAAAGAAAATGAAGAATCAAGGGTCAAGATGAAAATGATCAATCAATGGTCAAGATGGAATCAAGGGTGAAGACATGGATCAAGTATTCTCATCAATGGATGAGAATCAAAGATCACATGGATCAAAGAAACCATCAATGGCTCACAATGATTAAAAAAAACACACTTTCTAACAACTTTGAAAGTTTGTTACAAAGTTTGTTAAGAAAGAATATTCCATTTTTGGAGTCAAATAGAATAATATTCCTTTGGAATATTCCCTATGCAAGTGGATGGGTGAGGAAAATTAGTAATTAGTAATTAAAACTAAGTTTTAATTGTGCAAGATGAGGAATATGAGGATTATAATTAAATAATTAGTAACTTATTTAATGAAAAGGGGTTCAAATGACATCTTAAGATTATTTAATGAAATGAGAGGACATGAGGTGTTTAAATTAAATAATTTTGATTTATTCAATTAAACAGGATGAGAGGTGGATGCGAAAGGGGGTGGATTAACCTAATTAGATCAATTAGATTAATAGATGAAAATGATGCATTTAATTAAATAATTAGGCTTATTTAATCAAACAGGTGAAAATAAGATGAATTTTAGGATGAAATGATGTTAGTGACCAAATTTAAGTGTGTAATATCATTCAGGACAATTTTAAGTGTCTACAGTGAGATATTTGTTTGCATATTGGTACCTACCATGGCCTTGTAGTCAAGACCCATTCTTGTATCTTTGCAAAATTTATCATTCTCCCTAAGTTGCACTTAAGGGGGTTTTAGTGTGAATGGTTTATTTTACCTAATTAGTTTCCCATTATTTCTTATTCACACTTGCTTACTGCTTACTAAGGTCATTTAATTTTTGTCTCATGTCATAAGATTGAGACACCTGTCATTATCTTATCTTGTCTTAAGGTTTCAATAGTGTTTATATATATACAAGGGTTCTATTTTTGTACATCAATAACATATTATACCATTTTATGTACATTGATTCGATTATATAGTTTCTTAGCATTTGCATTGCTTCTCTCTTGTTTGAAAGGTTGTTTTGGTTGTAGTTAATCCTTGTCTCCTGTGGAGTTTCTCATCAAGTCTTACATGATACCAAAGCTCCAGATTTGTAATTCTCTCCCTTGTTTGTATAATTTTAGAAAATAAATTCCATATGGTACATCTTGGTACAGAATAGACCTCACTATTGAGTACAAGAGACCAAAAAACCTATAAATCAATAGGTTTTGGAATTTTTTAGATTTGACCATTTTTGAGGTTTGGTAAAAAATGTGATTTTTGTAATTTTATTAGTTAAATGGTAGATTAAATGGGAATATTTATATATGCATAGGTTTTGCATCATTGGTATAGTGTGTCTAGTGATTTGTGCAATTTTATTGGTCAAATGGTATGAGGCCATATTTTTTTGGCATGTAATGGGTATAAAGGTCAACAAAGTTTTTTAGGTTGAATCCCTTGGTCACACTACCAACCTTAAGGGGCTTAACCAAAGTGTGCATCATAGGGTCTATCATCACCACCAACTTCCCACCTCCATTGGGTTCATGCTCAAACCATCACTAGCCATATGCCCATGTGTTGCACTACCCTAATCTACCCCTCTACTATGTCTTTCTAATCATGCTATTTATTTTTATTTCCCTTCTCATCTAAGTAGCACCACCCTTAGGTTGCATAAATAGTTCCATCCTCATTTTTTCTTGCATAAAGGAGGGGTTTTTATTCCTAGAGTCATATCTTTCATGTATAGTATCAATTTCTTACAAACAAATAGGCTTCGAAATTTTGGTTCCACATACTTTGTATCCATCCATCTATACTTTTTAATTTTACCCCAAGTACCCTATTATTTCAAAAAAAATTTGTTTAAATTATGCTTGAGATATTTTCAAAATATGGAGCCATTTTATCTTATGGGGGTTCTAATTTATCATGTTTTGATCTCCAAATGATACAAGAGGGCTATATCATTATAAAATCATGGTCTTTATAATTCATCCTTCCATAATCACCTTAAAGTAAGGGAATTACAAGTCTTGGAAAGATGACATTCAAAAATATCTCAAGTGGGTTCATCTCTTGCCCCATCTCTATGGATTTGTCCTTAAACTAGGTACACATAATCATAATATTATATAAGGAACACAAAAGTGATCATGTCTTAGGATTTATTGGTAGTAGTGTTGATTTTGACATGGTGTCCCATCTCAAATGTTGAGTTCCCACACAGTCTATAGACCAAAATTTGAGAGATCTATGGAGATCCACATCACTCTCCATTCCCTTTTTTTTTTTTATGTATATTCATGTGCCCCTTGATGATTGTGATAACCTACCATATGACAATGATACATAAAATTAAATTTATTATTTGGTAGGTCTTGTTAGTTGTGATGACATTGAGTCTTCATCCTTTGGTTGTTTAGCTTCTAGGACTCCTAATCCAAATGTATAGGCTTCATATTCTTTATCTTTGAGTCACTATCTTGAGGCTTAGGAATCTTACATTCTAGCATTGGTAGATTCATCTCCATGTGTTCATATTAAAATATATTGTGTAGACACATTATCATGGGATAGCTTGTATAGGTGGATGAAATACATTAAGATTGCATCATCTCCATCACATGTTACTTTAAGTGGTTTTTTGTAGTGGGTACATCATATACTTGGATAAATATGTTACTTTGGGATGATTACTTGATAAATATTTTAATCTTGTTTTGCTTGAGTCATATCTTGTAGACTTGGACACATTTGAGGATGTTCATTTCATTTTATATAACAACACTATCATAGTTGTTTTCACACCATTATTATGTTTAGATCTTGTTCTATATATATTTCCACATAGTCCTGGCTAGTTAAATTCTTCATTGATTGGGCATGTACCTTATTTGATTGTGGCATAATTTCATATTGATATGGTAACATTTGACCAAAGTTCAAAGATAACAGCCTCCATTTTTTAGCATCAATAACCATTGTAGGGGGATTACATAGTATCAATTTTTCTCTCCTATGGGGGGACATTAAATATGAATTGGTGATAGAAGTAGCCCTTAGGGTTTCATATTGAGTTCTCTTTCTATTACTTATACATTTTTGTTTGCATATTTTCTCTCTTCTAGAGGGGGTCTTTTTTTACAGGTTTTTCTCCTTTATTTTATTTGTAAGAGATTTTTGTGTACATGTATACCTAACATGACCTTGTAGTTGGGACCCATTCTCACATCCTTGTCTAATTTTTCATTCTCCCTAAGATGCAGTTAAGGGGGATGTTAGTGTGAATGGAATGTTTTACCTAATCGGTTTCCTATTAGATCCTATTCACACTTGCATACTTATTAACTCTTTTTTTTCTCATGTCATAATATTAAGAAATTTGTCACACAATCTTGTTTTGTCTTAGGGTTTCACCCTTGCCTATGTATTCAAGGGTTCATAACTTTTCCATTACTTCTATCTTATGTAGAAGGTTGTTTTTGTTATAAGTGATCCTTGGATTCTACAAGGTTGTTTTGGTTGCAAGTTACCCTTGGATTTTGTGGAATTGCTCATCAAATCTTGCAATTCCTACTCCATATAATCATTTTTTTTTGCTAGAAGGATGGTAATATGGTACTAATATTTATTTTGTAATAATGCAAATCATTTATTTCTTTTTATGACAAACCATCTAAGTAAATGTGCCTCCTCTCCTCCCTCCAATGATGAAATCTATCAAAATCATTATCTTTGCTTCTAACTAAATCTATCACTATTTGCATAAAAGTGGAAAAACTACATAAATGGGAAGTAATATGAGGATTAATATGAAATAAATCTAATTTGGCTTGCAACAAAGCTATATTTTTAGTTATCTCTATTGTTAACCTTGGCTCATTAATTTGAGGCATGTTTTGAGGTGGTGTTCAATCTAATTGAGTAAAGGTCCACCCAATATAAAATCATATACATTTATACAATCCATTATCTCAATTTTAATTACAATAAAAATAGATCTAAATTAATATATTTTTCTTTAAGAAACTAGTTTATATACAAATTTTATAATAATTTAGATTTATTTATAATGCACTTGAATAAATACCCTTTAAATTTAGTGTTTAGGGTTTACAATTTGGATATTAGGATTTACAGCTTATGATTCATCTTAATCCCTAATTTAACTATAAAACTTAAACCCTAATTCCTAAATACATTTTGCTCTAAAAAAATAGTTCACACAAAAAACTTTACCATTATTTAAATTAATTTGTAATGCACTTATATAAATACAATTTAGGGTTTATGATTACGGTTTAGGGTTTATAGCCTAATCCCTAAAATTGTAAACTCTAAACCTTGTACCTTAATCCCTAAAACCTAATTTTTAACCCTAAAGGCCTAAAAATTGACTACCCACCTCAAAAAATCTTATCTAGCAATCATCAAAGGAGATGAAGTTTGGGGGCATAACTGTCTCTAGATGTAGATATCCATTCATGTTGATCGACTTTTGTGTTGTCAAAAAAAAGTGAATAAATGCATATACTTACAAGAAATAAATAAATAAAGACTTTTCTAAAATGGATACCCATTAGGAAATAAATATTCATTTATTTTGTATGTTTGCATATATAATGTATATTCATTATGAAAGTTTCACTCCTAACAAATACCCACTTGGGTTTAGATCTCTAGATCTTAATAGATGCTCAATTTTAGAAAGCGGGTATATAAGTTTAAGTTAACAAGTACCTATTTTGTTCGATAATTTTCAGTCCCACATTTTTCTCCCTCAATGTGAACCCAACTTCTTACACTCACCCTCCATAATTAAGTTATTACAAATTATTAAATTATCAGTTCCAACCATATCTAATTAATCTAAACTACTTTTTACATAATTGATTACATTTACGTACTTAACCTAGCTTACACATTAAGGAAAGTTTATTTTTCTTTACAATATGATTGATTTTATTGACAATTATTTTTTATTATATAACAAACAATATTGTATAAGATAATTGACTTTTTGAAATTGTATATGAAAGCTTCTAGATTTGGCTACGAGAGCATTTTTCATCAATGTTTTAGATCGTATTCTATGTTTTGTTATTCTCTTCTCTAGCTCACTTTATTTTGATGATGAATCATAGAATATGATCCGAAATATTGATGAAAAAAATGCTCATGTAGTCAAATCCAAAAGTTTTCAAATACAATAAAATGGATTGTGAAAATTTAATATCTTTAATCTTTTTAAATATTTCTTTTAAAATTATTTATTTATTCCATCAATACACTTTTCTTTAATGAAAAACACTTGAACAAATATATACATAAATGATTGAAATTAAAATGACTATCAAAAAACAAATCTTAGCCATGAATTTTCATCAATGAGAAGCACCTAAACAAATACATCCATAAATGATTCACTTAAGAAAGTGCTATAAAAAAATATTTAACTATAAATATTAGGGAAAAAATCTTCAAAATAATAAAATAATAAAATAAAAGAACTTTTCCATGCAACACTTGTGGTCAGGGCTTAAATTTGACAGTCGACCCTGCCTTTCAAGCAATTTTTTTGTGATGGTCATTTATTTTAAGTTTCCTTTCAAATATTAAAGATTATCTATTTTAAGAAAAATATATGTAGATTGAAAAAATATATATAAGAATAATTACATAGAAATTTTGACAGTTTAACTAAAATTTTACCTTTCAAGTGATACAATCTTCCTAAAATTTTAATTGTATTTTACAACTAAAATGACTAAATACGGCCATCAAATTTAAGCCCTGCTTGCGGCCCACTTTGTAAGGAAGGCCCACTTTGTAAGGAAGATACACTTAAAATAGGTTGTTTGGTCAAATTCGTTTTTAATTTGATAGTTGTATATTTTACGTGGAAGGCATATCCAATATGAAGATGATCAAGCTAAAATGTTTAATCGACGACTCATAGTTCTCAATAGCCCTTGGAAGACGATCAAACTGATCGTGGTCGTTAATGGCGTACCAGCTAATTTTCATTTGTCCATTGCTGGAATCACTCAACAAAAACATCCCAACTTGTCGACATTGTTACTAGCGCTTGGAGAACTCCATAACAAATTTGTTAGTGGTTTGGTTTTTCTTTTAATATTCTCTGCTAATGAAGGCCTCTACAGACGAGGAATTGGAATTAAGGAAAAGAGCCTGACGATTTGATTATGCATATCTTAGAGAGGCAATTGATAATTTTGATGTCAAGAACAAAATTTAGCTCAAATGTAACAGCAGAGTGAATTGTTTGTGAATTGACAGGGAAGGCTGCAAAGTGGGAGAGAAAATTGCTGTGAAAATATTATTTCCAAGTGAATCGAATGGGGTCATTAAGGTATTCGTAACAGAAATGGAGCTTATCAATGGTGTGTCTCGTTGAAATCTACTTACATTACTTGGATTCTCCACACTTGAAGACATGAGGCTCATGCTCCACAACCTTTGCTACCATTCTCCCTGCCTGTGCAAAAATGGGGGCTTTGGAATAGGGTATGGACATCCATCAAAGCATAAAAGATAGATGAATTTTATCTGATGTTGTAGTTGCAACTACCCTGGTAGACATGTATATAAAATGTGGAAGCATAGACAAGGCACATGAAGTGTTTTACAAGATGCCTCAAACAGATGCGGTTTCATGGACTGCAATGCTTTTGGGATATGCACAAAATGGATTTGTTGAAAAGGATTTAGAGATTTCCAAGCAAATGCAATTGTCAGGTTTAAAGCCAAATTCCGTAACCTTTGCTAGCATCCTCCCTGCCCATGCCAAAATGGGAGCTTTAGAACAGGGTATGACATCCATCGAAGCATAAAAGATAGAGCAACTTTGTTAGATATTAATATGGTCACAACTGCTCTACTAGACATGCAAAAAGTGGTAGTATTAACAAGGCACTTGAACTGTTTGACATAATACCTGAAAAACATGTCATCTCATGGACTACAATGATTGTAGGATATGCAGAAAAAGGATTTGTTGAAAACGCTTTAGAAACTTTCAAGCAAATGAGATTGGCGGGTGTAAAGTGATATTCCACAACCTTCGCCAGTATCCTCCCTGGTCTGTGCCCAAATGGGAGCTTTGGAACAGGGTATGGACATCCATCGATTTTTTTCCAGATATTATAGTTGGAAATGCTCTGGTAAACATGTATGTAAAATGTGGAAGCATAGAAAAGGCATGCGAACTGTTTGACAGAATGCCTCAAAAAGAGGTTATCCCATTGAATGCAATGATCGTAGGATATGCACAAAATGGAAATTTTTCAAAAGCTTTAGAAAACTTCAAGCAAATGCAATTGGCAGGTGTAAAGCCAGAATCCACAACTTTTGTTAGCATTCTCCCTGCCTATGCCAAAATAGGAGCATTGGAACAAGGTATGGTCATCCATCAAAGCATCCAGCACAACCTAGCAGCCTACAGGCCAAAAAGAATGTTTTCTTAATAATGTAATCCTTTTTGCTTACTATACAGCTGTGTGTGGCTTTTAGGAGAAGGAACTGACACTTGTCATATGACATTACAAATGTCAATTTTTTTGACATATTTACATCTGTCATCTGTCAGAGAAATTAAAAAATATATTTAAAAAAGACAGCAAAAGCAAAACTTGTTCAATAATAAATGGTGGTGGAAGATGCTAAGTGTCTTCAAAAACATCCATTGTCACTTAGCATTAGTATCTTTAAACTCCAAAGACAATTTTTTGCATTCTTTTGTGGTGATAGGGTACAAGTGTGAAGATAATTCCTTCACTCCCTCTTTTAGATATATGCAAATTTCATTGTACGATTTTTCATTTTCATTTTCTTTGGTTTTCAATACTGATATTGAAGATCTTAGTTTAGTTTAGATTGGCTTTGTTTCATTGGTGAATCAAATTGGATAATTTAGGAACACTCTTTGAATCAACTATAGAGGCTATGCACAATGATATAGCTTATTGTAAAGATTGGCAGATTGCCAAGTTTATTAAAACCTTTTACTTTTACAAAGAATTCTTATTTCAAATTATTTTTAAAATAATATTATTACATAATATTTTATATTAGAAATCATTCAATATAAACATAATATAATATCCAATTTATATACAATACATATTATATACATGAGATAAATTAAACTATATATATATAATATAATCATACTTATTATTATATAAATAAATTATATTATTATTATATTCTATAATTATAATACCTAAAATGAATCTAGAACTTTAAAACTATTCAAAAATTCTTAGTATGGTTGGAGCTTCTTTGTATTTTTCTCATTTGAGCAATTGTAAAGTATTTTTTTAGTTTATTTTATCTATTTAATGAGACCTTGTTTGTCTCACCTATCTGGGCACAATTGTTTACTCTTCTCCTATATTTTTGGGGTGAAGATAGTTTATATTGTATTGGGAATTTGATTGGTAATACTATTAGGGTTCTAAATCTCTTAGAGCTTTACTCTTGTTCCATTTATGCTCAAATTTTTGTGGAGCTAGATGTCTCCAAGACTATTTATTTGAAGAAGTTTAGTTCAAGGGGGGTAACCATTTGTGAAAATAACCATCGAACTATGAAGAAATTGCTTTCTAGTGTAGATTGTGTTTTTCTATTGGCAATATGCTTAAACTCCCATCCCTCTCTATTTATTTATATCTCCCTCTATCTATATCACTTGGACCTCTCTCTCCCTCTCTCTCCTTTTTCCTTTCTATATCTTTCTATCCATATCTTTCTCTACCTATATCTCCCTATTTTATCCCTCTTCTCTATCTCTACCTCTACCCATATCTCTCTCTCCCCCTATTTCTATCTCTACCTGTCTCCCTTTCCCTTCCCATCTCTCTCTCTCTCTCTCTCTCTCTCTCTCTCTCTCTCTCTACCCCTTGTCTATATCTTCTTATATCTATATCCCTCTATCTCACCACATATATATATATATATATCCCTCTCCCTCTTCCTATATATCTCTCTACCTCTCCCTCTCTATCTACCTATCTCTCTCTATTGTTATCTCTCCCTCTACCTTTGTCTACATCTCTATCTATTTGTCTCCTTCCTCTCTCACTCTATCTTCATCTCTGCCTCTATCCTCCTCTTTCCCCTATCTCTATACATGTCTCCCTCTCTCTATCCATCCATCTCTCTCCATGTCTTTGTCCCTCTCCCTCTTTCTAGACCTCTATAGCTATTTATCATTTATTCTCTTTTTTTCCCTCCATACTTCTTTGTCCATCTATCCCTCTATCTTTAACTCATTATTTCTCCATCTCTCTACCCCGATATCACTCCCTCCCTCTACCTCTCTATATATCACTTCATGTCTCTATATTTATTTTATATCTCTCCCTCTCTCATTCTCTCCCTATATATTTGTCTTTTCCATCTCTCTCTCTCTCTCTCTCTCTCTCTCTCTCTCTCTCTATATATATATATATATATATATATATATATATATATATATATATATATATATCTCCCTCTCCTTCTCCACCTCCATCTCCATGTCTATCTCTATCTTCCTCTCTATATATATCTATTTACCCATTTCTCTCTCTCTCTAATCCTCTTTCTATCCCTATCTATCCCCCTCTCTCCCTATTTCAAACATAAAATGAACCTATTGGTAATAGAGCCTAATTATCTTTCTGATTTAGAGGTTTTGTTTCACTCGTGTTTCAATCCATGTAAGTAGATGCATAGTTGATTTAAAGCTCTCACTTCTCCATTGGAACCTTTTTTCACAAACAAAATCATTTTCTAAATGACCTACCAATCACCTCATGTACTACACAAATGTATGCAAAAATAGCCCAAAAGTTTTACCTAATTGACCTACCAAACCTCTTCGGCGTACCCATTGCACACCAAGGTGCAATTGCTAGTTTATATGAATATTCTTAGATATTATCTAATTCAATGGTCAAAGATCAATTTAATCAAATCTTCAAAATAATAAAACAATAGAATTTTAAAATAAATGAACTTTGTTATGCAACATTACATCCATCTTGTAAGAAAGATGCACCTAAAACATTGTTTTGTCAAATTCTTTTTTTAATTGATAGTTGTGTATTTTTACAACGAAGACATGTCCTATTTGAGAATAACCAAGCTAATTAGTCAAATCAATAGTAAAGAGATCAGTACAAGCAATGCCAGATGGTTCATTAAATCTGATCCATTGAATTGTTCTCGCTGTTAAATATATCCCTACTTTTTCCTTGATGATTTCAATACACCAATCTTTTTTTGAAAGGGTCAAACTATATTAAGCATATTTTTAAAAATTACAAGTGAACTTAAATTTTTATACCTAATGAACTTAGGTAATAAAACAGACTTGTCTTGAAGTTGTCAACTACTAAGTTAAAAAAAAATGTGTTTATACTTTCTAAAGATTGGGTAGAGACAAAATTTAAGTATTAAAATATTTTTCTAAATTAAGGTGAACCCTTCCCTAGTTTTGAATCTATCCCAAAAGACTAGATGCAAGGAATTACATGTGTCATTTCAAATCAATCCCTTTTTAAATTAATAAAATATAACCAAATCACTAAATTGAACGGCAAATTCTATTTAGACGATAATTATATATTTTACAATAGATTTTTTTTTTTTGAAAATTTAAAACATAGAATTATAATTTAAAATATAAATGTGAAATTATAAAAAACATAACAAGATATTAGTTGTACTTGAATTCAAAATTTAGTTTAATAAAAAAAAATTAAAATTTTTCTATATGTTTTTTAAAATACATTAAGAATCATTTTAGCCAAATGATAATTAAGTAATAGTGATTAAATATTCTTAATAATTTATATAATTTTTCAAGGAATCTTAGTTAAATGTATTAATTTTCATGATGGATCTTTATTTTTTTGAACAAAAATGTCTATCGTAAATTTATGCACTTCATTAACAATTGATTGTAAGCATATAATATCTTTTGTGTGAGGGAGATGTGAATCACATCATGGTGAATTCATTGATTTTGTATTCATTATGCAAAGGGAGATTTGACAGTGATTTGTGGTAGTATTTTAGTATTGAGTGCAAAGATCATTTTGCCTTGGGAGCTTTTGGAGATTGTAGTTATGTAGCTAAAGTTCAATCATGAGATGGCCTATTAGGTTCTAATGGATACTAGAGACTTGGGTGAGGTTGGAGATCGATATTGGAACATGGCTCTTTGATGAGGCTTCAATAGAAAGATTAAGGAGCCTTCACCTAGAGTTGGACACAAGTTTAACATGGACCTAGTAAGGAGATTGTTCGTGGATGGAGCAATATCATTCCTCTCTCTTGGTCCTTTCAACAAAGAATCATTTGATAGGTATTTCTCACCTAGTTATCTTGTATGCATTCTATTTTTGGTGCTTTGTCTCTTCATGGTAATGAATCTTGAGCTACAAAAGTTAGTTTTAGAGAGCTTATTTGTGGAGTGCACGACATGGTGTCTTTTTTCTTTTTCCTTCTCATGTGCATGAGTTTATTTTGAGGATAGTTTTGAGAAGTGAAAGGGATTATGTTGGGCATATTCCCTAGTGGTGATAATGGTTATTAATTTGATCTTCCTTCAATTGAGAAGCTCACATCCTTGTTGATTTATTGATCTATTACTATCAGTAATGTTATGTTCAAATTTATGGGTGGAAACAGGCCTTGTGAATGGTACACTTGGACAAGCCAAAGCAATAGTCAACAAGGATGTTGAGAATCCGCCTTCACTTCCATTGTTTGTTGTTGTTCAATTCAGCAATTACATAGGCACTGCTTGGGACTGTGCAATAATCCAAAAAATGTCCCTATCAACCCTTTGAGTCGTGGTCGACATCGTCAAATCCCTCTCAAAATGGCATGGGCCTTAACAATACACAAATCACAAGGCCTAACACTTGAAAAGGAAACAATCGACATTGACAATGTGGACTGGCAAGGCCTAACATTCACAGCTATTTCTAGAGTGCGTGAACTTGCAAGCTTGCGCACCAAACCAACCTTCACATTTGAACGATATGCATGTATGAAACAAAGCCCATATGTAGCTCACTGGAAGCAAGAGGAAGAACGCTTATTGGCATTATCAAATTCAAACTCCTAAACAAACACTGATACCGAAAACACCTGCAGGTTAATTATATTTTTTCAGCTTTGAACCTGAAAAACACTCATTGCATACTTAGTTACAAACTCCCTCAATTGATTATACAATTTTCCTACAGGTATGCAAATACATAAAGACATCAACAAAATAGGGCCAAACACTCCTACAGCTCAACCATTTTACTGACACTCAATACAGAAAATATGTTTTTTACATATTCTCAAGTTCAATTTTCACCAATATGTTTTCAAAAGAAAACAAAAAAAACTCACCCTAATCAGGCTTCATAATCCTAGAAGTTACCAGCAACTTCTGAAAGTTTACATGAAAAAGCATACTTTCCTTTCACCATAATGGAATAACTTATGTTCATTGAATTTGAAGCACATAATTCAAAAATTTTGATTTGGCTTTTTATGGTACAGTTAACATAAGAAGTAACATAAATTGTTGACATAAGAAGTGACATAAATTGTTGTTTGTATCAGGTATTATCTATCTTAGCAATTATGTTTCATATATATATGAAACAGATATATTGATGTGGTTTGGCCATTCCTATCTTTGAAATTTGAATCAATTTGAATCATTATATGGGATCACCTTATATGCTTATTAATTTCATCTCACCTTTCAGTAAAGAATTCAACCACCTTTCAGCATGCTCACAAGCTCACAGATCTCTAAACAAAACTAAAGTCTTAAGAATTGTGTCTATCATGTTGGACTTATCTAAACCCCGAGTTCTTGTATGTGTTCGAAATTTAAACACCCACTGAAAAAGAGAAGGATTCACATGCTTCTTTTCTGGAAAGTTTCCTTATATAGTTTTCTTTTCTTACCTGGAACTGCAATGTTCATTTATTGATCAATTTGCAAGCATTGAAACTTCTTGATGTCTTAAATTTAAAATTTCTAGATCGTCTGCAAGACTTAAATGATACATAAGATCCGTATGCATTTTGTTTTTCGTTTTCATTTTTATCTTTGAGTAGAAAGTCTCTTTGTCTTTTACAGTTGGTATAAAATGCATATTTTGAAAGAATCTATAGGAGCCAAACAGATGAGAAATGTAGATATGTAGTTTTTGACAGACAAAAAAATTCAATTGCAAGCATTGAAATTTCTTGATGTCTTAAATTTAAAATTTCTAGATCGTCTGCAAGACGTAAATGATACATAAGATCCGTATGCATTTTGTTTTTCGTTTTCATTTTTATCTTTGAGTAGAAAGTCTCTTGGTCTTTTACAGTTGGTATAAAATGCATATTTTGAAAGAATCTATAGGAGCCAAACAGATGAGAAATGTAGATATGTAGTTTTTGACAGACAAAAAAATTCAATGGAAAATGTATCACTTTATTTTCCATTATCACAGTTTCAATTTTGTCTATGCTCTATTCCTATATAATTATAGGGTCATCTTAAAAAAGGCATCAGGTAGATTTATCGGAAAATTCACCGCCAACAATTCATTGCGGGAAAATTCATCGCCATGACAAATTCAACACGAGCAATTCACCGTTAGGAAAATTAATTGCAAACTTTTAATGCGATGAATTCACCACGAGCAATTCACTGTGAGGAAAATTAATTGCAAACTTTTAATGCAATGAATTTTCTGTGGTGGTGAATTGCTGGTGGTGAATTTTCCTTGAGACATGAATTTTTGATGACGGTAAATTTTTCGACAATGAATTGTTGGCAGTGAATTTTTTCACAGTGAATTGTTGGCGGTGAATTTTCCTAGAACCCTTAAGAAATGTCTACATTGATTGTAATTTGATGTTTAGATGACCACTACAACTCCACAGTCTCATTTAAACTGGATAGATAAATCCCAATTTAAAATATTTTATAGTGCAACCAATAACTGAGATTGGAGAGAAGCAAGAAGTCTGCCTATGAAGTCATCTTATGCAAGGACCCACACTGCATAACGCCCAGTGGAAGGCACATTGACCATTGCCGCCATTAATAGGTTCAGAGCCATGTTAAATGAAATTAAAAGAAAAGCTTTACCTGTCAATTATCCACCAAGAAGTAGGCATAGAATGGCCCACGTCTCTCAGCTTGCTTTCTCATCCTCTGCTTCACTGTTTTACAGCAAATCTTCATTATGATTCAACCCCACACAGGCATAATGTCTCTTCTTTTTTAGCAGAACCTTTTAATGTTCTTCCATTTCCTATCTGGAACTGTTCTGCGCGCCATTAATTACTCCTCTCGCTTCACTTTATGTTCGGTTTGTAAGATTTGAACACCTGACCTCCATGGGGTTGATACCTCAAATGATTTTGTAAATCATATTAAGACTGTTCTTGGATAGTATCCTTGAACTCTTAATTTCACTGTAAATTGTTTTTAGCTATTGTAATATGACTATTTTTGTTACATATGAAATCTTTATGATTTTTTCCTAAAACAATCGATTTTTTTGTTTGAACAAAGTTTATAAAGTGTTAAAAAGTGAGGATTTGGGAAAAGAGTGAATTTATTGATTATTAAAAAGTTCAATTATAATTAAAATTATTGAAAATGGGTTTTTCCTTGATTCTTTCTTTTCTACTTTTAAGATTTGTTTGGTAAAGTTTTATGATTTTGTTTTTAGAATTTTGTCTTTAAAATTCTTGTCTATTTCAATTTGTAGATAAGATAGCTAAATATTGACTATATTACTATTATTCATCTATGTTTTTGTTATTAGACCAGCACTATGAAAGGTAGTTTTGATTGAACTATTATTTATTTGTTTATGTCTATCATGGACTAGTATATATATAGAATTGTTTGAACGGAATTACAAAATTTAAAACTATTACCCATGTTTTACGACATATCTTATGTATTTTAAATGTTTTAGATAAACATTCATTCCTTGAAATTTTACATGTGATTAAAGATATAAAGTTTCCACAATCCATCAGGCTGTTCAAATTTTGTTTATGGCTTTGATTGTGTTAGAGATTTTTCGTCAATGTTTCGGATCACACTTTGTGATCCATCATCGAGATGAAAGAGAGCATGAGGGAGAGAAATAGATTGTTGCAAACAAACACTAGCTAAAAAGAAAGAGAGGAGAAGGTAAGAGTTGCACATGGTCCATGGAAAAAACAAAATTAAGAAAAAGATAAGAAAAGAGAGAGATAAGAAATAGAAAAAGAGAAAACAATAAGGAAAGAAAATCAAAGATGAGGAAGAGAAATAAAGATCAAGATAAATATGAAGAAAACAAGACAATTAAGATATAAAGGTCAAGGGGGAATTCACTTCATCAATAGCAACAATAGATTATCTAGAATATGTTTCTACCATTACAATTTCAAATAGTGTAGGCTAGTTTGTCAATCCTGTAAAAATAGTGTTGCAAAAGGTTTGTGATGATTTTGTGTGTTGTTTTCCCTTGGCCTACATAGTTGTATTATTCTACCATTGTTGATGTTTTCTACAACAAACTTGCTATATCTATAGCCTTGAATATTGTTCTTGTATCATATTCAAAAATAATACTAATGCCTCCATTATTACAAAAAAATTCAAATTCTTTTTAATTTAATAAATTGTGAATTGTATAGAGTTATATTTATATAGATGATAATGTTTGTTATTTCATTCTAGAATGACTTATTTCTATAGAACTCCTACATATTTGCATTCATTTTAAATGTGAACATATAGATGGAAATAAATTGTCTTAGCAAGGTTGTGCATTGTGTGAATACATTAGACCCGAGGTGTTTTTTTCTCAATGGTAGTTCAAGTGTTTATGTTTCTCAAAAGTTTTACTTTGTTTGGTTTGTGTTAGTTTACAATGCAAGTGATGTGTAATATGTTTTTGAAGACCAATCCTTCAAATATTGAGTTTATTTTGATATTACTTGACACATGAATAATATATCACTTGGCTAAAATATTTCTGATATTTTAGAACACCTACCTTCCCTACTTAGTAATGGCAACACTAAAACATGTCCATCATTTGTACATTCTTCTTAAATATCATTTTTATATATTTTTATAATATAATTGTAAACTTACTTCAACATATATATTTTTCTTTTTGTAAGCCATAAAATTATAGTTAAGTGATAAAAATGTAATTAACTCCAAAAATATTGAAATTACAATGTGTGTGTCAAGTGGTCTTTGGTCTATTGGTGAAGTTGAATAACTCATAAAGAGTCCATAATAGATCAAGTCTTGCTAAGTTCAAATATCATTGACATTTTAAAGCCCGATCAAGCTGGGATCATACTTTGGGTGACTTTGGCATAATGGATATTATAGAAGAGAAATTTAAACTAAGGAATGCAAGTGCAAACTAATAATCTACTTCTACCTTGAATTAGAGGGTAAATGAAAGCTAAATAAAACAATGCAAACTTAGAAAAGTATTATACCTTCCATGACTTTTTTACGGCTCCAAAGTAATGTGTTGATATTATTGAGTGGCATGTTGACTTTCTCTTCAAGTCCCCAATTTGATAGCATATACCTAAAAATTTTCTCATATGTAAATGCTTGATGTTGTGAATTTCTAGAATTGAGGGGAGAGCAATGGAGGGCTAGGATTTCATGAGAGGATTTTTAATTTAAAATTGGGAGGGAGATGACAATAAAATATTGATGGTTGGTGGATAAAGGCTACGATTGACTTGGTTAGATAGATGGATAAGATGGTAATTTAATTTTTATTTAGATCAAGGGAATTTTAAATTAGAGGAAATGATGAAATAGATTTTTGGATTTGATGAAGGAGAATAAATAATTTATTTTTTAAATGATAAAGAGGATGAAGTATATATTATTAGCATAAAATAATTAAATGAAATTTAATCAACTTATGGGGAATGTATAGCATAATTAATTAATTAAATTAATTAGAACAAGGAGAATTGAGGATTAGTTAAAATGTGAGGGTGAAATTTAGGTGTTCGCAGACACCTCTTAGTCCTTGGCTCTTAGATAAAAGAGGTTTGATTATTCATGAAACATTGATTCACTCTCTTGATACAAGTAAGTTGCAAAAATAATCAAAAGTTTTTTGAAGAAGCTATCAACAACAAAAAATATGTGGTCTACTTATGCAATCTACTATATTGACAAATCTTGACTCCACATTAAGCACACTAAAGTTAAAGAATATTACAATATGAATGAGACATATAAAATATTTTGAATAGCAACCATAGCCAAAGTAATGTATCAAGGACAACGATTATGTAAGGAAATTAGAGTAGTGGAAACAATTTCCTATGCCAATCTTGAGGAGAAACACTATGCAAAACTTTAAAACTGATCTAATAGTTACAGAAAATCAAGAAACACATTCATAACATGAAATAAACAGTGCAAACACAAAACACTAGATATACGTGGGGAAAACCCTTTCGGGTGAAAAACCCCACACTCCAAAGCCTGCTCAATGTATTCCAAATCCAAAACCAAGATTACATACACTTGCAGAGCAAGTCTTTTACAAGAGTATCACCAGTAAACATCTCTGGAAGAATTCTAGTAGCATTCCAGCAACATAACAGTACCTACAAACTCTCACACAAACTACTCCTCAAGCCTCCAATTTATAGACTTCTGGCAATACAAGAAACCACCAGCGGTTTACAAAACCATGTGCTTGGCTTCTCTTACCAAGATTCCAGTCTAAAACAAGCTCTCACGTCCAAAATGAAATCCCCTATTTTTGACCCTTACATATGTCATAAAAATTGTCATATAATCTCTAAAAATAGTCCTTCCATGATATACTATCACATGGGCATCTTAGGACAACTAATAAACCAAATTTTTAATGCACCAATAGTGTGGAACAACTATAGGAAAATATTAAATAAAAATAACTATTATGGGAAATATGCAGCAAGGTTGAGACACCTCATTTCCCAACATTCTCCCACTTGTCAAACACCTTGCAAGGCCAAGGGAAAAATACCATGGATCAACTGCTAAGGGACAAAAGGCCCATAGACTCGAAACACCACCTGAATTTTGATGTGCTCACGGGCTTAGTTAATGCATCTGCAACATTCACCATTGTCTCTACCTTTTCAAGTTTCACCCTACCATCCTCAACCATATCTCTCACGAAGTGATACTGAACATCAATGTGTTTGGTCCTAGCATGAGAAGTCGGGTTCCTCGCAAAGAAGATTGCACTATGACTGTCGTAATAAAGTGTAATTGCACCCTGTTTAAATCCAATATCTGAACACAAACGCTTCAGCCAAATGGCTTCTTTACAGGCATGAGTAGTTGCCATATACTCTGCCTCAGTAGTGGGAAAAGTGACCACACCTGTCACTTGCTCATCCAACTAATTGCACCACCATTAAGAGTAAACACATATGCACTGGTGGACCTTCTACTATCGACATCACCAGCCCAATCTGAATCCACAAAACCACGAATACTCAAGGAATGTTGATCTCCTGTACCATGAAAACATATAGAGCACTTTGTTGTACCCCGCAAATATCTGAAGACCCTCTTAACTGCATCCCAATGCACTCTTCTAGGATTAGACATAAAATGAGAAAGAACTCCCACTGCTTGGGCAATGTCTGGTCTTGTACAAACCATAGCATACATTAAGCTTCCTACTACACTCTAGTAAGGCACTCTGCTCATGTCTTCCATCTCCGATGGGTATGTTGGACATTGTGAAATAGAGAGCTTTATTCCCAATCCAACAGGAACACAAAGTGGTTTACAATCCTGCATGTTAAAACTTTGCAAAACTGAACAAACATACTTACCCTAGCTAAGCCATAGCTTTCTGTTCTCACGATCTCTTCTAATCTCCATCCCAAGTATGTGTTTTACTGCACCAAGATCTTTCATTTCAAATTTCACAAAGAGCTAAGATTTCAATTCTGCAATCAAACCTTTGCCTTTCCCAATAAACAGCATGTCATCAACATATAAAGCAATTACCAAGAAATAATCACCATCAGATTTAAAATATACACAGTGATCAAATTTAGACCGCACAAATCCCAAACTCAATACATATGTATCAAACTTTTGGTACTACATCCTAGGACTTTGTTTAAGGCCATACAGAGATTTCTTTAACTTACATACCAACTTGCTTTTACCTTTTACCATGTAGTGCTCTGGCTGTGTCATATAAATTTATTCCTCCAAATCACCATGAAGGAATGCAGTTTTCACATCTATTTGTTCCACCTCTAGATCATAAGTTGCTGCAATAGATAATAAAAACCGAATGGATGTCATTTTAGCAACAGGAGAAAAAATCTCACCATAGTCAATACCCTCAACCTGAGAGTATCCCTTCACAACCAACCGTGCCTTATGCTTTTCAAAATTTCCATCTGAACCAATCTTTTTCGTAAACACCCATTTACATCCAACAGATTTTCGACCTTCGGGTAATGGTACAAGGTCCCATGTTTCATTCCTTTTAAGAGTTGTCATCTCTTCATCCATGGCTAATTTCTAGGTTTCTGCATCATTCATATCCAATGCCTCTTGCATAGATCTCGGTTCATCAATGTTAGTACTCAAAGAAAATATACACTTCCAATCATCAGGTGAATACCCATACCTTTGAGGTGGTTTCCTTTTCCTTGTAGACCTTCGAACAAGCTGAGATGGAGGTTCTTCCACTTCTTCCTCCTCTTCAGAGCTTGATGAGCTCTCCTCAACTTCTTGTCTATTTTGGGGTATCGTTTCAACTTCCTTAGGCGTAGAAGGAATTTGAACCACATCCTTTTCATGTTCAATTTCTTTATGTTGTTCTGGCTGAAAATTAACAGGAGAAGATTTAGTCTCTCTAAAAATAACACTTATGGAATAAATTACCTTTTGTGCAACAGGGTCCCAAAGCTTGTATCCTTTCACACCATAGTTGTAGCCGATGAAGATACATTTGACAACCTTAGAGTCCAATTTTGTTCTCTTCTCCTTAGGCACATGTGCATATTCCTCACAACCAAAAACTCTTAGATGTCTAAGTGAAGGCTTTTTCCCCGACCACGCCTCCATTGGCGTTTTATCAACAAGCGTTGATGTAGGAGATCTATTTATCAAATAACAAGCAGTGGCAACAGCTTCAGCCCAAAAATTTTGTTCTAGATCAGCTCCACTCAACATACTCCCAGCCTTCTCCATCAACGTTTTGTTCATTCTTTTTGCAACTCCATTCTGCTGCAAAGAATACGGAGTTGTATTTTGTCTTTTAATACCACAATATGTACATAATCTGTCAAAGTCTGCAAAACAATACTCACCGCCATTGTCATTTCTCAAACATTTAATTTCATTTCCAGTCTGAGTTTCTACCATAGCCTTGAACTCCTTAAAATGACTGAAAACTTCAGATTTACTCTTTAAAAAATATACCCATGTTCTCCTACTAAAATCATCAATGAAAGTAACATAGTAAACTGATTTACCAATAGAAGAAACATCAATAGGACCAAATACATCAGAGTGAATCAGATCCAAGATACATGAAGACTTATGAGAAGACAAGTAAAATTGAACGCGGTTCTGTTTACCATAAATACAGTGTTCACAGAAATCAAACTCTAGATTGCAATCATTCAACCCCTCAACAAGGTTCTTATTTTTCAGGGCTTTTAAACCCTTCTCTCCAATGTGGCCAAGCCTTTGGTGCCATAACATGGTCTTCTCTACAGGCAACTTTGATTCAGTAGATAGAGCACCCTTGGGTACCCAAAAGCCACGACCATTTGCAAAAGAGGAAACCTTCTCTTTTTTTAGCAAATTAGTTTTTGGCTTAATCTTATCAAAAGTGTTATTGCACTCAACTGTGCATGCATCGAGCTGGTACAATGTACCCAATCTGCTTCCTCTTGCTATCACCATTTTCACACCTACTTTAGAAAATTGTACATGCACACCCACATCTATTAGCTTGCTAATAGATAATAAATTTCTTGCTAGTCCTGGGATATGCAAGACACCATCAAATCGTCTAACTCTACCATCAGTAAAATTCACATGAATACTACCACGACCAACAATATGAAGGAAAGAATCATCACCCAAATACACCTTACCACCATCATAATTTTCATACTTACTAAACCAATTTTTGTTAGGAGTCATGTGGAAAGATGCACCTGAGTCTATCAACCATACATTATCACCTATACTAGTGGCCAAGGTTGCAATAAAGGCATCTCCATCTTCCTTTTCAGACTCAGAATCAGAATCTTGCTTCTTCTTCTTCTTTTTCTTCTCTTCTTTATAGTCCTTTCGGAAGTGTCCGGGTTTTCCACAGTTCCAATATATTACCTTGGACTTACCAAGAGATTTTGATCTCCCCTTATTTTTGGACTTAGAACGGCCACGCTGCTTCTCGTCTTTGCCTCATTCTTTTTGTCTTCCTCGAACACTTAAAGCCTCTTTGGCGTTCAGAGAGACCTTCCTTCTCATCTCTTCGAAGAGTAGAGAACCAACAACATCCTCCATCTTCAAGACAATAGAAGTGCTCCCAATGGCCATGACAAGGCTGTACCATGAGTTTGGCAGTGAACACAACAAAGTTTGGTACCTTTCTTCTTCATCCATCTTAACCCCAACTAAGGTCAACTGAGTCACCAACATATTGAATATTTTGAGATGCTCAGAAATTTTTCCACCTTCCATTCTCAAGGAATACAACTTCTTCCTCAAGAAAATCTTATTTACTAGAGATTTGGCTTGGTATATCTCACCCAACTTCTTCCAAAGATCCTTTGAAGTGGGTTTTTCATGGATATTTATCAGGATTGAATCTGCAAGACATAGTCTAATGAGACCTTTAGCTTTTCTATCCATTACATCATATTTTGCAGCCAAAGCCGCATCCGTAGGCCTCTAGACATTTGCATCCACTGCATCCCATAGATCCCGATCAATCAACAGATCTTACATTTTCAGCTTCCACATTTCAAAGTCCATACTAGAAAAATTCTCTACCTCAATCCTCCTAGATATGCTCGCCATTCAAAAAATATATCTGCAATAAGATCACAAAGTATCCTCTGCACAAGCTCCCACTCAAAACCTTGATTAGCTCAAAAAACCCAACAAACCCACAACTGAAACCAAAGGTGATCAAGCTCTGATACCACTTGTAAGGAAATTAGAGTAGCGAAAACAATTTCCTACCCCAATCTTGAGGAGAAACACTATGCAAAACTTTAAAACTGATCTAATAGTTACAGAAAATCAAGAAACACATTTATAACATGAAATAAATAGTGCAAACACAAAACACTAGATATACGTGGGGAAAACCCTTTCGAGTGAAAAACCCCACACTCCAAAGCCTGCTCAATGTATTCCAAATCCAAAACCAATATTACATACACATGTGGAGCAAGTCTTTTACAAGAGTATCACCAGTAAACATCTCTGGAAGAATTCTGGCAGCATTCCAGCAGCATAACAGTACCTGCAAACTCTCACACAAACTACTCCTCAAGCCTCCAATTTATAGACTTCTGGCAATACAAGAAACCACCAGCGGTTTACAAAACCATGTGCTTGGCTTCTCTTACCAGGATTCCAGTCTAAAATAAGCTCTCACGTCCAAAATGAAATCCCCTATTTTTGACCCTTACAGATGTCATAAAAACTGTCATAGAATCTCTAAAAATAGTCCTTCCATGATATACTATCACATGGGCATCTTATGACAACTAATAAACCAAATTTTTAATGCACCAACAGTGTGGAACAGCTATAGGAAAATATTAAATAAAATAACTATTACGGGAAATATGCAGCAAGGTTGAGACACCTCATTTCCCAACAGATTCTTATCAAATATATAATATTAATGTAGTGCATAGAGGACCACTTTTGAAAAGATAAAGATGTGGATATGAAATTTTGATTGGCTCATGGAGCTAAATTAGATGGTCATATTTATGTAATTTTGATGTAAGAAAATAATTAAAATTTTAAGAAGATCAAGTATTGCATGAAAAAGAATGGCATACCATAAAAATCTATGCTCTTTGAATGGATGACAAAGTCATGTTGATAACCATTTGAGATTATTTTAATGTGGTTTTTTGTTTTTGTCAAACTTATTCATGAATTTTGTTCAAAGAGAAATTAGTTACTATTGTTTACAAAAAATGAGGGCAAACTACCTAATCTACCTCTCTTTCTTGTCATAAAGTTATAGTACTCTACAAAATGAGAGCAAACCACCTCATGTACCTCTTTTTGTTGTTGTAAATGGGATATACAAGAGTCGCAACTAATTCTAGTTGTTCCTATCACTCATGATGGCCAACAATGAATCCAATTAAAAATAGTTTAGACATTGACAATACATAAAGCATACAACATAACAATCACTAGAACAACAATTGATGTTGGAAATATATAGGATATCAAGTTATCACCTTAATGACAATATCATGAATTCAACAATTGTCAAATCTAAAAATATTTTTTACATTATCATTCAAAATATATACATACATACAAAATAATAGATATATAATCTTAAAAATAAAAATAAAATATTTTTAAAATATTAAATTATATTGAATAAAACAAAACAACAACAATAAATGGGCTCTTGAATCCATAAATATAATTATTATAAAACAAAAAAAAAAGAAAATGAAAGATGTGAGAGTGACAACACTAGATTCTCCAAACAAACAAAACCTATAATTTATTTTTCTCTCACTCAATAAAAGATTCCACCACTTTCATAATAAATTGCAAAAGGTTGGTACCATTGATAAAATGTATTAAAACATTCGACCCTTTATTAAACATTTGAGCATGGACTTTTTTCAGTGCATCTCAATTTTTTAATATAGTTTGTTTCGAAAATTGTGAGGGGACAAAAATAATTGCACCATCTAAAGGTTGTTTAAAAAAATTGTTTAAGTTTATTTTTTGATTGGTTTGTTGGAATAGAGTTTGTATTCATTATTTAAATAAAATTTAAAAAACATTTAATAACAGTACAGTGGGGTAAATATTTTAGGGGGTTTTAATTTTATTTTATTTTCATAAAACTGCATCACTATATCATGTTTGTTTTTATAATATCCTTGAACTCTTAAATTAACTATAATTTGTTTTTAGCTATTTCAATATGATTATTTTTATTATATTTGAAATCTTTATGGATTTTTTTTAAAACAATCAATTTTGAGTTTGAGTAAAGTTTAAAAATTGTAAATAAGTGAGGATTTGGAAAAAGAGTGACTTTATTGACCTATAAAAATTTGGTTAGTAGAATTATTGAAAAGATCGTTTTCTTAATTCTTTATTTTCTACTTTTAAGATTTGTTTTCTCATTTAAGCTTTATGATTGTGGTCTTTTTATCTTATCTTCAATTCTAGTGTATCTCAACTTGTAAATAAGATAGCTAAATTATTGACTCAATTACTATTATTCATCTATGTTTTTGTTATTAGATGAGAAATTTGTATTGAACAATTGTTTCTTTGGTTGTGTCTACCATGTAATAGTATATATATTTATTCTTGTTTGAACGAAATTACAAAATTCAAAACTATTACACATGTTTTACTATAGATCTTATGTATTTCAAATGTTTAGTATAAATATTTGTTCCTTGAAATTTTACATGTGATATTAAATTAAATTGTGTAGCATAGTAGATGCAATCAAGAGTAATTTACTTCATTAATAGCAACAATAAAGTATCTAGAATAGGTTTCTACCATTACAATTTTAAATAGTGTGGACTAGTTTGTCAATCCTATAAAATTGGTGTTGGATAAGGTTTGTGATGAGTGTGTGTGTTGTTTCCTTTGGCCTACATAGTTGTATTTTTCTAACATTGTCATTTTCTACAACAAACTTGCTATAGCTATAGCCTTGATTATTGCTCTTGTATCATATTCAAAGGTAACGCCTCCATTATGATAAAATTTTACAAATTCCTTTCAATTTAGCAAATTGTGAATTTTAGAGTTATATGTACATATAGATGATCATATTTTTTATTGCATTCTTGAATGGATTTTTTATATAGAACTCCCAATTATTTGCATTCATTTTATTCCCAAATAATAATGGAAATGAATTGTCTCAAGGAGGTTGTTCATTGTGTGATTACATTAGAGGGGGTATTTTTTGCTTGATGATAGTTCAAGTGTTTATGTTTTGTTAAAGTTTTAGTTTATTTAGTTTATGTGAGTTTTCAATGCAAGTGATGTGTAATATGTTTTTGAAAACCAATCCCTTCAACATTGAGTTTATTTTATAATACCTAACATATGAATAATATAGATGACTTGGTTAAAATATATTTGAGATTTTTGGAACACCTACTTTCTCTACATAGTAGTGGTTGTAGACACTTGAATTGATATATTGTCATTTCACCTAACTACCTGACCATTTCCCTTATAATTGATTGAATAAATCCATATTTATTTGATCAATTATCCAATTTTCATCTCTTTATCAATTCATAAAATCACTATTCATCTAACCTTGTTCCTAGACCTAAAATTATTAATTTCCCTTCTTCGATATTCCACCTTAGATAAATAAATTTAATTATTTATTATCTAAGTCCTTCATCCTCATCCCCAAAAATTAAATAAGTATGTCTATAATTTATTTAATCCTCTTTTTCTATCCATTTTTATTGAGTGGACTAAAACCAATTAGCCCACTAATCCCCCACTTGCACATTCTTAACCCTCATTAATCCCCTCAAATCATGCACATCCTCCAAAAGTGTACATAAACATGGGCCTTTGTACACAAGGTTTGGGTCTTTGTACATGTGGTATGGGTCTTAGTACATGTCACAAGGGTTAAAGACTTACCGATACTCCCAAGGTACTCCAAAATACCCCTTTCCATCCCATCCATCGACATCTTCCAAGGGAATCCTCATCAACCCAATATTCTCAACAAATGCAAGCTCTTAATCTCCCAAATTGATCTTAGAAATCTAATCTTTTATCTAAAAATCCATAAATTGGATGCTTCTGGAGCCATTTTGATATCTTTCCTTGGAATGCAATGTTATTTTGTTGGTAAGAGCATTCACATATCACCATCTTGGAGAAACCTCCATAGATTAGTGCAACAAGTGTTGGTGTTGGTGAGAATATTTGTTATTTTTATCAATATTTTCTAATCTTTGTGCTTAATTAGAGTGTTCCATATATTGAAAGTAGAATAGGTTAATATTAGTTTAATTTGTCATTATATGCTCTAATTTGTATGTATATAGTGGCAACACTAAAACATGTCCATCATTTGTACATTCTTCTTGTATATCATTTTTATATTGTTCTTATAAAATAATTATAATCATTCTTTAACACATATATTTTCCTTTTTTGTAAGCTATAAAATCATAGTCAGGCACAAAAAAATTAGTAACTCCAAAAATATTGAAATTAAAATGTGTGTTGGGGTTGGGGCCCTAGCTCGGTTGGCTAAATCTTTCCTGTTGCAGGAGGTTGGTCACGAGGTCTAGTCTCCCCCACCCCCGTGGTACCGGAGGGCGTGTCGCACCAGCGTTGCCGGTCACGTTAAAAATTTTACCAGGCGCACTACAGTTTATAGGGGGTCGTGCTACCCGATTCCTGTAGTCTAAAAAAAATAAAAAATTAAAATGTGTGTCAAAGTGGTCTTTGGTCTATTGGTGAAGTTGAATGACTCATAAATAGTCCATTATCAATCAAGTCTTGCTAGGTTCATAATATGTTGATGTTTTAAAGGGATAAAGTTGGAATCATACCTTGGGTGACTTTAGTAGAATGAATACTATAGAAGAGAAAATTCAAACTAAAGAATAAAAGTGAAAAATAATAGTCTACATCTACCTTAGATTAGAGCATAAATTCAAAAGGAAAATTAAAAATGTAAATTTGAAAAGGAATTATACCAAGTCCATGGTTTTTTATGGCTCCAAAGTGATCCAAATTGATCTTAGAGTGGTATGTTGAGTTTCTCTTGAATTCCACAATCTAATAGCATATACTTAAAAAAATTCTCATATAAAAGTGCTTGGGGATGTCGTGAATTTATAGAGTTGAGGGGAGAGGAATCGATGGCTAGGATTTCATGAGAGAATTTTTAAATTTAAAGTTCAAAGAGATTGACAATAAATGCTTGTGTTTGGTGGATGGAAGGCTAAGATTGACTTGATTAGATGGATGGCCAAGATGCAAAGTTAGTTTGCAATAAATATTGACAGAATTTTAAATTATTAAAAAAATGATGTAGATTTTTTAATTTGATGGAGGAGAATAAATATTTTTATTTTTCAAATGATAAAGATGATGAAGAACATTAGCTTAGTTAATTAAATAAACTAACTTATTTAATTAACTAACATTAGGATAAACTAATGAAATAAAATTTATGTAATTAGCTAATGGGGAAGGGATAACCAAATTAATTAAATAATTTATGTAATTAATTAGAAATAAGATAATTATGTATTAGTTAAAATACAAGGGTTAATTTTAGGTGTTCACAAATACCCCTTAATCATTTGTTCTTAGCTAAAAAAAAGTTGATTATTCATGAAACTTATATTCACTTTCTTTATACCAATAGGTCGCAAGAATGATCATAAGTTGTTATAAAACCTATCAACAAAAAAACTATAATATGGTATGTGGTCCACTTATGCATATCTTATATGGAAAAGCTTGACTTCACATTAAGCTCACTAGAGTTAAAGAAATATAATAGTATGAATGAGACATAAAAAATAAATTTTAATAGCAACCATAGCTAAAGTAATGCATCAAGGACAATGATTCTTACCAAATTCAATGTCCATGTAGTGCATAGAGGATGAATTTTGAAAGGATAAAGATGTGGATATGAATGTTTGATTTGCTAGACAAGATGGATCGTGGGATTAAATTAGATGGTCATATGTACATGTAATTTTGATGTAAAAAATAATTAAAATTTTAGGAATATTTTGTATTGCATGAAAAATGATGTCATACCATCAAAATCTATGCTCTTTGAATGGAAGACAAGGTCACTGTGGTAAACATTTGAGATCATTTTAATGTAGTTTTATGTATAATTTTTGTCAAACTTGTTCATGAATTTTGTTCAAAGGGGAAGTAGTTACTATCATGTACAAAAGAAAGAGAGCAATCTACCGAATCTACCTCTCTTTTTTTTATAAAATTATACTATTCTAAAAAATGAAAGGAATCTACCTCATCTACCTCTTTTTGTTTTTCGTAAATGGGACATACAAGAGTCACAACTAATTCTAATTGTCCTTATAACTCATGGTGGCCAATAATGAAACTTATTAAAAATGACTTAACCTTGACAATATGTATAACAATTAGTAGAACAACAATCAATGTTGGAAATATATATAGTATCAAGTTCTCACCTTATCTAGAGCTTCATGAGTTCAAAGATTGTCAAATCTACAAATATCTTTTATATTCTTATTCCAAAAATATACATACAAAACAATATATATAGAATCCTAAAAATAAAAAATGATTATATCTAAAAAATATCAAAAAATAATAAAAATAATATTAATTATAATATAGCCAATAGTGGCATGGTGTGATGGTTAAAATATTGTGATGTTGTTCTTGCCATCAAGGTTCAAACCCCATTAGAGTGTAATTGTTGAATATTTATCTTGGGGATGAAGTCTCCCAATTGTGATCTCACCAATTCATAGCTTTGAATCAAAAATATTTACCAAAAAATATATATATGTATATATATAATATTAAAAATTAAATATATTAAATGAAAAAAAGCCCTTAATATAATATTCTTTTTAAATATAATAAATTATTTAATAAATCAAATAATTAATAAACTAATACACTAAAAATAAATCTACCCAATTTTACAATTTATATTCAAAACATGGACATATCTATTAAACCTTTAAATCCAATTACTAGTTAATATATCTTAAAATAAACAATATTGTTATATGTTGAAATGCATGGTCATCACTCTTTATAAACGATCTCATTATTTTTTTAATAATTATGTTGATCACATGATGTTTAATTCTTTTAAATTCTAAATAAATAAATAATAATAAATGGGATCTTAATCCACGAATACAATTATGTATAAAATAGCAAAATAAAATAAAATAAAAAATAAAGATATGAGAGTGACAACACTAGGTAGTCTTGGAAAGTGAGAGATTCTCCAAACAAACAAAACCTATAATTTATTAATTTATTTTTCTGCCACTCTCTAGGATGTCATTTTAAAGCAAATACTCCACCTCTTTCATAATAAATTTTATTAGTATGATAGTAGGTAACATTGGAAGGTAGGTCTACATAATATATGTTTAAGTTGTTTTACAACAAATCTTCATTATGAAGCAACCCCACAAAGACATAACATGTCTTACAAAACTTTTTAATGTACTTCCAACTAATAACTTGAGACTGTTCTAAGCCATTATTACTCCTTTTGCTTGACATTATTTTGTATATGTAAGGTTGGAACTCTTGACCAATATCTCAAAAGCTTTTTCTATTAAAAAAAATTGTGGCTAGGGCTTATAAGCTATATTATTTCTAAACATTAATTATTATGTTTCTCAAATGATATTGTAAATTAGCTTAAGACTTTTGGGATAATCTTCTTTATTTTCAATTGAATTATAATTTTTTTTAGCTATTGCAATAGGATGATTGTTTTTTTTGGTCGGTAATAGAGGTTTTTTTATTATTAAAATTTAAAGCAAAATTACATCAGGATTTTCCTGGCTCTGGCTAGAATGAATTACAAATGGTGGGTCCCCACCCAATACTAAGAAGCGCTACAAACAATCCATAGACTCACTTACATCCACAAGACCTTGAAAAGATACCTATTAACATGTCAACAAATTTGAAACACAATTTGGTCTTCCCTTGGTCTAAGACCGGAGGACCATAGAAAAAATTTCTTTCTTTAACTTCTTATCTTTCTTCCCCTTGACAATTTTCCAGCCTTCTTCCACCCTTGTAGCCTCCTTCTAACAATCCAATGATTTTTCATGGTGATTCTTTACTCCATCCAAACTACACTTCACTTGCTAGCTCTGGCCATCCGCTTTCCGCTTCCTAGATTCTTTCTCGTGCAGCCTCATTACAGCTTTTTTCTCCCTACATTCTGGTGTTGCTGCCTCATTTTTTCTATTCAAATCCTCTTCATTGCCATTGCGGACAACATTAACACTGTCCACCCCCTTTTCCTGTAACAGGGCACCACTAGCTTGTTGATGTTCCTCCCTTCTACCCTCATTTACCACAACCCTCCCTACCTGTTCCATAGCCCCAGGTACCTGGACCCCTTCTCTGTCTAAAATTTGCTTACTCACTTGCTTCTCCTCCTTTTTCTCCACTATATAGTGTTTGGTGGCAACATTTTTCCACCAAGAGACAGATTTATGTGTTATGTGCTTAGTACACTGAGCAAACAAGTGTCCAGTTTGGAAGCAGACCCTGCATCTAAAAGACACCCCCTCATAATCTAGGGGTTGCACCCAACAGTCTTTCGAGGTTTTTATCCAGATCTCCTTTAGAAGCTCCTTGGACACATCCATCTCCACTAAAATCCGTGCAAAGGTTGAGTGAAAATATTTGAGGATCCCTCATCCACCATTAAAAAACTTCCTAAAGAGTTCCCTACAACCTCCAAGCAAGAATCAAACCAATAATGTAAGGGGGGATTAGGAAGCCTTACCCAAAGAGGAACCCTCTCAAAAACTTTAGTGGCTAGGTTAAATGTTGGATGCCATGGCTTTAACATCAGTGTGTATTTCCTTTCCCACTCCGAGTGATAGTCACAAAGGATCTTGTTTCTATCCTGCTCCTATTCAAATACAACAATGAAAAAACCTTTAGCCATGGTATATATTTGGACATACCCTTTCAATACATTCTCCCACTAGTCAGAAATCCACTTATGGAGCTCACTAAAACTTGGCCAAAATCCCTTGAATCTCCCAATCAAACCCAGCCCAAAGAATACTTTTTCATTAGAAACCCCGCCTCCCCTTCCTATCGACAACTTGAGTGGAATCTTTGATTTCTGAAGGTTTCCAAGCTCAGACGCCTTGGACTCTTTACGTATTCCTTCCCCCTAGTAGCAAAGACGTTGAGTTGCTCTTTGTCCTAACCGTGTTGTTCCTTGGGGTCGCCGCTATTTGCAAGAGACCTGTCACCATTTTGCCCAGGTTTCTTCTGATCTCCCTCGACTAGCCTTCTCCGAGCTGCATCCATCGTTGTGTTGAGAACCGCAAGATCCTCCCTAAAGAGCCCTTCTAGAAGGGCTCTATCGAGGAAAAACCCCAGTCACTTTAGATCCTTGTATTCAACCATTGGCCTCCATTTTTTGACCTTGTTTATAGGATGATTTTTATTATATTTGAAGTTTGTAAGAAATTTTTCTAAAACAATTAATTTTGATTTTAAGTAAAGTTTATCAGATGTAAATAAGCAAAGATTTGGAAAAAGAGTGAATTTATTGATCTATAAAAGTTCAATTATTAGAATGATTGAACACGAATTTTTTTCTTTGAGTCAGTCTTTTTTTTTAACTTAAGATATTTTTTCTGAAAGATTTATAATTATGTTCATTGAAAGTTTTATGATTATGTTCATAGAATTTTGTCTTCAATTCTAGCATATCTCAACTTGTAGATAAGATAGCTGAATTATTGACTATATTACTATTATTCATCTATGTTTTTGTCATTAGATGGGAATGGTAATTTTGACTAAGTTGTTATTTCTTTGGTTATGTCTAACTATGACCTACTATATATATTTATGCTTATTTGAACATAATTAAAAGATTCAAAACTATTGCCTATGATTTACTATAGATCTTATGTGTTTCAAATGTTTAGCATACACATTTGTTCCTTGAAATTATTCATGTGATAGTAAACTAAATTGTATAGCATAATAAATGGAGTCGAATGATATTTATTTCATTAATAGCAACAATAGATTATCTAGAATATGTTTCTACCATCGCAATTTTAAATAGTGTAGGCTAGTTTGCCAATCCTATAAACTAGTGTTGGATAAGGTTTGCAATTATTATGTGTGTTGTTTTCCCTTGGCCTACACAGTTGTATTATTCTATCAATTTTTATGTTTTCTATAACAAACTTGCTATAGTTATAGTGTTCACTATTGTTCTTGTATCATATTCAGAAGTACTACTAATGCCTCCATTATGACAAAATTTTGCAAATTCTTTTTAATTTAGAAAATTATGAATTTTATAGAGTTATATGTATATAAATGATAATGTTTGTTATTGTATTCTAGAATGGTTTCTTTCTATAGAACTCCCACATCTTTGCATTCATTTTATGTTCAAATAATAATGGAAAAGGATTGTTTCAAGGAGTTTGTGCTTTGTGCGACTACATTAGAGGAAGTGTTTTTTGCTCAATGGTAGTTTGAGTATTTATGTTTCTCTAAAGTTTCACTTTGTTTGGTTTCTACTAGTCTGTAATGTAAATGACATGTAATATGTTTTTGAAGAGAAATCTCTCCAACTTCAAGTTTATTTTATAATACCTAATGTGGGAATAATATCACTTGGGTAAAATATTTTTAAGATTTTGGAACACCTACTTTCCCTACCTAGTAGTAGCAATGTTCACTAGAACATGTTCATCATTTGTACATTCTTCTTACATATCATTTTTATATTATTTTTTAATAAACTAATTGTAAACCCACTTTAACATATATATTTTTCTTCTTTGTAAGCTATAAAATCATAGTTAAGTGATAAAAAATTAATTAATTCCAAAATATTGAAATTAGAATGTATGTCAAGTGGTCTTTGGTCTATAAGTGAAATTGAAAGACTCATAAAGAGTCCATTATGGATCAAGTCTTGCTAAGTTCAAAGCTCATTGAGATTTTAAAGGGATGAAGTTGGGATCATGCCTTGGGAGACCTTGAAAAAATAGATAATGTAGAAGAGAAAATCTAAATTAAGAAATGTAAGTGCAAACTAATAGTCTACTTCTACCTTGGATTAGACTGTAAATGAAAGATAAATAAACCAATGCAACAAAATTAGAAAATTATTATACCTTGAATGACATTTTTATGGCTCCAAACTGATTTGTTGGTGTTGTTGAGTGATATGTTGAGTTGCTCTTGAAGTCCCCAATCAAATAGTATATACCTACACATTTTCTCATATCGAAATGCTCGGGGATGACATGAATTAATAGAGTTGAGGGGAGAGGAATTGAGGGCTAGGTTTTCATGAGAGGATTTTTTAATTTAAAAATGAGAGGGAAATGATAATAAATGTTGGTGGTTGATGGATGGAAGGCTAGAATTGACTTTATTAGATGGATGGCCAAGATGCAATGTTAGTTGCACTTATATTGAGAGAATTTTAAATTAGAAGAAATAATGATGTAGATTTTTGGATTTGATGGAGGAGAATTATTTTATTTTATTTAAACGATAAAGATGATGAAGGATGTTAGCTTAGTTAAATAAATAAACTAATTTATTTAGTTAATTAATATTAGGACAAACTAACTAAATAAAATGTATTTAATTACTAATGGGGAAGGGATAACCTAATTAATTAAAACTAGGGGAATTGTGGAGTATTTAAAATACAAGGGTGAATTTTAGGTGTTCGTAGGCACCCCTTAGTCCTTGGCTCTTAGCTAAAAGAGGTTGATTATTTATGAAACTTTGATTCACTCTCTTCACACCATTAGGTTGCAAAAATGATCAAAAGTTGTCATAAAACCTATCAAAAATATATATAATATGGTATACTTATGCAATCTACTATATTGACAAAGCTTGACTTTCCATTAAGCTTACCAAAGTTAAGGAGATATTATAGTATGAATGAGACATAAAAATATTTTTGAATAGCAACCATAGCCAAAGTAATGCATCAAGGATAATGATTCCTATGAATTTTAATGCCCGCTAGTGCATATAAAATAATTTTGAAAGATAAATTAAGCTCATTAGAGTTAAAGAGATATTATAGTATGAATGAGACATAAAAAATAATTTTTCATAGCAACCATAACCAAGTAATACATTAAGGATAATGATTCTTATCACATTTAATGTCCATGTAGTGAATAGAGGACTACTTTTGAAAAGAAAAATTAAGCTCACTAGAGTTAAAGAGATATTAAAGTGTGAATAAGACATAAAAAAACAAATTGAATAACAACCATAACCAAAGTAATGCATAAGGACATTGATTCTAATAAAATTTAATGTACATGATGTGGATAGGAATGTTTGGTTGGCTGACAAGATGGATCATAAGACAATTAGATGGTCATATTTATGTAATTTTGACATAAAAAATAGTTAACATTTTAGGAAGATTGCATCACATGAAAAAGAATGGCAATACCATTAAAATTTATTTTCTTTGAATAGATGACAAGGTCACATCCATAACCAGTTGAGATAATTTTAATGTGGATTTTTGTATTATTTTTTGTCAAACTTTTTCATGAATTTCATTCAAAGGTGAAGTAGTTATTATTATCTACAAAAAATAAGAACAATCTATTTAATCAACCTCTCTTTTTTGCCATAAAATTATGCTACTTTACAAAAATGAGAGCAAGATGCCTCATCTACCTCTTTTTGTTGTCATAAATGGGACATACAAGAGTTCCAACTAATTCTAGTTGTCCATATCACTCATGGTAGCATACTAAAAATGACTCAAACATTGACAATACATAAAGCAAATGGTATAACAATAACTAGAACAACAATCAATGTTGGAAATATTTAGAGTATCAAATTCTCACCTTAACAACAAAGTCATAAGCTCAAAGATTGTCAAATCTATGAATATCTTTTACATTCTCATTCCAAAAATACATATACATACAAAACAAAATACATAGAATCTTACAAAATAAGAAAAAAAATATATCTAAAAAATATAAATCATAAAAATTGTATTGACAAAAAAAAAAAAAAGAAAAAAATTAAATATAATATATTTTTTTTTGACAAAAGACTAATAACCTACATATTATATTAATATAGTAAATTATTTAATAAGTCAAATAATATATAAATTAATAAGTTGAAAATAAATCTACCAAATTTTACAATTTCTATTCAAAACATGGAGATATGTATTAAACCTTTAAGTGTAATCCAATTACTAGTTAATATATATTAATAAAATAAACATTATAGGTATATCTTGAAATACATGCTTATCACTCTTTAGAAACGATCTCATTATGTTTTTAATGATTATGCTCTTCACATGATCTTTAAATTCTAAATAAATAATAATAATAATAAAAAATGGGCTCTTGAATCCATAAATACAATTATGTATAAAACAACAAAAATAAGAAGAAAGTGACACACTAGTATTGGAAAATGAGAGATTCTTTTGGAGATAATCATGTATCCCAACCAACCGTCTAGAGATTTTTTTAATAAATTGTTTACATTTATTTTTTTGGATTGGTGTGTTGGAATATTGATGGGAGGGAACTTAATTGTTGGTCAGTTTCAATTAATAAAAACAATAAATTCTTTTTCAGCATTATGTTGTGGCTTGTAATCTCCCCATGTAGATGCTTTTACAGCAATTAAAATAAAAAATGTTTAACAGCACTACAATGGGGTAAATTATTTGGGGGGTTTAAAAATATATATTTCAAAACTTTGTGTTACTTTATCATGTTTGTTTCTATATAATTTTGTTGTGTTGAATTTTTTTATAATTGGTAATGTGTGATTTTATTAGACATCTAGTCTAATAAAAGGCTAATGTTTATTTATGTATTTATATTGTTGTTCATTTAATATAGATTGTGGCAATTTATATGTAGATTGTTATAGAGAAACATGATTTCAAAACTAAAAAAAAATTGCATAGTCAATAGGATCGTTCATGTGTGTCAACTCAATATTCCATTGCAGCCAAAAAATACCTAGTGACCAAAGCTTATTAGTCACAATTGTAGATGCGAAGGAGATAGACTAACCTCCAAGGCGAGCCTTAACTATAGTGCACAATGACTAAATAGAACGAACGACTTCAAATTTGGGCCACATGGCTATTTTGGTGTGTTGGCAGTTAGAGAATGTCTTGCAGTTACAACTGTTGTGGTAGGCATGTATGCAAAATGTGGAAGCACATACAAGGCATGTGAAGTGTCTGACATAAAGTATCAAAGTGATATGGTCTCACAAACTGCAATGATTGTAGGATATGCACAAAATTGATTTGTTAGAAAATCATTAGAAACTTTCAAACACATGCAATTGACATGTATAAACCCAAACTCAACATCCTCCTTCCATGTGCCAAAAGTGAGAGCTTTACAAAAATGTGGGCATTCATCAAAGCATATCAGGTATGTCTATTTTTAGTTCGCTTTCACCTCTCATGCATTGTTTTGCTTTATATAAAAATATAGGCTTATTCCTACCTTGTAACTATTAAGAACAATTATATTCAACTTGATCAAGAATATCACTTAGTTATTCTTTTTGTACCCCTTATTTGACTTTATACTTTGCTTCGAAGAAAACATTGTTGTGCTTTGATGGTTCTTGAGTTTATGGAATATTTTATTATTCTTACACCTACAAATATAATTATGGTTAAAGATATTTACATGGATTTGATTTTTTAATTTGGAATAAGGCAATATTTTTTTATTATTTAAAATAGTTGAAAAACAATAGTCACGTGACACAAAAAGACTAGTTAACTAAACACCAATAGAAAAATCAAGAAATTGTTGTGAACATTAGTAACAACAAAGGAGAAAAATGTAATGTAAGACCTCCACACCAAATTTGATCACTGCAAATAGACAAGGATATAAAAAATTGCATCAAATTTCTTTTGAGAGGACATAATTAATATTGGTTTACAACAACAATAAGCCCAACAATTGTTTTCACAAAAACCAACAAGGGAATCTTCAACAATGACAACTTCATCAATCCTCCAACATCAACAATAAACCCAACAATTGGTATCACAAAAATCTATGATCAACACAAGCACCCACCCTTCAAACAAAATAGTTAAAATTAGTTGGCTTAACCCTATGTTCTTCACTCTAGTTAGTAGTCGAGCTTGCAAAATACATTTCTCCAGTAGCATTGACAATCTAGTCTTGGGAAATTTCACCTTCCAAGAAGAGAAGTTGATCTTAACACAATAAAGAAAGCTAAGATGCAAACTATCCTTCATCCAACTAAATTTGTGTTTGAAGATTAGAAATAGTACTTTTTAGTTCATTATTGGCATGCAAATTATCGTGAAGGTTTGTGGATAAAATCATCATTTGAAGGAAAATACTCCAAGATATCATTTGAATTTCAATTTGGAAGGGTAGGGAGGTGTCAAAGAAGACAACAAAGCAATGAAACTCCAAATGAACTTGAGGACGACCTATTTGTGAGATTGAGTGAGGATGTTGTATAGAGGAGAGATAATAAGTAGAGCAATTCTCCATGTCCAAACATGTTGGAAGAGGGCGGGAAACAAGGAGAAAAGGGGACACCAAATGTTGCGGGCATTAGAAGAAAACCATAAGGCATGTTTTATCAACATTAGCACAGAAAGGACATGATGGTGGTGGATAAAGGAATTTGAGATGGTTATCAATGGGAAACTTGATATGAAGGATTTTCCATGCTAAAATTTGAGATTGGGCATCCATTTTGGACTTCCAGGTTTGTAGGCTAAGTTTGTTCCATTTTTTTGGACTGAATTTTGAAAGGAAATATGCATCCGCCTAAGATAATTTCCACATATACTAAATAGAGAAATCTATGTAAATAAGTATTCATAATCCATATGCAAGAGAATAGACAACATACCATCAAAGATGACACAAGATATACCCTAGGGAAACCATCAAGAGGGAATAACTCAACCTCCAAAAGCATCCATCACTCATGTATTATTCAACAATAAAGATTACAATACATTTTTAGAGTCTCCATGAATACCCTTGAAACATCAAGCCCCCTACAAGTGCTCCATGTGAACAAGAATACAACCACACATTCCATTCCATGCTTCAAACCTCACAAATGACAACAAGAGATGCTCTCAATTGCTTAGCCAGAATGACCAATTAGCTAGTTACCTTAGAAAACTACCGATGTACTTTCCTTTAAAGATATAAGCTCACACAAAACCACTGAGTGGCATTACATAAAACCATGTGACTAATACCATGAGCATATAAAACCATCAACCCCCACATTTACTTTTTAGTACTTAGTTTTCCCAATATTAAATATTTCTCCAATGTGCAAAACCACATTAAATATTTATCACAATGTTGTATGCAACACAAAGTTTCCCCGAGAATGATAACCACACATGGTGCACACATACCTAGATCCCTAGGTGCACCACAAATAATAAAATATTACATTATAAAATTATGAAAGGTGGAAAACACACCTTTTGCAAACAAATTTGTAGCTCCATTTAGCATTGAGGTGAGGTGCAATGAAGATAGTAGGGATAATATGTTTATAAATAGTTGTAAGGGAGAAGTAGCAAATATTGCACTCGTTAGGTCATTTCCAATCTTTCAAGAAGCTGGAATGGAAAGGGGAAGACAAGAGACAAAAGACCTTAGGAGGAACCAATTGTTGGATTTGGAGAAGAAGTTATTTGGTAAATGGTGTCAGATTGAATTGGGATCAAATTTGTTGCCAAGACTTTTAAATGAAGGTGATTAGATCCCACAAGTTGTGAAATACTTGAATTCCATTTTAAAAGGGTTCTTACATTTAATTAGGGGTTTTCCCCCTTGCTAAGTTAACTAATTACACCAAATGGATGAGTTTGCAAAATTGAGGCCATGACTAAAGGATTGATTACACCAAATCAACTTACTTGAAGTAGTTTGACAAGCTTTCCAAATAGAGTTGAATGGCATGGAATCACTAGTTTTAAAAAAGGGAGAGCTCTAGAAGGATTTTATCATTCCAATTGACCATGTCATATGAGTGACCAACAACAACATATTAGATGTGAAATCTAACCACATATTTTTAGGGGCCTCCTATTCAAAATCTCACACAATCCATTTAGTGGTGAGGAAAATGCCTTGAGTGTATGCATCAATAATCCCCAAACCGCCTTTGTCCTTTGTTGGATCTAACCAATAATTCTAAATGAAGGTGATTAGATACCATGAGTTATGAAATAATAGCCATGAAGTGGAGGGATGATCTTTCTTTTGTTCCATTTGGCCCAAATAAAGTTCTTGATCAATTGATTTAGTTGATTGTAGCATTTTTTGGAGGATATCCAACATGATGAAATGAATACATGGATGGAAAAGAAGATTTTAAATTAGAAACTTAGATGCAACCAACCATAGAAAGAAACAAATTAATTCAACTTAAAATTTTGCATGAATTTGGTCATGAACTAATTTCACATATCTTTGAGGGTGACTCCAATACCAAAGCATTATACTAGGGTATCTGGTAATTACATGCCATATTTAATTTCACAAAATTCACTAGGGATCCAAGGGGGATGTGGGTTAGGGTAAGGCATGTTGAATTTAGTTTCATGCATTGCAAGCTTGGATCTAGGGATTGTACAAAAAAATTATAATATCTAGGAGATGATTTAGTTCATCGGCTAAATTTTGAATAAACAAAATGAGCTATCATTAGTAAAGTGGGAATTAAGTGTTTTAACATTACTAGGCAATGATATACCATGTATATGTTTGGAAGAGAGAGAGTGTTGGAAGAGTTAACCGAGGGCATCAATTGCTAAAATAAAGAGGAATGGTGCAAGGGGGAAACCTTGGCAGATAGATTTTTGTGAGGGGAATTAAGGAGACAAGGTTCCATTAACAACAACTATAGCATTAGCATCAATGAACAACATTCTAATTTGTTCACAAATTTTGGGTCCAAATCCAAGCTATTTTAACATATTGATAATGAAAGGCTAGCAAATGGGATCATATGCTTTGTCAAAATCAAACTTGATAATTAGAGTGTCTTGAGTAGATTGTTGAGCCTATTCATCAGTCTCCCAAGTGAGCGCCAAGTTATCCAAGATAAATCTACCACCTAAAAGCTAGTTATTTTTGGTTGTATAATCTCTTGAGTTATATATTTTATTTGATAATACAAGGATTTGTCGATGATTTTGTAAGAGGTGTTATGTAAATTAATAGGTCAGGGTGAAGCCACAATAGTGGTTTACAATTGTAGTGAGGAAGGAAAAATCACAAAAAATGAATGCATGGCAAAAAACTTGATTTTAGGGGTTTGTACGAACCTATTGGTTCGACCGAACCCATTAGGGGTTCGCTAGAACCTATTGGTTCGACCGAACCCATTAGGGGTTTGCTAGAACCTGGGTTTGGCCGAACCCTTGTAATGCTTTCCTGCCAAAAAAGGAAACAAAACCCCTTATAAAAGGGGGGTTCGAATGGACCAGGGTTCATTCGAACCCCCTTATTCCTCATCCCCCCTGAGACACCAAAAAACCTTGAATTTTGGCACTTCGGAGCTCGGGTTGAGGATGAAAATGGATGAATCTTCAAAAGCCCAACTGGAATTAGGTAGTCCTCGAAACAAGCTATCCAATGAATATAATTTTAATATGTTTTGGTTTTATTATGTATTTGTTTTTTCAGTTTTATTAAACATAGGTTTTTCATCGAAAATGAAGATCTATGTTCTGCACATGTGGAAAAATAGCAATTATCAAAAAAAAAATTGAAAAATATGAGTGCACCAGATATTGAAGTCCTTGATCCAACAAAATAAAATAAAATGAATTCTGATATATACAAAAAAAGGTATCGTTATACGGTCGCGCTATGTCTGAATTGTAATTGGTTTAACTTCAAAACTTGATTAAAGAAAAAATATTCAATAAAGAATTGTCTAACCAAGTGGAAGCACTAGATATTAGAGTCACAAATCTAAATTCAAAAGAATTATAATTTTATCCTTCATGGAAAAAAAGTTATGCGTTAGACGGTGTGTGTCACTTTTTAAAAATGCTATTTTTTGAAAAAAATTAGTTTTGTGGGAGATGGAAAAAGAAGTGCAATTGATTCCAAAAATTTTGAAAAAATATTTTTAGAATCTATAGACAAAATGTGACGAGACTCTAGTTTGCATCATCTTCAAATTCTTCACGGTTTAGCACTATAGGTGCCTGAATGTGAAGATTTAGTTAAAAATAATAATTTCAGTGTCCAGTTTGGCCAAAAATTGTAAACCACTATTGTGGGATCACCCGTCACTATCCATCCACAATGGCTTCATTTTTTCCTTTGGGAAGAAGATTAACCAATCCTTGATTTATGATTTTCCCCAACAATCATGTTTCAATACCATCAAGGTAAACATAATATAAATCTTCGTTATAAAATTCAATTGGAAGTACGTTAATTTTGGTCTCTTCTCCAAAGCCATGCTATAAAGAGCTTCATCAATCTCTTCCATGGAAAGGAGTCAATCAAGGTAATTGCTATAGTCAAGGTCTATTTTACATGGGATACAATTTGCAATGCAATCCTCACTAATTGGAATAAGGGGGTCTCTAGTGGATTCACCAATAAAAAGATTTTTGAAGTGTTCATAAAAAATTTACATGCTATGTACTAACCTTTGTTGAGGTAACCGTTATTCCTTGTTAGGATCTTTTCCTTTTAAGGTGAGAGGTTTCAAGGTGGTACATGACCTTGGCATACTCTAGTTAGCCATTCATTAGACAATATTATATTGTGTAGGCCTACTCTAAGCTGATAATCTCGATCTACCACTAAATTAGGATGTGTATCTATAGTGTGTCTTTATTGTAAATCTACCTATGATACCAATTAGTGCGGTCTTATCGAATAAGACAAGAAAATATTCCAAACATCTAATTGAGTCAATTCTACATGGTGTTTTGTTTTCTATCACTTGCCAAATCAATCAAACACAAATTTAGACTTCACCAAATTAAAAAACCCTACATGTACTTAGGATCACATTTTGAAAACATGTGTCTGAGATAAATCAACACCTTTGATTTCAACAATGTAACACTTTGTTGTATCTTGGAACTTTTGCAAACATTTTGATTCCTTTTTTTGCATATTGACACTATTTCTTTTATCAAAATGGTAATTTTTTTTGCATCTTGGTGCATTTGCACATCTTGGTGCGTTTGTCTCAAATCAATTTCTCTGTCAAAAAATTACAGTGCTACATTTGACTATCACACTGCATAATATTTGTTTGTAGAATGGCACTTTTGCAAATATTATCATGTTTGTTAGGGGTAATGCATCATGTTTGACTAGATTTCGACATGTTTGTGAAATGACATATTTGACTATTAGTCTAGAACAACAAAACCTTCAAAAATCTCAAAAATCCAATTTTTCACTAACAATTTGTATCAAAATAGAGACTTATGTAAAACAGACCTATAGTCATCCTAATAATTCAAAACAACATATGAACACCTCCTAATATTCCTTGGATCGAGTTTATCTTATCCAACTAGCAAAGCAAACTCATCATCTAAACATTGGTTTAAGGTCATTTAGGTGTCTTTACAAATCCAATCTAGAAATCAACAAAACATGTCAATCCATTATCCAAATTCACTTCCATTTCATCCCTACATGGGGTCATTATAACCTACTAGCTTCAATTCCATAACAACTATGGGTATCTCTAATCAAAAATTTGGAACACCTTATCACATGTTAGATTTTAATCAATGACAAAACTTTTAAATCTATCAACCAAACAATCAGAGCATGAGTCCTCCCAACAACATATTAAAATCCACCAACACATTGCAATCCAAAAATACCACTAAACATAGGTACACTCTTTTAAGGGAGCCAATCGATTTCATGTTAAACAAGTTAATTCAATCAAAACATATCTAGGTTCCTAAGCAAATACATTATCCCAAACTTCCTTTCACACCCTCATGGTACAATGATAATGCTTATTATGAATACCATAGAACAAAAGGTCATGAAATGTCAAATTGCGTAAGACTCAAGACTTGTGCAATACCTCATTGGTCAAGATGTAATCAATGTTGATGATAACCTTCAAGATTCATCCGTCAATAATCACATTGATAATTCCTCTACATCACATAATGAGAAAGTCGACATACATCAATAATCTTTTCCAAAGCATGATAAAATTACTTCAACAATGTTTAACAATGATCCATTTCAAGACATATTAACATTATTTAACCTCATGGTGGCACATATTGAAGAGATCCTTAATCCAACATTTGATTCAAATCTAATTGATGATCAAGAGACCCTTAACCCAATACTCAAGAGGCCAAGCATCATAATTCAATGTCATCTTGAGATCATTTGGACTTCATGCCTAGCCTCATGGCTGGGGAGCTAGCTATGCAAACTCTTGAAGTACAACCCGTGGCACTACCTTACTACCCCACTAAGCTATTTCTCGTACTATCCTAGTAAAGATAGCATGGTAGTCATCTGCATGTACTAACTGTCTCTCTTTAAACTGCCTCATCACTCTATCTGATAGATACATCTCAAGGATGTGAGGTGTATGCCTAATCAACCAATGAGTTTGTCAATAATATGTTAGATGCAAGTGATCATTTATCCATACCTCACATTGTAGCCATGGTCTCTAGATAAACTTGGTCATATCATCAAAGAAACCCCTCTAGAATTCAACTCTCTCATGTGATGATGTGTGAGCATAGGAGAATATTTGTATACAAAGGGATTTCCTACCTCTCTTTGAATCTCCCACTATCTGAGTCATTGCTATCCTCTCCCATGCCCAAATGTGTATCAATGTCACTCCCATAGATAAACTAGTAGTTGATCTATAATAGACCTAGTGCATATATGATACAAGTGTGTGAGGATGCAAGGTCCCCATGCATAGGTGATTCCCTTTGTAACCATCCCGTCAATCACAAAGACCCATCCAATCGAGAATCCTCATGTCGTCAGTCTGGCATGATGGATCCCATAATCAGTCCTGTGAGGGTCAACATAATCTCATCGACCTCTTTGTAGTAAGGTCTCAGATCAGGATTTCCATCTACAATGTTTAGCTCCTCCTCTATCAGTAGTCTCTCTATGGATGCTGTGCCTCAATCCACGTCATAAATAATGTGCACACCCTCAATTGACACCCTTTGGATGCACTTGGCATCCTCCAGTATAATCACACACTCTCCTATCAAAAGGTGGAAAGTAACTATGTTTGATCTCCATTGCTGGACCATTAGTGCAATCATCACCGCCCCATGAGCACTGATCTTGGGCATATATGCGATATATTAGAGATCAACTAATGAAAAAAACTTGATCTCAATCTCTCCCAAGAGTGCCATCTAATCCAAAATCCTCGGTCTTCACTCTCTAGAGTAGATGGGACATGAAGTATTGCCTACAAGCATAACACCCAAACGTCAAATTACCAAAATCTTGTTAAAAAACATAAGTATTTTTAGCAAAATAATAAATGTGTCACTTTCTATAAATGCGACAAAGCTTGACAATCAAACACAAGCTAAATTTCAAATGCGTTGAACCCCTAAATTCAGTCATGAACACATTTTTAAACACATCACTCTATTTGCACTAAGGCATCACAATCACAGTAAGTTATGGAAATTGCAACATATTTTGACAATTGTGGCATTTCACAGTTGCAAACGCGCCATGTCAGGTTACAATCACGATGATTTGTGGATTGACACATTTGTTTTCCTACCTTTAGCTATTAATTTCACACCCTAAAACTATATGCAAGATAAAATTAACATGGTACGTACCGGTGGGCCCGCTCCTACTGGCCTCGAGAATTCTCACACCCTATCTATGTGATGTGTTGCACAAGGAATAAGCACCATAGTGAGAAGGTTTTGGAAGGGCTGACATCTTAGAGCTCTAGATCTCTATAAAGCAAAGTGTGAAAATGAGGATATTTTGAGCCCAAAAGCTTACATATGATCACCAAACCCTAGGGTTTCACCCGCGACCACCCTACTAGCCTATTTTTCAATCTTGATCAATAATCCTAATCACTTTATTGACTTCTTAGGACTTATTTTCATCCTCTTCTCAACATAACCCCTTTCGTAACCTTGTCATGATCTAGACTCAAAAATATTTTTTTGTAGTCAATCTATCAAGGGGATAACACACTAGCATTCCTTTGTCGACTAGGGCACAGAGGGACATTAGTTAAAATTAGAGAATTTATATAAAAAAATTGAGCAACATTAGGCTTTGAAACAACACATGTACCTCACTCCAAAGAGGGGCAAAATGTAGACACCTAAAAATGTCTTGACTATATCACACATCTTGATTTCACTTACTAACATTATTTTCCCTCAATATCACCCTATTTCCTCTATTTTAATTAAATAATTATCAATTTAGTTAAATTCACTTTATTCCCCTATTAATCAAATAATTAAGGTTATTTGATCAATTCATCATTTTCATGCTAATAATCCCTCTTGATTAAATAATTCCTAATTATTTAATTAAAAATATTAATTTCCCTCATCCTCACAATTAAATAATTTTCATAATTGTTTAATTGGCTAGCTTCCACAAAGAATATTCCCTAAAGACTATTCTCTTTTCAAATTCAAATTCTTCCCTCCAATTTAAAATATCTCCAACCTATTTCCATAAAATAAGGGATATTTTGGGCTTTCTTGAATCCTTAACCATTGATCTTCCTTGATCCACACTCACCTCCTTGATTTCCTCTCATCCATTAATCCCCATTTTCAATCTTGATCGCTGATTATAATTTCCAAAATCTATAAAACAAAGCCTCTCAATCATGAATTTCATTCACAATCTTCATAACATCCTTACTCTCTAGAATTCTTGGGTCATTTCTTGAAAATTTTAGAGCCTATCTTGTGAATCAACCCTATCATATCAAGCTTTTGCAACATGGATTATGCATTCAATTGAGAAATCCACATCATAATTATGCATCAATCCGCAATGGGATTGAGGGTTTTCACTTTCTAGTTGTTTAACTGCTTTGAATTATGTTCAGTTTCTTAGATTAAACTTTTTTGAATGTTTTGCAAATGAATTCCATTGAGTATGGGTTTGTATGATCTCAATTGTTTGAATTCTTAGTGTTTTAGGCTCTAATTGATTCACTAATGATTTTATTCATGCTTACTTACTTCCCCTATGACAGGAACATATACATTCTGACCAATCTATTAAACTTGCTATTTGCTTTGATATTTTTTCACAAGTGGAAAACCTCCCTAACTTTGCCTAACCATGAATTTCAAAGTTCTTTCTTGGAATGCCAGAGGGTTATCTCTCCCTCACCATAAATTTGAGGTCAAGGAAGTTATTGTCAAAGGGAAACCAAATATTATTTTTCCTATAGGAAGTCAAGATGAATGTCCCTTGACTTGTCTCTTCTCTAGCCAACATATGGAGAGATGCAACATTTTCCATACATTTCATAGATAAGGTAGGGGGTTGTTATTGGTATAGCTTCATGGATTAACAAGTTTGTCATTGATAAAGGCAAGGATCCTTCACATAGTTAAATGTGGATCCCTGCCTTTATCAATAGCCAACACATAATTGGTTTCCATTTTGTATATGCTTCAAACATTGCAAAAGAAAGACAGTTATGGGAATGGATGTCCAAATATCTTCCTCATGTTGATTGGGTTATATGAGGAGACTTTAATATTGTGAAACATCATACTAATTGCAATTGGAATAATCATGTAAAGCTAAGTAATGAAGAGTTTGATAAATAGATATTTTGCTACAACTCTATGGGTATTATAGATCCTATTATTAAAAATGTCAATCCATCAATATAACTAGTATACTAGGACTAATTGTAGGTTGGGAGTTGATAGGAAAATTAGTAGATTAGATAGGTTTATATCTCTTCCAACCTCCAATTAATACAAGACTTTGTGGGGAATTATGTGAAAGTAGATTACTCTACTACTCTCTTAGATCACTTTCCTATCATTTATGTTTTTCTAAAAGAAAAGATTAAAGAAGTGGACTCACAACTACTTTTTAAGCTTAATACTTCACACCTTAAATTGCTTCTTGCATTGATGCTTTGGTCAAGATTTGGAATTCTATACCTAAGCCAAAAGAAGGCGAATCTTATAGGAAATGGTGGTAGACTGCTATTTCTTAATGTGTTGATTTCTTATGTTCTTTTGGTAAGAGATTGGCATGGCAACAAAGATGTAAAAAAATCCATACAAAGGAAGCTAGATTTGAATAGGAAAATGTTGAATTTAAATTCATGAAATATTACGATTCAAGCTTCCATAGCCACTATTGAAATAGATCTTCGTAAATTTGATATGTATAGGGGACAAGGTGCCAAGACTAGGGCTAGATTATATTGGTTTAAAAAGGGAAACAAAGGCTCTAAGTATTTCTTTAATTATTTAAACCATAAACATAAAAAGGAGCATATTGGATCAATACAAGATGAGAATGAAAGGATTTATATGAACCCAAAAGAGATAAAAAATATGTTTAATATTTTTATGAGAAGCTTTTTAGAGAAGAACATCATTGGAAATATGCTCAATTGATACTAGAAGATATCATCAAAGGAATTATTCCAAGAAAGGTGGACTAAGAATATAGTCGATTTCTTGATTGTGACCTTTCTATTGAGGATTTGGAGCATGTTTCTTTGTCTATGGCTCCTAACAGAAGTCCAAGGATTGATGGGTTATCAATTGAATTTTACCAAAATTTGTGGCAGTATATTAAGGAAGACTTTTACCTAGTTTATTTGGAAGCTGTGAATCAAGGGTCTTTGGGGCCAAATATTAATAATGGCTTAATCAATTTTCTTCTGAAAGGAAAAAATATAGACCTTATCTCTAGATGGCGGCCTACTACATCGCTCAAAACAAGTGAATGGGCTCAACAATCAAGGAAAAATACTTTATTGGTTAAGCTTGATTTTGATAAAGCCTATGATAGGATGTAGAGGAACTTTATTATCAAGATGTCACAATGGTTGATATTTGGTCCCAAACTATTGAAGCAGGTTGAAATATTTTTTCATGATGAGAATGCTCAGTTGGTGATCAATAATTCAATGTTTGACACATTTCCCTTACAACATTCATTTAGACAAGGTTGCCCATTATCACCATTTATTTATGTTCTTGTTGTTGATGCTCTTGGATATCTTCTACAAAATATAATCAAATGAACTTGATTAAAATGGAATTTCTATTCCCAACAATACGGTTGTTATAAACTCTCACTTTGTAGATGACAATTTGCTTTTTATTCAAAATTATGAATCAAAATTTAGGAATGTTTTGTAGGTTCTAAATTTTTATTATGAAGTTTCATGCTCTAAATTGGCTCATCATAAAATTGAATTTATATTGATCCAATTTGATCCAGTTCCAAAATGGATTCCTAAAGAATGGAAAAAAATTAGACATGGGAAGATTACAAGGTACCTTGCTATACCATTTGGATTAAGGGTTACTCTTCATGATATGTGGAATTGGTTTATCATTAAATTGAAAAATAAAATCTATAATCAGGGAGATAAATTCCTATTATTAGTTGGAAAAATATAAGTGATAAACCATATATGTTTGGCTTCTTATGTTTAATATTCCTCATTATGGATGCCCTTCAAAAAGGTTATTAAGACTTAAATAAACTCATTCGACAATTCTTGTGGACTAATTGGGATGGAAAAATGGGTTTTAGGGCCTCCTCTTAGCTACATTGTTTACAACCTAAGAACAAAGGGGATTTGGGCCTTTTGGATCCCATGACACAAGGAATTTTCTTATTTGCTAAGTGGATAATAAGAGCTATGTTAGGAGAAGAACAATGTAAAATTCTGGTGTGACATTGTATTTCACTTACTACAATGAATAATAAGTTGTATAATATGGGATGGCAGGATAAAATATTGCTTTCTCCTTTTTGTTATGTTAAAGCATCTTTCCCATTGCAATCTATATGGAAGGCTTGGCAACAAGTTTGTAAATTTTTAAATTGGAGGAAGGACTCTTTACAACATGGTTTCAACTTTTCTGCCTCTTATATTTGTTGGAATAAGCTTGCTCAATACCATGGGAAACCACCAGTAGTCACCTTTCCTAAACAATCCCATTATCTATTCAATAAAGGGGTGAAACAGGTTTGTGACTTTTGGGACTTCAATTCCCTTGATTGGGCCAATTGGCAAGATTCCAATCACGCCTTCAATTTAAACAAGTCTAAAGAATTCATGGCCTCCATTAAATTGTTGGCTCCTATAAAGCTCCTTGTGAAAATTTGCACTTCTTTACATTGCAACTTCTTCAAGGATTGGTTGTGGCTTGAAAAACACCCTTTCTTATGGTTCCCTTTGAAGAAGATCTATTTTAAGCTTCTTCTAAATATGAAACTGAATCCGAGACTTAACAAAAAATGGAATTGTAGTTTTCTAGAAAGAAAATTGAGAATGCTAAGTGCTCAAAGGAAGTCCAAGGCAGAGGCATATGCCCAAATTTTGGCCTGGAAAATTTTGCATCATAAATTGAGTGTAGGGGATAAAATAAAATATTTGAAGATACAAGTAGCCAAGTGCCCTTTTTGTTTGCGGAGTGAAAACTTAAAACATATTTTTGGGACTGCTACATAGCAAAAAAAAATGGAACATTATATTTGATCATTTCCCTGCTATTTTTTTATCATGCCTTATGTTGGAAAGAAGTAATTTTTGGTATTAGACTGCATAAAAATATAACTGTTGATACTATGAGATAATTCATTTTGCTACATTTATGGAAAAACAAATGTTTAACAATGTTTTCTTATCATATTTTGCATTGGGGAACATATTCTAAATTTTTATTTCGACTTAATATTTCAATTCATCTTTTGATGTTCTCAGCTAAAGAGGGGGGCACAAAGGAGATGCTGATTACAACAATCGTCTGAAGGAGATTAAACACCAATTTTTATAGCTCCATGAAGGGGAATTCATCGCGTAAAAAATTAATTGCAGGAATTTTTGGTGGTTAATTTTTCATGGCGATGAATTGCTGGTGGCGGTGAATTGCTGGTGGTGAATTTTCCTAGAGCCATGTGTCATGAGTTCGCTAATTGTAATGCTGGTTGTTTTAGTCCTTATTGGTATTGTAAGAGCATTGTTGGGTTTGTAAGTTGGTTAATTTTGTGAGTTGTTGTTCGCTTGTTGTCCATAGTCCTTTTATGTTCATTTCCTTCATAGTCCTCTTTTTGGACTGCCTTCTATTCTCTTTTTAATTCTTCCAGCTTTGATCAATATATATTAAAAAAACTATTAATATGAAATACTCCAATTCATATGCTTACTACCCCAAAATTGTACATATAAGAATACTATTTTTCACTATGACAACAATACTTGTTTAAATGAACATCTTATTTTACAAATGACACACTTATAGTGGATAGTTATGATATTTTATTTGAAACAATAAATTATTTATTTCACTTGTTAATGAATGCATTTATGTTTTTCTTATATAAAATTCATAGGTTCCCATATGTTAAAGTATGGGTCCAACTTGACCAACATTTGATTATTTTTTTATTTGCATGTAGACTAATTATAAGCACAAGTGCTATAACAACAATTGACCCAGTCCCTCTCCCCAACTTTATATTATATATAGTATAAATATATAATAAAACTGAATATTTTAAGCACAAGTGCTATAACAACAATTGAACCTGACCCCTCTCCCCTACTTTATATTATAAAAATAGACGCATAATTAGATTTGATTTCAATCTTTTAATAAAAAATATTAAAAACATTTCGATCATAACTCTAATAATTTTGCCTCTAGATGCATTTATTTATAATGATAATATAATTATGTTAAAAAATCCTCTTAATTAATATTTATTAGGGACTATAAAGAATAATTAAATTGAAGTTTTTAATTATTGCATCATGCTTACATGCAAAGACATTGTAATGTGTAGCAAAGCAATCACCAACTTTTAGAAATCAATTCAGCATTATTTGAAGGTCTACCTTTAACTCTTCCAATATTAAATTATTTGTTGACCACGTTACACAAATAGTCCAGTCGCCAAAACAAATTAGTTTAAGATAATTAAGTCTTATTTGACCTAGTTTAAAAAACAAAAATATTTAACTTTGTAATTTACAATCTAAAACCACATGAACTACAATGTTTAAAACTATAGTATTTTAAGGGTCTAGATATTATTAATTTACAACATATTTATTAAAAAAGGTGCTGTGGAATCTGGTAGAAGAAAAGAATCATATTGGGTGAAAAATGTTATAGGAAAAAATAAAATAATTAATGCAATTATAATATTACATAAAATTTAAGCAGTATAAAAAAATAAGATTCTTATCTTTAGAGTTAAAAATGAATTTTTAATTATTATATGATCCAAAAGTAATTTTAATAAATTTTTTTCTTTTATGAAAAAGTGGATTTATGATATTAGATATTTTTCTTGATATTGTTTTTTTAATTTAATTTAATTTAATTTTTTTTCTTCATATTGCTATTAAGATAGATGTGTTTGAAACTTTAAAGTAATGATTGATGATTTTTTAAATTTTTTTATAAATATTAGTTCCGTAGTTGAGTTGGCTTGGGCAGTCTTTGCTCCCTATTGGTCTCGGATTCTGAGCCAAACTCCCATAGGGAACTAGTCTTTGCCCCAAATACCCAAAGTATAGACTGCTGGACTGCTGAAGTGAGGACATACCTATAATATCAATTTTATTTATTTTTTAAATATTTCACTTTAATAAAAAATAATGATTGAAGGATATTCTTCCTATCAAAATGACCTAAAATAGATAACAATTTCATCTCTTTTTACTACACCTTCCAAAAATTTAAATAATGATTAACATACCATCATCTATTATATTCAACCAATTAAACAACAATCTTTTTGAGGTGTCTCACCTAATTCCGTTAAATGACTGAATACAGCGGGAAGGGACGTTGGATAACATATTTTCCAAACAGTTTTGTATACGACAACTACCTAGTTAGTAACAGATGGCGGAAACAAATCAAATTGGTGCTTTCCTCCATGGCAGGGTCAAAGCTGTCGTGCCCAATTGAGGGCCCCAAATTGAGTGTAAATAGCATTAAATCACAAGCTGCCATCGCAATTACAATGATTTTAAGTAAACAATTCAAGAGAAGGAAAATGATTGTGCACCACACGTCTAACCTACCGAGACATCTGCATGCGATTTGCTTTAATTTGTCATTTCATTTTCTGTCATTAAATTGGGAAATTTAGGCTAGTTTGAATTCGTAAGCATTTGTGACAGCGGTTGAGAGCTCAGTGAACGCCCAACAATGGAGGAAGAGGGTCGATTGCCTCTGTTGAATAGAGAAGCAGGGCAGAAGCCCAATAATGGATCTGCTTGGACTCACACTAGTGATGATCTTTCTTCTGAAGCCCCTTTAGTTTTTAGTCCCAACGAGCTGGCTAAAAGGAGTTGGATTGAATCCAAGAAGCTCTGGTATATTGCTGGGCCTGCAATATTCACAGCCATTTGCCAATATTCTCTTGGAGCCATTACCCAGACCTTCACCGGCCATTTGGGCACCGTTGAGCTCGCTGCTGTGGCTATTGAGAACTCTGTCATAGCTGGACTGGCATTTGGAACTATGGTAAAAATAATAATAAATAGACTCTGATCTGTGTGTAAATTGGCTTTTAAGGTGCTTTAGGCTAAATTGGGTTCCAGCACTTGTCAAGGTATATGTGCTTTTTTGATATTTTAGTTTTTAATATTAATTCTCCATGGTTCTTTTGATTGCCATGATTCAGAATTTCATGCTTTGGGATTTAACTACTGTAGTTTTGGGTTTATTCTACTAAGTGGTGGAGCTTCTCGATTCTTGGGAAGGCCTCTTGAAATGGGTTTGTTTCTCATTTTACTGAGCACAGTTTCTTTGTTTTGTCATCAGGACTTAATGAAGCTGGGTTCTGACTATTTTTTGAATGATACAGTATCGGTTTGTTCTTTGTTATCATGACTTTCTCAAGCTGGGTATTGGCTGGTTTTTGAGTAATATTGTTTGTACCAGTTGATTCTTTGTTTTGTCATCGTGGTTTTCTCAATTTGGGTATTGGCTTTTCTTTCAGATATTATTGCAGCCTATGGTAAAGAAGAATACATCTCTTTATGCCCATGAGAATATGAGATACATCCTTTTTAGTCCAACTATCTGTTAAGCACATTTTGGAAGTGGTCTACTTTTTCCTAAGATCATTTCAAAGTAACTTCTACTGTTTATCACATGAAACTTAGGTAATCTCTATAGGCCAGGTTCCTCTTGATCACCCGTTGAAATTTATTTTTTTGTTTATAGACTGTTCGAAGATTACCATTATAAAATGTGTGACTGTGGTTGGCAAGTTTTTAAAATAATTTTTCCAGTTTAGTTGTCTAATATAAGATTTGCGTATAACAAATTCTTTGAAGTTGCGTCTCATGCAACTTACATATTTTTTTTCTCATTTTAACTGAACTCATTTTTTTAATTTTTTTTCCTGGATTTCTTTTGGGTGGATTCAAAATATACCCACATCTTTAAATGAATGCTGTATAGATAACTACGGTCTAATGTTTCGATGATTGTTCTGATGGGTGTCCATTTTTAACATAAATGTACCTTAACATATGTCTTTAGATGATTGCTCTTGTGCCTATTCCCGAGCTATGGTTTGGATGATCGTTTTAATGGGTGATAAAGTTTACAAGCTCTGTTGGAATCGCTATGCTATATTATGCCTGAAAGAATTGTTCATTTGTGCAATTTTTTTTCAGTATATTTTTTAATAGATGATCTCTGTAGAAATTGAAATGACTTAGCTTCTCTAATTTGAATACCGCTGTAGCTTGGCATGGGCAGTGCTTTGGAGACACTATGCGGTCAGGCCTTCGGAGCAGGGCAGCTACAAATGTTGGGAGTATACATGCAGAGGTCATGGATTATACTGACCGTCACAGCCCTATTTCTGAGCCTTTTCTATTTCTTTGCGCCCCCAATATTGAAGCTATTTGGGCAGTCTGATGAAATTGCAGATCTCGCAGGGAAGTTTGCCATATGGATGCTTCCCCAGCTGTTTGCATATGCCCTGAATTTTCCCGTCCAGAAGTTTTTACAGTCGCAGAGCAAGGTCATGGCTATGGCCTGGATTTCCGCACTAGCCCTCGTCTTACACATTTTTCTGAGCTGGCTGTTTATCTTGAAATTAGGATGGGGTTTACCTGGGGCGGCGGTTACTCTGAATTTGTCCTGGTGGATAGTGGTGTTAGGGCAGCTGGCATATGTATTTTTAGGGTACTGCCCAGGTGCATGGACTGGATTCTCATGGCTGGCGTTTAAAGATTTGTGGGCATTTGTGAGGCTCTCCTTGGCGTCTGCCGTGATGCTTTGGTCTGTCTTACAACTGCTCTTGTTAGTGATTAAATTTTTTCATGGGGATTCGTTTGTTTCTGTGATTGATATATTTGTGGTTGTGGGCCTGTGGCAGCCTCGAGTTTTGGTATCTCATGATATTGATTTTGTTGACGGGTCATCTTACAAATCCAGAAATCGAAGTGGACTCCATTTCAATCTGGTAAGAGCTTTCCGAGATTTGATAAATGAATGTCTGGTACGAGCTTTTTGTTATCTGATAAATAAATGTCTGTGGTGTATGTAAATTTATGGCCATAAAACTTAAAAATAGATTTGATAGATTCTAGACCATTTTTTACAATAGTTTCTGTCAGTAAACAATTCAATATTTAGAAACTCACAATAATGCATCCGAATCCTTCACGATCGGCCTAATCCTTTTCATTTCTTCAAAAGAACTCCAGCTGTTTTTTGTCTAATAATCTTGCAGAAGTCAATGAGAAGATAAACATTAGATATAACACAAAAGATATTTCTTTAAGATAAAAATTAATAGGTAAATATCATTTAATTTGACTATAAAGTAGTCATCATAATTATTCCA